>CP125978.1:481454687-481984287 GCA_030063025.1 Avena longiglumis | reverse complement strand
AAATCAGGCATCATATCATGTACACATGGTTCATATCGGCCCACTTCCTCTTGGAATTCGTGAGGGTACATGTTTTCACGGTGGGCCGAAAGGTTTCAGATCCCCACATTGGTGCATTGTCCATATAAGGTGGTATAGTATTTTTGTAAAATGGGTGAGTGGTTTTTGAATTTAGACATTTTGGTGGTTGCTTCACCAGCAAGTGGTTTTATGCTGGGAAATGGAAAATGCCTTTTGGATTCGATGAAAGGAAAACTTCCTCTTACAACATTGTTTGCCATGCCATGATGCACATGTGCACAATATGTATATTATCACAAACTATGCCTTGATTCTTATAACATTGGTCATTGACGAAAGCCAAAACCTCGAATGAGATGAATTCATTTTGTGAAGGTTTTTGAGACTATAATCAATATACAAGTTGACATTTTCCTTCTAACTATGTCACATAATATAACACCATGAGGTTCCACAACTGTTTAGATCTTTTTTATTTTTTATCCCGTTTTTAAACTATACGTCGAACTTTGTCGAACAAAGAATGAGATTCATAGCTCGGGCCAAGCCTGCTTTCAGCTTACATTGGATTTTTTGATAAAAATAGCATATTGTGAACCCTAAAATGATTTTTGTAAAAATCGCAGCATAAATATCATGTACACATGGTTCATGTCTGGCCCACTTCATAGATTGATTTTATTTCACAGTTGACGGAACAGACTCCCTGATGGTACATTGTCCATATAAGGTGGGTCTAAATATTTTTTTAAAATAATGGTGGTGGTTTTAGATTAGACATTTGGTGGTTGCTTCACAAAGCCGTCAGTTTTTGTACTCGGGAAAATGGAAAATGCCTTTTTGGTTGATGAAAAGAAAAACTTCCTCTTGCATGTTGTTTGCCGCTACCACCAATGCACATGTATACACAATGTAGCCATATTATCTGAAACTTCTTGGCAATTCTAGCCATAACATTGGTCATTTCTGACTAAAGCCAAGAAACCTCGAGATGAGATAGGTCGTTTGTGAAGGTTTTTAAGGACATAATCAATATACAGGTTGACATTTTTTCTTCTAACTATGTCACCGCAATATAACTACGTGAAGGTTTACATGTACCGATCTTTTTCTATTTTTTATCGTTTAAACTATAAATCGAGCTTTGTCCCGGACAGACATCAAGATTCTTAACTAGAATGAACAAAGCTCAACTTACATTGGATTTTTGATAAAATATCATGTTATGAACCTAAAATGATTTTGTAAAGATTCACAGGCATCGTGTCATGCACATGGTTCATATCGGCCCTTCCTATGATTCCGGTGAGAAATTTGTGTTTTCACGGTGGTGGAAGGTTTTAGATCCCCTGTTGGTACATTGTCCATAGGTGGTCTAATGTTTGTAAAATGTGGTGGTGGTTTTTGAATTAGACATTTGGTGGTTGCTTTACAAAGCAAGTGGTTTTTATGCTCGGGAAAACAAATACTACCTTTTTGGTTAGATGAAAACTTCCTCTTGCAGCATTGTTTGCCGCCCTACGATGCACATATGAGGGGTTAGTAGCATGAAACAAAAAGATTCTCTTTTCGAGCAAACAAGCCAGGAATCTATCTATAGAACAGCAACAGCAGTCGATGGAATAACACCGAAGATTCCAAAGTGTTTATGAGAAGCGATTCTGAAATTTGGGTGAAATTATGGCTAATCGCCGATCTCAAGATCATTGGGCAATCCTTCCAGCGTGCGTTAAGAAGCGCGCTCCACTCGGTCACCGTTCCCATTTTCGCGAAGACCTTCCTCTCCTTGTTCGGTGACGTGAGGTTGGCAACTCTCTCGTTGGCGGCTGTACGATGGTACAGGAGTAGAGGGGAGATCTGAGGGCTCCATGGCCGAGGAGGCGGTATGGTGGAGTATGAGGAGAGATTAACAATGGTCTAAAGTTGAACACACCAATTAGAAAAGCTCTAAGCAGAAAGCTAAGAGCAATTAAACTCTAAACAAAAGCGGCTCCTCGCTTCGGGAGGTGGGAGTAGAAACTTGTGTCTAGAGAGAGGCCTGCCCCTCCTTTTATAGAGTGGGAGGAGGCGGCCAAGGGAGAGTCCCTCCCAAATCGGCGGCACTGGTTGGCGCGCCCGGCTTGGAGGACTCCTCCCACAAGTCATTTCAACCACCTCTTGCTTTGTTTCCACCGATTCCTGGCTACACGATTTCTGTTTCCCACAGTTTCATTTGTAGTTGACTTTCAATGGCGGTGTATTTCCTCGATTTTAGGCAATAATAAGAACACTTAGTATGATGCAATCATTCCAATATACAATGACACACTCATACCCCTCCGAGTGCGGACATTAGGAACCTTAGAACATTCCCGTGGCTGCGGAATCATTTGAACTTTCAAAGCAGAACTTCTTATATGAATCTTTCTGGGACATTCGGTTCTGCCTCATGTCTGGGATCCCATCGAGACTCCGAGCAACAGGCCGGTCTCTTTCTCATAATACTTCTACTCAAAACAACGACCAGTCCCTTGAGTGTCTCCCTCACCGGTTGAATTATGCGGACATGATGGAACATTTCTCAGAACAATAACCAATAGAGATAAAATTCATATGGCTCCCACATGTTTCTCACGATTACTTTGCGATCGAATAGACCTTACATCACGATGCCAATTTCCCTTTGTCTCGATGGTTTACTTGTCAGGGTTATGATCGTGGGTATCTGCGTACCTAGTTCAACCTCGTTCACAGATAAAGTACTCTTTTCACCGTTCGTGATATGCCAGTCCTTGTGAGCCGATCCGCCTTACAGTAATTGGATGACATTCCACGAGGTATATATCATCATATGGATGACAAATCCCTCTTGATCCATGTTTCGCCAATACTTTCCAGAACCTTTCAGTACCACCTTTATAGCCACCGATTCACGGGTGTGGTGTTTGAGTGTCATCAGCATCCATCCGGTAAAGGTGATATGCATGATCTCTGTTTAGTCCGAGAAGGAATTCAGGTTACTATGTATCTAAATCTTACCAGCAAAATGAACTATATTAAACCGAGCGATCTTTATGCTAAAAGCAAGCTGTGGGAAGTATGTCGCATCACATCATTCTCTAATAATCTTATTGTTATTATATCTCTATATTTCCTTGTTGAGGAAACGCGATCATATATTAACAACAAAAAGCTAGTTTAACAAGAGGCTTTACTGGGACATACTTTTATGTTCTAGTCACCTTTGTGATATTGTGACTTACATTAGCCACAATTTAGCATGTTATGTAAGCAGACTATCCCTTAGGAAGTATGAAGATATGATAATAACCTACTTTGTGTGCCTCTTGGGCATATCTCCAGCAGTCTCCCACTTGCACTAGGTGAAATAATCTAGTTTCAAACCTTTGTGTATTCAAACCTATGACTACGGTGTTGTATGTACACGATTGCTGATAGTCTGACGTGCTCCGGATGCGACGCTTCCGGTCGTGTGTAATTCATGTCTTTGCGTCTCTACGCATCCTGGATTCTCCTAATAGGATGGCCATTAAATTTGTGGTCCTTTAGTGCATGACCTTTAGTTCTTTGGGGTTAAAACATGTTGATAATGTTGTCGTACAATATATCTTCATAGTATTATCCATTTGTGAATTACTAGTTTATAACAAACTACTTGACTTCGCCCTCTTTAGCTGCTATTACTTGATAACCTCCACTTAACCTTTTTGTTGTAGTATCTGTCACAATGTCTTCCTTTTGAACTCTGTCAAATCCATATGGAACTTTCTTTCCATTATATTTATTACCACCCATAGTTTAGATTGAGATAAGCAATTTGTACTTTTGTGACCAAAAGCTAATTGCTCGATATGGACAAAACTTCTGATGAACTAACCATCTACGGGTTCTTTCATTAGTAAATCTAGACTAAATATCACTATGAGGATCAAATCTTGTCATAGTCGACCTTTGAACATTGTTGTAAACTCTTTCCCAATATGTCGATTATAGATGTGAAACATCCATGTCTATTTATTTATAGATCAGACACAAGCCTGTAAGGTCTTACACCTTTCTCGAGGGTCCTTCAAGTTCAAACTTGATTTCTCATGTATGGAACTATCACAGTTTTATGGCTTCAAGCCATTTGACGAATCGAGGGGCCCATCATCGCTTCTTTGCATGTAGTCGGTTCATTATTCTCAAATAATGATTCAACCCTCAAATCTTGGTATTTGATTGTTCATCCGACCTACTTGTTTCAATAGGAACTTGGATCTCCGTGACCACAACCTTTGAGTCGTGAGCCATGAGCTTTGTTGCGCCTCCGGAACACTTTCGGCGTTGCAACTTCTGCACATATAGCTAAGGTTCTTTTAACCTTATCAAAGTTCTATTGTCCTCCCACTTAACTTTTCACGAAAAATTCCTTCTCAAGAAACTTGGCGTTTTTAAGTGACAAACACTTTTGTCTCCGATGTTATGGAGGATTACTTAGCAGTTATTGAAATAACATACAAAGGCGAGTTCATCCGACTTTGGTTGCAAACATCTTTCTTATGCATAGCATACCAATGTTTAAGAAAGGACAACTTGGGTTTATCCCAAACCATAACTTTATATATGGTGCCATTTCAGCGGATTATGATGGAGCTCTTTTCGGTGGAAAAGCAGTAATCTCTAAAGCTTTTAATCTTTAAAATATAATGGCGGTTTATGAATTATACCTTTGATCTTACCATGTCGAACAGGTTTAATTACATATCTCGAGCACTCCATACTCTTATGGTGTTTTGGGAAAATTCAAATCCGCAGACGATTCCTTAAATCTTAGGTATTATGCTAAACTTGTAACTCAAATATCTTCCTTTATGATCTTATCATAAACTTTTATATTCTTGTTACAATGATTTTGCACTTCATCTTGAAAATCTTTGAACATTTCAAATATTTCACACTTCATCCTTATTAAGTAAATATTCATATATTCACTCAAATTTTGGAGAAAGCATATGAAGTTGAAATCCATCGCTCTTGACTACACATAATGGATTTGTACAACAATATGTACAAGTTCAATAAGCTAGTCATTACGTTCCCTTTTGGCCTATGAGCGAAGTTTCAATTATCTCTAGGAAAGTTTCACAAGCGTCATGTGATCAAAATCAAAAGACTCCAAAATTCCATCCACATGGGTTTCTTCATGTTTTCTTTCAATATAATTTAAGCAGCGATGTCACTTCCTAAGTGATCTTTCAATCAATTTGTCTTTCGACATTTTTAGCACTAGTTTTATAGATGTGATTTTTCCAGCGAGTTTGTGAATCATCCATCTTTTATGGATTCGTCAATTATTTGAACAACCCTTTTGTTCTCATAATACGATAAAACAAATCTTGAAGGCAAGCTTTGATGTTTAACGAGCAACACAATAACCCTTTATTTGTTTCGATGAACATCATCACATATTCTTTTGCTAATTACTTAGGCCCTTGTAGTTCATGAATTACATTTACGTGTGATTCATACCAACAAATTCGTATTAAATACTTAAGAACCACATTGTTTAATAAGCAAATAATATAGCCATAACATGTATATCATCTATATACTTAAACTGAACAATTCTAGTCTTTTCTTTCTACGCCATATATTTATGAGATTTTCTTTCAATATTTCCTTTTACATTTGAAAGAATCTATCAACATCAATAGTGGAGTCATACATATGACATATAGTCCAAAGCGTGTATAGTTAAATACCAATGTCTTTGGATTTGCACTTTGAAGTAGATCACCATCATCAAATGTTTGGTGTTCTTTCAAATTCCTTTCTTTAGTAATCTCTTGGTGTAGTAAACATTTTACCTACATCAAATATTCACCCTATCATGGAATCGTCCATGATCGAGCTACTGCCAGCTTATAACGATGAATTATGAGTATAATGTTGCTATCCAAAACCTTTTGGAGGTTTAGGACAACTAGTGTCTCAACCTTTTGCAAATTCTCATCAAAATATGAGAACATGAACTTTGCCATATTATACTCTATCATGTTGCAGCAAAACTTCGTTTGAGATATCACAATATCTTCCACACACCATGGTTTGAAACAACTCTTTCGGATCGGAGATAACCTTGGTATTAAGAGAATCCTTTGAATATCAAGAACCATGGAGACAAACATGATACTTATATACTAACACTTGGAATTGTTACTCTTGATTTAATACTAATTATTAAACTTCATGGAATGCTTAGGAACTTCTTGAAAGTTTGCAATAGGACTTTAAACTTTAGATTAACACTTCAAAACAATACGATACCGGTTAAGTAAAGTAACTAACGAATTCTATAGTTCTATCATCTCAATTATAACTAAGCGCCAAGGTGGTAGCGGATGCCAATGACTACAACAACTATGCAAATTCACTTTGATTTGGTTTATGATAAATTGAGTTCTAATTAATAATTAAATTAATCTAGGTGAACTCCCACTCAAAACAATATCCCTCACATTGTTTTAGTGATCACCGAACCAAATCCACCACATCAAAACCGATCATCACGAGAGTTGATATAGCTTCAATGGCGAACAATCAACATGTTCATCATATCTACTATATGACTCATGCTCTACCTTTCGGTAATCCGTGTTCTGAGGCCATATGCATACATGCTAGGCTCATCAAGATCAAACCTTAGTTTCGCATGAGCAAATCTGGCTTGCTCACGTTGTATACACTTGTAGAATCTAACACACCCGATCATCACGTGGTGCTTGAAACAACAAGCTTTAGCAGCGGTGCTAACTAAGGGTGAACACTTTATGACTTGAAATTCATGTGCATGAGGATCATCTTATAATGCTACCGTCGTCTACTAAGCAATACAAGATGCATAAAGGATTAACATCACATGCAATTCATAATATGTGATATGATATGGCCTTTCTTCTTTGTGCTTCGATCTCCATCTTCTAGCACGAACATGATCTCCATCATCACCGACATTGCATCAAGGTCAATGAAGCTGCTCCATGGTTGTAAGTCCACAGCTTCAACTATTACAACTACTTTGAATAGACACGGGTCTTAACGAATTTAAAGACAACCATATGGCTCCATGGTTGCCAACTTACAATAAGGAACATTGCATACATCATATATAATCACAATCATGGCCATATCACATCACGGCACACCTGCAAAACAAAGTTAGGCGCCTCTAATTTTCTTTGCATGTTTTACGTGGTTTGGGGCTTTCAATAAGTGTAATTCTAACTTACGAACAAGAACCACAACATTGATACTAGTATTGTCAATCACCTGTTGTAAATTGGATCTTAACTATGCTAGGAGAAAGAGGCACCATAAAGCCACTTATGCAATACAAGTTGCATGTCAAGCGTGGAGCAAGTCTCATGAGCGATGTCATGTAAGGTTAGCCGGGCAGCTTCATCCCAACATAGCATAGATGCAAAGTACACAGAAGCAATCGACAATAAAAGCATCAATGCCCAATGACCATTGTGTTCTACTCGTCTGTGATCTACATATAGACACGGCTCGATACCACTATAGGGGTTCGTAGCATGGAAAACAAAAATTTCTATAGCATACAAACAAACAAGCCAAGATCTATCTACTAGATTGTAGCAACGAGTCGATGGAATAACACCCTCGAAGATTCCAAAGTGTTTAACGAGGCGATTCTCGTGGGTGATGTAGTCGTACACTTCCGATCTCAAGATCGCGTGGGCGATCCTTCGGTGCTGCGTTCGAAAGCGCTCCCTTGATCGGTCACGTTCGGTGCTCGGCGAAGACCTTCCTCTCCTTGTTCAATGACGGCGGAGGTTGTAGCACTCTCCTCGCGATTCCGGCCTGGCCTGTGGTGCCGAAGTAGAGGGAGATCCAGGAGCCCGCCTTAAGCGGGCGGTATGGTGGAGTATGAGAGAGAGATATTAGTGGTCTAGGGATTAGACACACCAATTAGAAGGCTCTAAACCGAAGGCTAGGGCAATTAGAAGCTCTAAACCAAAGCGGCTCTAAGCAGGAGATTAGAGGATAGAAACTTGTGTCTAGAGGAGGAGGCCCCTCCTTTTATAGAGTGGGAGGAGGCGGCCAAGGGAGGAGTCCCTCCCAAGTCGGATGGTTGGGCGGCTTGGAGGGACTCCTCCCCAAGTCGGTTCAACCACCTCTTGCTTGTTTCCCACAGTTTCATGTTTCCCACAGTTTCCTGTTTTAGCCGTTTGACTTTCAAACTGGCAGTTTGACTTTTCCAGTGTTGGAACAGCGAGAACACTTAGTACATGATGCAATAATTCCAATGCAATGACACACTCATGTACCCTTCCCCAGTCTTGGGACATTAGGAACCTTCTAGAACATTCGATGAAAACACGGAATCATTCCCGAACTCGAAACAGGACTTTCCTTATATGAATCTTATTCTCCGGACCATTCCGGATCACCTCGTGATATCCGGATCCCATCCGAGACTCGAACAACATTCGGTCTCTTTCTCATAATACCATAACTACTCAAAACAACGTCGAATCCTTAAGTGTGTCTCCCTACGGTTCGTGAATTATGCGGACATGATCGAGACACTTCTCGAACAATAACCAATAGAGGAATGGAAATTCATATGTCTCCCACATATTTCTCGATTACTTTGCGATCGAATGAACCACTTACATACGATACCAATTTCCCTTTGTCTCACGATAGTTTACTTATCAGAGGTTATGATGGTCGGTATCTCTGCATACCTAGTTCAACCTCGTTCGATAAGTACTCTTTTCTTGTTCCGTGATATGTGATCCCTTGTGAGCGGTCACATGCTTGCAAGCCAATTGGATGACATTCCACCGAGAGGGCCAGTATATCTATCATCATATGGATGGACAAATCCACTCTTGATACATGTGTTTCAACCAATACTTTCCGAACACTCAATGCCACCTTTGCAGCCACCCGATTCACGGTGTGGTGTTTGATGTCATCAAAGCATCCATCCGGTAAAGGTGATATGCATGATCTCATGGTCGAAGGAATTAGGTTACTATGTATCAGAAAGCATATAACAATTGAACTATTGAAATGACTTGATCTTTATGCTACGCTTATCTATAGGAGTATGTCCACCATATCATTCTCCTAACGATATGATCTTGTTGTTGATAACATCTCAATGTTCATGATAGGAAACCACAATCATTAATCAACCAACAAGCTAGTGAAGTATAGAGGCTATACTAGGGACTTCAAATTAAGTTTACAAATCACACAAGTATCAATGTTTCCTTGTTAATACTATTATAGCATGAATGCAAACATTTATCATAAACACAAAGATATAATAATAACTACATTTATTATTGCCTCTAGGGCATATCTCCAGTCTCCCACTTACACTAGAGTCATCTAATCTAGATTACATGGTAATATACCAAACACAGTGGCAGTTTGGTGTTGGTCATGTTTTGCCCTCGGAGAGGTTTAGTCAACGGATCCGCCACATTCGGATCTGTGTGTACTTTGCAAATCTTTATATCCCCATCACGGATATGTTCTCGAATAAGCGTGGCATCTTGATGTCTTGACTTCTTGTGTGACCTTGGTTCTTGCGCATTGGCTATGGCGCCCATGTTATCACATATATAGACATTGGGTCGGTAGCACTAGGAACCACCCACTCTGTAATGAACTCTTTCATCCATATCGCTTCTTGTTAAGCTTGAAGCGACCATGTATTCGATTCAGTTGAAGATCGCCACAACGCTTTGCTTTGCACTCCTCCTAGCTTCTGCACCATTCAAAATAAATCATTATCCAGTTGTGATTTAGAATCATCCGGATCGGTGTTCCAACTAACATCGGTGTAACCATTAACAGCTGTTCATCACCTCCATAAGAAAGAACCATATCCTTAGTTCTTCTCAAGTACTTAAGGATGTTTTGGCATTGTCCTATGATCCACTCTGGATCACTTTGATATCTGCTAGTTAAACTAACGGCATATGCAATGTCGGGTCTAGTACATAGCATGGCATACATTAGAGATCCTATGGCTGAGGCAAGGGAGTCTTACTCATCCTTTCTCTATCTTACATCGATGTCGGACTTTGAGTTTTAGTCAAGGTCGTGTTGGGCAACATGGGCAAGAACCCTTTCTTGCTTTCTTCCATTCAAACCTCTTTAGAACTTTGTCCAAATATGTACTCTGTGACAATGATATTTGGCGTTTGATCTATCTCTATAAATCTTTATTCCTAATATGTAAGCTGCTTGCAAGATCCTTCATTGAAAAACTATTATTCAAATATTCCTTGACACTATTAAGAAGGTCTACATCATTCCCAATCAACAATATGTCATCCACATATAGTATTAAGAATACTCTGAGCTCACTCACTTTCTTGGAAATACAAGCTTCTCCATAAGTTTGTATAAAACCAAAACTTTTGATTACTTTATCAAAGCGTTGATTCCAACGGGATGCTTACTTCAATCCATAGATGGACCGTTGAAGTTTGCATACCTTGTTAACATCTTTAGGATCGACAAAACCTTTGGGTTGCATCATACAACTCTTCATCAATATCTCCATTGAGGAATCTTTGTTTTGACATCCATCGCCATATCTCATAATCATAATATGCGATTGCTAACATAATCCTCACGGACTTTAGCTTCTGGTGAGAAAGTCTCATCGTAGTCAACTCCTTGAATTTGTCGAAACCCTTTTGCGACAAGTCGAGCTTTATAGGCGATAACATTACCATCGACATCTGTTTTCTTCTTGAAAATCCATTTGTTCTCGATAGCCTTCGGCCATCCGGTAAGTCCACCAAAGTCCATACTTGGTTTTCGTACATGGATCCAATCTCGGTTCATGGCTTCTTGCCATTTATTGGAATCTGGGCTCATCATCGCTTCCTCATATGTCTTGGGGTCATCGGTGTTGTCCACCAACATGACACTCATAGCAGGATCATCCCAATACGGGTAGTGCGAGTTCTCGTTGACCTCAGGGCTCTATAGCTACTTCACCAAGTTTCATGATCACCATCATTAGCTTCCTCTCTTATTGGTGCGGCACCACGGAACTTCTTCGGTGTTGCGCTACTCGTAATTCGAGAGAAGGTTCGACAACCTCAAATCGAGTTCTACTTTCCTTCAGTCACTTCTTTCGAGAGAAATTCCTTCTCTAGAAAGGATCCATTCTTAACGAAGATTTTGCCTTCGGATCTATGATAGAAGGTATACCCAATAGTTTTCTTTGGATATCCTATGAAGGCGCATTTTTCGCTTTGGGTTCAAGCTTGTCATTTGTAACTTCTTTACATAGGCCGCATCCCCAAACTTTAAGGAGCGACAATTTAGGTTTCTTCCCAAACCATAATTCATACGGTGTCGTTTCAGCAGTTTAGCGGTGCCCTATTTAAAGTGAATCGGCTGTTTCTAATGCATAACCCCAAAATGATAGCGGTAAATCATAAGTGACATCATAGAGCGAACCATATCTAAGAGAGTTCGATTATGACGTTCGGACACACCATTACTGTTGTGGTGTTCCCGGTGTCAGCTGTGAAAGTATTCGCATTTCTTCAAATGCTCGCCAAACTTCGTAACAGATATTCACCTCCACGATCGAGCGTAGAAATTTAATCTTCTTGTTACGTTGATTCTCTACCTCACTTTGAAAACCCTTAACTTCTCGAAAGTTTCGGATTTATGTTTCATGAAATAGATATACCCATATCTACTCAAGTCATCCGTGAAGGTAAGAACATAACGATAACCACCTCGTGATGCTACACTCATTGGACCACACACATCGGTATGTATGATTTCCAATAAGTCCGTAGCTCGCTCCATCATACCAGAAAATGGAGTCTTAGTCATTTTCCCATCGGACATGCTTAGCATCTTTCAAGTGATTCAAAATCAAGTGATTCAAGAAGTCCATCGGAATGGAGTTTCTTCATCGCTTCACTCAATGTGACCAAGGCAGTGCCACATATAGGAATTATCGCTTGATTTCAAACGTTTAGCCTCAATGTTGTTGATATGTGTATTTCCACTATCGAGATTCAATAAGAATAGACCATCTATCAAAGGTGCATGTGCATAAAACATATTACTCATATAAATCGAACAACCATTATTCTCGGACTTAAACAAGTAACCGTCTCGCAATAAACAAGATCCCCATATAATGTTTGTGCTTAGCATACGCAAATAACAATTATTTAAGTATAAAACTAATCCCGATGGTAGATGAATAGGTAGCGTGCCGACCGCGATCACATCAACCTTTGATCCATTTCCCACGCGCATTGTCACCTCGTTCTTCGCTAGCTTCCGTTTATTCTGCAGCACATGTTTCGAGTTACAAATGTGAGCAACCGAACCAGTATCAAATACCCAGGCACTACTACGAGTACTAGTGAGATACACATCAATAACATGTATATCGGATATACCTTTCTTCTTGATGTTGCCGTTCTTCAGATCCGCCAAGTACTTTGGGCAATTCCGCTTCGATGAGCTTCTCCTTGCGGTAAAAGCACTCTTGTCGCTTAGGTCCAGCCTTGGTTTTCTTCGTCGGCGGTAACTTTCTTACCACCCTTCTTGAAGTGTCCCTTTTGTAGACTTGCCATTCTTGAATTTGGTGGTCTTATTGACCATCAACACTTGGTGCTCTTTCTTGATCTCCACTTACGCAGATTTCAACATGGCAAAGAGTTACGGCAGCGTCTTGTTCATGTTACGCATGTTGTAGTTCATCACAAAGTTCTTGTAACTTGGTGGTAGTGATTGAAGGACATGGTAAATCCCCAAAGCATTAGGAATCACTATACCCAAGCTTTGAAGTTTGTTTGCGTGCCCAGACATCTTAAGCACATGCTCATTGACGGAGCTGCCTTCTTCCATCTTGCAGTTAAAGAACTTTTCATAAGCCTCATAGCTTTCAATTGCATGAGTCTCAAAAATCAATTTGAGATCCTCGACAATATCATATGGGTCGACTCTTCAAACCTTTTTAAAGCTCCGATTCCAAACCATACAAGATAGCACCTTTGAACTATAGAGTCTGATTCTTAGCGAGGTAAACATTCTTTACTTCATGGGAGCATCATTAGTGGGTCACCAGTGCATCCGACATAGGTCAAATTACCGGTGAGTACAATCCTCAAATTGCGGAACCAATCCATGAAGTTTCTTCCATTGTTTTCAACTTTTCTTTCTCTAGGAGCATTAAAATTGATGGTAGGGGCTGCCATTGATCTACAACATATTTGCAATAGTTTAGACTAAGTTTATGACAAATTGAGTTCAAATTAAATAATGAAATTAAACTAGGTGAACTCCCACTCAAAACAACATCCCTCACATTGTTTTAGTGATCACACGAACCAAATCCACATCAACACGATCATCACGAGAGTTGATATAGTTTCAATGGCGAACAATCATCATGTTCATCATATCTACTATATGATTCATGCTTTACCTTTTGGTGATCCGTGTTCGAGACCATGTGCATACATGCTAGGCTCGTCAAGATCAAACCTTAGTTTCGCATGAGCAAATCTTGCTCACGTTGTATACACTTGCGAATCTAACACCCGATCATCATGTGGTGCTTGAAACAACAAGCTTTAGCAGTGCTAACTCTGGCGTGAACACATTATGACTTGAAATTCATGTGCATGAGGATCATCTTATAATGCTACGTCGTCTACTAAGCAATACAAGATGCATAAAGGATTAACATCACATGCAATTCAATAATATGTGATATGATATAGCCTTTCTTCTTTGTGCTTCCGATCTCCATCTTCAAGCGAACATGATCTCCATCATCAAGCACTACTAGGAAAATGGCTATAGGTAATCGGCACATCCGTGGCTCACATGGTTGAAGTGCCCCACGGCTAAAAGCAGTGGCTCACCTGGGCGGTGCCCTACTAGTAACTAGAACAGCAAGTGGCACATGACTATAGTGCGCCCGCAGGATGTGTGGGCCGGGGCCCTGTTGGCCGCCAAACATCATGGCGCACTATAGTCATCTTTCCATGTTAGTATCATCTGGGCGCACATGGGGGTGCACTCGCCTAAAACCGCCCTCTGGTGTGAACCATCATAACATCATGGCGCGCACATGGCATAGTGCGCCACGAAGTTATACTCTCTGTGGCGCACTATGGCATATGCGCCCGCGGATGTAACATGCACCAACTCCACCCCCGTGGATCGCATTTTAGGGTTTGCAAAAATAAGCGAAAATGATAAACACTTCAAAAATTAAATCCTTTCATATTTAGGTAGGTAATGTGGTATAGCTTCTAGTAAAATTAACAAAAATGAGTTTCAACTTTATTTGCAAAAAAGTTATGCCACGGTAAAAGTAGTAACTTTTGCATACGATATCGAAAAAATCGTATAATATACCAAAATAGCGAGCGAGATTCGGATCCGCTTGCAACCCCTTTAGGTCGTTTAGCGATTTTTAGATTTCAAAATTCGAAAAGAGTAAAAAGTTACGGTCAAAAAACCGTTTTTCTGAGAAAAAAAAATACAGGCGACTTATCGTGGCGCACCTACACCTAGTCGCCACGGATAAGCAAGCGAGATTCAAATTTGAATCCCCGCCCTCCTCCTCCCTTCCCCTTTTCCTCTTCCTCTCCTTTCCCTTTCCTTTCCCTTCTCCTTCTTCCTTCTTCCTTCTTCCTTCTTCCTTCTTCCTTCTTCCTTCTCCCTTCTCCTCCTTCCCTTCTCCTCTTCTTGCGGTGATAGCGACGTCGACCTCCTTCTCCTCCTCCTCGCGGTGACAGGCGGGCGGTGCTGGCGGCGGCCTCCTTCCCCTCCTCCTCGCGGCAGCGGTGCAGCGGCCTCCTTCTCCTCCTCTTCCTCTACCTCCTGTTCTTCTCCTCCTCTTCCTCCTCCTCCTCTTCTTCTCCTCCTCTTCCTCCTCTTCTCCTCCTCCTCCTCTTCTTCTCCTCCTGCCTCATCTTCTTCTCCTCCTCTTCCTCCTATTCTCCTCTTCCTCCTCCTTGCAGTTCAGCGCCAAGCCAGCGGCGCCTTTGGCGATGGCGACCTACAGCGGCCGCGGCGGCGAGATCGGATCTGCTGCTTTTTTTGAATTTTGAAATTTACATCCGTGGCGCGGCACCTAGTGCGCCGGTTATCGTTCATCTGCGTGGCGCTTTGCCCAAACTTACGCGGCGCATATGCGCCACGCTCTATAAACACGTGGCGCGCTGGCGTGCGCCACGATTAAACTTCTATAGCGCCAAGGCACATGGCGCCTTTGCTGGTGCGCCACGGATGATGTTTCATGGTGCGCCACTAAAGGCCATTTTCTAGTAGTGGGCATTGCATCAGGTCAATGGCGCTTCTTCATGGTTGTCGTCCACGGCTTCAACTATTACAACTACTTTGAATAGACACGCGGGTCTTAACATAAATTAAAGACAACCATATGGCTCCCGGTTGCCAACTTACAATAAGGAACATTGCATACATCAAATATAATCACAATCATGGCCATATCACATCCGCACACCCTGAAAACAAAGTTAGGCGCCTCTACTTTCTTTGCATATTTCACGTGGTTTGGGGCTTTCAAGTGTCGTTCTAACTTAAGAACAAGAACCACAACATTGATACTAGCATTGTTGATCACCGTTGTAAATTGGATCTTAACTATGCTAGGAAAGCGAGCACCATAAAGCCACTTATGCAATACAAGTTGCATGTCAGCGTGGAGCAAGTCTCATGAGCGATGTCATGTAAGGTTAGCCGGGCAGCTTCATCCCAACATACCGCAAGATGCAAAGTACACAAGAAGAAATGACAATAAAAGCATCAACGCCCACAATGACCATTGTGTTCTACTCGTGCAACAGATCTACATATAGACACGACTACGATACCCTTTGTGAGGGTTCGTAGCATGGAAAACAAAAATTTCTATCGCATACAAACAAACAAGCCAAGATCTATCTACTAGATTGTAGCAGTCGATGGAATAACACCTCGAATATTCCAAAGTGTTTAATGAGGCGGATTCGTGGGTGATGTGATCGTACTCTTCCCGATCTCAAGATCGTGTGAGGCGATCCTTAGGCGCCACGTTAAACGGCGCTCCCATGATCGGTCACCGTTGATTTTCGATGAAGACCTTCCTCTCCTTGTTCCGGCCAGGCCGCGGAGGTTGTAGCACTCTCCTCGCGATTAGGCAACTGTGGCGTGATGCGGAGTAGAGGAGATCCCGCGAGGCTTCGCCTTGTAAGGGCGAGTATGGTGGAGTATGAGAGAGCTATTAGTGGTCTAGGGTTTAGACACACCAATTATAAGGCTCTAATCCGAGCTAGGTCAATTAGAAGCTCTAAACCAAAGCTCTAAACCGGTCTAGGGCTAAAGTTTAGATTTAGAGGCTAGGAACTTGTGTGTCTAGAGGAGGAGGCCCTGCCCCTCCTTTTATAGGTAGGAGGTGCGGCCAAGGGGAGGGAGTCCCTCCCCAAGTCGGCCTTGGTTGGCGCGCCATCTTGGAGAGGAGGAACTCCTCCCCAAGTCGGTTTCAACCTCCTCTTGCTTGTTTCCCACAGTTTCCTGTTTTAGCCGTTTGACTTTCAAACTGGCCATTTGACTTTTCAGTTTTAGGATTCAATTTAATCCTTTATTTGGAACAGAGAGAACACTTAGTGCATGATGCAATCATTCCAATGCAATGACACATTCATGTACCCCTTCCCCTCCGGAGTGTCGGACATTCCGGAACCTTCTAGAACATTCCCGATGAAAACACCGGAATTATTCCCGAACTCCGAAACGGGACTTTCCTTATATGAATCTTGTTCTCCGGACCATTCCGGATCACCTAGTGATATCCCGGATCCCATCCGAGACTCCGAACAACATTCGGTCTCTTTCTCATAATACCATAACTACTCAAAACAACGTCGAATCCTTAAGTGTGTCTCCCTACGGTTCGTGAATTATGCGGACATGATCGAGACACTTCTCCGAACAATAACCAATAGAGGAATCTGGAAATTCATATGGCTCCCATATTTCTCGATTACTTTGCGATCGAATGAACCACTTACATACGATACCAATTTCCCTTTGTCTCACGATAGTTTACTTATCCGGTTATGATCGTCGGTATCTCTCCATACCTAGTTCAACCTCGTTCCGATAAGTACTCTTTTCGTTCGTGATATGTGATCCCTTGTGAGGCAGTCACATGCTTGCAAGACAATTGGATGACATTCCACGAGAGGGCCAGTATATCTATCCGTCATGGATGGACAAATCCCACTCTTGATCCATGTGTTTCAACCAATACTTTCCTAACACTCAATGCAACCTTTATAGCCACCCGATTCACGGTGTGGTGTTTGATGTCATCAAAGCATCCATCCGGTAAAGGTGATATGCATGATCTCATGGTCGAAGGAATTAGGTTACTATGTCGAAAGCATATCGCAATTGAACTATTGAAATGACTTGATCTTTATACGGCTTATCTATAGGAGTATGTCCACCATATCATTCTCCTAACGATATGATCTTGTTGTTGATAACATCTCAATGTTCATGATAGGTAAACCACAATCATTAATCAACCAACAAGCTAGTGAAGTATAGAGGCTATACTAGGGACTTCAAATTAAGTTTACAATCACACAAGTATCAATGTTTCCTTGTTAATACTATTATAGCATGAATGTAAACATTTATCATAAAGACAAAGATATAATAATAACTACATTTATTATTGCCTCTACGGCATATCTCCAACAACACAACCTTCTTACATTTATCCAAATATACACTTTCAGTCTCATCTAAACAGTGTGTGCATGCATTGTATCCCTTGTTTGTCTGCCATGAAATGTTACTAAGAGCAGGCCAATCATTGATGGTTCACAACAATGCTCGTGGGTCAAATAACTCCCTTTTGCTCATCCCACATCGTACACCTGGTTTGGCCCACAGTGTAAAAGTTCTTCAACTAATGGCCTTAGGTACACATCAATGTCGTTGCGGGTTGCCTCGGGCCTTGGATGAGCAGCATCATAATGAACTTCCTCTTCATACACAACCAAGGAGGAAGGTTATACATACATAGAGTCACAGGCCAGGTGTTGTGACCGCAGCTCTGCTCACCAAAAGGATTCATGCCATATGTACTTAGACCAAACCTTAAGTTCCTTGCGTCACGTGCGAAGTCCGAGTACTCTCGCTCGACTTTTCTCCACTGTGACCCATCGGTGAGGTGTCTCAACATCAGCGTCTTTCTTCTGATGTTCCATGTGCCATCGCAACAACTTGGCATGCTCTTTATTTCTAAAAGACATTTTAACCGTGGTATTATGGAGCATACCACATAACCTTGGCGGGAACCTTCTTCCTAGGGGCCTCGCCCTCAACATCGCAAGGATCGTCTAAATGCGATCTTATACTGCGATGCAGTGCATACAGGCATGCATCCAAATTCGTACTTCTCACGCGGTAGAGGATGCGATCATGAATGCAGGCATGAATCTTACTGCGTCTAATCCTGAAGGCGAACAACCTTCTTTGCTTGTTATGTCTTGTCGGCAACTCATTATTTCTTGGAAGAAGATTCTTCATTTTACCAACAACTTTGAAAATCTGTTTCGGTCACCATTCTGCCTTCCATTGCAGCAAATCGATGTGGCACCTAGCTTTTGTAGCCATCTTACAAGTTGGATACAACAATGTTTTGTGATCCTTTAACATATGCTCCGACTTCTCCTTCTCCTTTTCGGTTTCACATTCTTCCTTTGCATCGATAATGGCCCGACCAAGATCGTCATCGGCGGGCCCATCGCTCCCTCTTGATCTTCATTATCTACCTCGGTAGCATTATCATCATATTCAGGATACATATTATGATAGTTTCATCATCCTCTTCTTCTTCGTCGTCTTACATCACAACCCCTTTTTCTCGTGCTTGGTCCAACAATTATAGCTGGGCATGAAACGGATCGAAGAAGGTGGGCGTGAATGGTTACAGTATTTGAGTAGTCTTTCTTGTTACGACGGTGAACACCGGATGACATAAAACCATTGTGACCATGGTTTGCATTAGCCACAACAATGAAATTTTGGAGGCCGTAATGTACTCGGAAGTCTTGGCGGTCACCGTACATCCATTGCGGTTCATCTGCATTAATATATAGTATATATCAAAAATTAATAGGCGATGACCATTTATATATATAGTACATCAATGACACATGAAAGGATAGTTTCCGACCTCGTAGAAGGAAAGACCAGCGAGAAAACTTATTTTGAGCTCGGGCATTTCACGAACACCTCTTGTGCATCTGAAAAAAACACAAACTAGCACACTTCACACCCTCTTGCTAGGCTCCAAAATGAGATAGTGAAAAATGGAAGAGTGGGGTGTGGGCTGCGGTGTCTATATATCCCCTTCAACACGGTTCAAGCCACCCGGTGTTAAAGAGGCTGTGAACCAGCAGTGCGAGGGCCTTTAAAAACGGTTCGTGCCATGTAGCGGTGTTAAAGGGGGGATCCTTTTTGCTACACGGTCCACGCTGGTACGGGCCCACCCTTTAACACCGGTTCGTAGAAGAACCGGTGTTAAAGCCCATTTCCAGGCTCAACCAAAGGCCTCGTTTCCACTAGTGGTCAGAAGACTCCGAGTCAGGGATCTTGTACGTGAAAAAGATGACTCCACAAGTTTTGTCGAGGTATATTCTCAATCTCATTCAGGCATCCATCCCATACCTTTCTACCAATTTTATCCAAAGTGGTCATGTAAAGTAAGTTTGATTCGCCTCATGACACTAGTGGAAACGAGGTCTTTTGTTGATCCCGAAAAGGGGCTTTAACACCGGTTCTTCTACGAACCGGTGTTAAAGGGGGGGCCGTACCAGCGTGGACCCTGCGGCATTAAAGGAGCCCCCCTTTAACACCGGTTCGTGCCACGAACCGGTGTTAAAGGTCCCTGCTCTAGTGGCCCGCGCACCCCCCCCTTTAACACCGGTTCGTGGCATGAACTGGTGTTAAAGGGAAACTAAGACACCACCCAGCCCACACACACCCCACTCTTCCATTCTTTCACATTTTGGAGCCTAGCAAGAGGGTGTGAAGAGTGCTAGTTGTGTTTTTCATATGCACTAGAGGTGTTCGGTGAAATGCGAGAGCTCAAAATAAGCTTTCTTGTTGCTCTTTCCGTCTCGTCAGGTCGGCAACTATAGTTTCATGTGTCATTGATGTACTATATATATAAATGGTCATCTCCTATTATTTTTTGATATATACTACATATTAATGCGGATGAATCGGCAATGGATGTCTGATGTGCCGCACTTCGAGTACATTACGGCCTCCAAAATTTCATCGTTGTGGCTAATGCAAACCGTGGTCACAATGGTTTTATGTGATGTCCGTGTGTTCACCGTCGAACAAGAAAGACTACTCAAATACGAACCATTCACGCCCACCTTCTTCGATCCGGTTTCATGCCCTATAATTGTTGGACCAAGCACGGAGAAAAAGGGGTTGTGATGGAAGACAACGAAGAAGAAGAGGATGATGAAAACTATCATAATATGTATCCACGAATATGATGATAATGCAGGAGATAGATAATGAAGATCAAGAGGGAGCGGATGGGCCGGCGATGGATCTTGGTCGGGCCATTACGATGCAAAGGAAGAATGTGAAATTGAAAAGGAGAAGGAGAAGCTGGAGCATATGTTAAAGGATCACAAAACATTGTTGTATCAACTTGCGAAGATGGCCACAAAAGCTAGGTGCCACGATTTGCTGCAATGGAAGGCGAGAATGGTGTGACAGCGATTTTCAAAGTTGTTGGTAAAAATGAAGTATCTTCTTCGAAATAATGATTTGCTGACGGACATACCAAGCAAAGAAGGTTGTCTGCCCTAGGATTAGACGTCTTGAAGATACATGCTGCATTAATGTTGCATCCTCTACGCGGTGAAAATTTGGATGCATGCCGGTATGCACGCTGTGCATAAGATCGAAGAGGCGATCCTGCGATGTTGAGGCGAGGCCCCTAGGAAGAAGGTTCCGCCAAGGTTATGTGGTATGCTCCTATAATACCACGGTTAAACGTCTCTTGAAATAAAGAACATGCCAAGTTATTGCGATGGCACATGGAAGACCGTAAGAAAGACGCGATGTTGAGACACCCGATGGGTCACGTGGAGAAAAGTCGGCGAGTACCCGGACTTCGCGTGGCAAGGAACTTAAGGTTTGGTCTAAGTATAGGCGGCATGAATCCTTTTGGTGGCGAAGATGCGTCACAGACGGCCTGACCCTATGTATCTATAACCTTCCTCGCTTGTGTATGAAGAGGAAGTTCATTATGATGCCGGTGCTCATCCAAGGCCCGAGGCAACCCGAACGACATTGATGTATACCTAAGGCCATTAGTTAAGAACTTTTACAGCTGTGGGCCAAACCAATGTGGGATGAGCACAAAGGGAGCCATTTGACCTGCATTGCTTTTAACCATCAATGATTGGCTGCTCTTAGTAACATTTCGAGGCAGACAAACAAGGGATACAATGCATGTACACTGTTTAGATGATAATGAAAGTGTATATTTGGATAAATGTAAGAAGGTTGTGTACCTAGGGTATCGCCGATTTCTTAGAACTGCATCCGATGAAGAAAGAAAGGCAAGCATTTCAAGCGTCTGGAGAACCCGGGAAGCCTGTCCTCATGCGGTGAGGAGGTATTTGGTATGGTCAAGGACCTAGAAGTAATCTTTGGAAAAGGTCCTGGCGTCTATCTGTTTGAATGACGATCTTGGGACACGCCCATGTGGAAGAAGCAATCTATATTTTGGGACCTACCCTATTGGAAAGTCTTAGAGGTCCGCTCTTCAATCGGCGTGATGCACGTGACGAAGAATGTTTGCGTGAACCTGCTAGGCTTTCTAGGAGTGTATGGGAAGACAAAAGATACACCGGAAGCAGGGACCCAGCGTCAAGGCCTGAAGAGCCTATGCATCACGAGCGAGAAGATGCGATGCCACTTAACTCCTGCCACGCTCTTACCAAAGCAGAAGGAAATCTTTTTGAATGTAAAGCGTTATCAAGGTCCGTCGGCTATCGTCGAATATAAAGGGAATAATAAATATGGCAGAAAAAATTCCAAAACCTGAAGTCTCATGACGCCACGTGATTATGACACAATTGCTTCCGTTTGCATTGAGGGGCTTCTACGAAAATGTTCGAGTACCCATTGTGAAGCTATGTGCATTCCTCAATGCAATATCTCGGAGGTAATCGATCCGAAAAGCCTACGGTTACAAACAGATGTGGCCCAATGTCTTGTCAGCTTTGAGTTGGTGTTCCCACCATCCTTCTTCAATATTATGACGCATCTCCTGGTTCACCTAGTAGAAGAGATTGCCATTCTCGGTCCTGTATTTCTACACCCGGGGCAGTCTTATGAATGGATTATAAGTGAACACATGGCGAGTTTTGGCGGCTGGCTGCAAAGACTTCTCACGAATAACACCACTGTTGGGGATCAGCTGTACTTGTTGTCCAGGACACCGTCTTGTTGTATGTACTTTCCAAGGGCGAGATAAATGGGAATACATTTTACGATAGGCTAAGATAAAAGAGCACCAACCAAAGCAGTGGTGTCCGCTTGATGCTGCAGAAGACAATGGGCAAAAGACCACGTATTATGGGTTCATAGAGGAGATATGGGAACTTGACTATGGACCTAATTTTAAGGTCCCTTGTTTCGATGCAAATGGGTCAAGCTAACGGGAGGAGGGTTGAGGTAGACAAGAATGCGGAATGACAATGGTGGATCTCAACAATCTTATGAAGAACTTAGGCGAACCATTCATCCTAGCCAATGATGTGGCTCAGGTTTTCTATGTGAAGGACATGTCCTCCGGACCAAAAAAAAGAAAAAAATATGCACGAATACATCATATGATGAGCCAAAGCGTCACATAGTTCTTTCGGGGAAAAGAAACATCGTGGGAATCGAGGACAAGGACATGTCGGAAGATTATAATAAGTTTGATGAAATTCGCCCTTCACGGTGGCCCAAGCATTCCGTTAAGTAAAGAAGATGCTCCATGGTTACGTCTGAAGCGATCATAAGGAAGGGCATATGCCAAGAAGTGCATGCTCATATTATGTAACTCTAGTTCATGTTTTTAATATTAATACATGTCTTGAGTGTTAGTCATGTTATGTGGATGGACCGGGACTATGAGAAGAAGTTGTCCCGATTAATGCTTACCATTAAGATCTGATCTCCAAGCGCGGTCACATATTAGGAGTGCCTCTATGACTAGTTTCTTGGAGATCTTGGGAGAACTAGGCTCGTCGGCATCTCCACTGGCCGTAGTGGTGTCCGCTCTCGAAAACCATCTTGCAGCTTTGTAACTTCTCTAACTAGATCAATACACCGAGCTAACTAATTTCACATATTAGGAGTGCCTCTATGACCGATTTCGGAGATGCCGGAGGGCCCAGGCTCGTCGGCATCTCCACTGGCCGTAGTGGTGTCTGCCTCAAACCGGGTGGAGGAGGACTCACAAGGATGCCTATTTATAGTACAAGCAGCTCGACATAGTGTTGACACTTACAAAATAATGTCGACACTCACCCCTATTATTAGTCTTGACTCGTGTTTTACCGGATGGTGTCTACAACCAGGACTAAAGGTTCATCTTTAGTCGGTTGGTGTCTCCAACGGGACTAAAGGTTCATCTTTAGTCGGTTGGTGACACCATCCGGGACAAGGTACCTGCCTGCGACATAATGTCGACATGCACTCACCCCTATTATTAGTGCTGACTCGTGTTTTGTCCCGGTTGGTGTCTCCAACCGGGACTAAAGGTTCATCCCGCCATTTTTTCCCGCCATTTTTCTTCCTGCCAGTTCTTCCCGCTAGTTCACTATATATATATGTAGGGGGTTGGCCTCCATTGTCATTGCACATCTCTAGACTCATATATGCAACCTCATCACTCTTTCCCATGGCTTCCACCGTAGCACTAACCCCTAGGGAGGCGGAGGCGCTTTGCGCCTCGAACTACCCCCTGCCAGGCCATCGTGTCCCGTCGGCTAGATCTTTGGCGTCGGGCGTGAGGTTCCTCCTCCCTCTAGGTGTGGCGCCGGATGGCCATCACGAACCACTACTACTTGAGCTCACCGGGCAGCGGAGGAATCCCGGATGGCATCCCGACTATTTCCCTACTTGGGAAGCCTTCTTCGTGGATCGGCATGAGGCGCTCGCCCGAGGAGGAGGCCCACCTCCTCCTAACTTCGAGGCGCCGCCGTCGGCTATGGTGGCGCGGTCGGACTCTCCAGGCGTCATGGCCTGTGACACCGCCGACTCTAACCCCTGTCTTCTACCCTCAAGTCCATTACGCGCTACCCTCAAGTCCCCACGCGTACTCTCCGGAGGTTCAATTCGGCGACCCGGCGACGGCGCGATAATGACGGCGAATGCGACTACGATGGCGTATTATTAGTGTAGGCGGGAGCATGGAATCACTCCAACATTCGAAACAAGTTCGGATTGTTACTTAATCTGGCCATGTATCTTAATTTTCAGTTCTTTTATGTATCTTAATTTTCGTTCGATTCGGCGTTATTGTTAATCTGGCCATGTATCTTAATTTTCAGTTCTTTTATGTATCTTAATTTTCGGTTCATTCGGCTTTATGTAACTCTCAAAATGACCTATCTCATTCGAGGTTTCTTGGCTTCGGGTCAAATGACCAATGTTATGGCTAGAATCAAGGCATAGTTTGCAAGAGGAGTTTTCCTTTTTATCGCACCAAAAAGGCATTTTCCATTTTCCGAGCATAAAAAACGGACGGTTTTGTGAAGAAACCACCAAATGGCTAATTCAAAAAACCACCAACACATTTTTAGGTTCACAATATGCTATTTTATCAAAAAACAATGCAAGTTGAGCGAGGCTTGGTGAGATTCAAGTGTATACAAAAGATGCCACATTTAAATATACAATCAATTCAAAAATGTTAATACAAAAGATGCGGCATTAAAATATGATTTGATCTAATAAAAATCATTTTTTAGATGCTTAATATTTCTTATGTTCAAAGTTTTAGGATTTAACAATTTATTTTTGTTTGAATTGAATAATCAAAATTTATATGTAAGTGTTTTAATTATTTTAAAAAATTCATGTAAAGTAAATATAAAATGATTTACATGAATGGATAGATATTATTTTTAAAAATTATGATATATTATTCATATTTTTCGAGTTGAAATGAAAAAGATATGAATTTTCTAAATTCATATCATATTTTGAATTAAAAGGCCCTTTAATGCATGAAATAAATGCCCCCCTTTAACACCGGTTCGACAGAACCGGTGTTAAAGGCATTATTCGTTCCCAAGCCCCTTTAACACCGGTTCAGCCACGAACCTGTGTTAAAGGGGTATTAAATCGCTCCTTTCTTCCCCCCAGAGCCAGATCGCGCCACCGCCGCCAGATCCCCGAACCCCTCGCCGTCGTCCTCGCCACCGAAGCCCTCCAGCCCTCGCCGTCGCCTCCCTCGCCCAGCGTCTGGCGCCACCGGCCGACCGCCATGCGCCACCGCCGCGCACATCACACCGCCGCCACATAGCGCCGACGCCGGCACCTACAAGAACCCGGCGCCGTGGTGAGCTAGCGGACCCGCGCTGGTCGTCCCTCTGTTCCTCCCTTCTCATTTCGTCTGGGGCCCCTTTGCAGGTTCGCTCTACCACGCCGCCCTCTGTCGCCAAGCGACTGCCCATCGTCCCCGTTCTCGCCACCGAGTAGTTCCTCGCCGGAGCCGGCCTCCCCATGCGAGCTCTCTCGCGAGCGCGTCCACGGATTGGGGCCCTCCGAACAGATGTACCAAGATGAAATCGAACCCCTCCGAACAGATGTACCAAGATGAAATCGAACCCCTCCATTGTACTTATTAGAACGTGCAACCCACGCTTGAAATGAGGGTCCTCGATACCCCGTGGATGAGATCACGGAGAGCGAACACGCTGAGCTGCATGTGAGATTAATGGGCTTATCCATTAAGGTGGCTGTCGGCTATGCCTTACCTCCTGTAGCTGGTGGAACTTACCACTGACCGATTCGAGATGGCTATGCTATTGTCGGGTGGATGAGGTTGTGAAGGAATATGAGGAAGCATAGCTTGACCATGCTACGGTGAAGGAAACTCAACTCAAATTTGCGTGAAAACAACCATTCTTTGGAAGAAGGAACACATTGTGCTTCCAAATTGAGGTCACTTGGCACCCGTCTCCAGCGTCGGCGATCGGCCGCTCAGCTATCTGTGGCAGCCATCTCCGGCTGCAGCCATCTCCGCCCGTCGGCCATCTCTGTGGCAGCCATCTCGGCCGTCGCCATCTCTGCTGGCAGCCATCTTGCCCGTCGGCCATCTCCGGTGCTTCAGCCATCTCCTCGGCGTAGCGGAAGAGCACTGCCACGAGGAGCATCCGTATCGCCACAAAGAAATCCAGGAAACCCGTGCAAAGAGTTCAAAAACTACGTCCATGACCTTCCGCCAAGCCATTGCCGGTTTACCTGGTGGAATCGCGGACGAGGAGAACAATAGGATCTCGGAAGAACAGGTCAAGAAATTCTTTGCACCTAGACGGGCGAGCCAAAGGAGAAAATAGATCCGGCGGTGGTGGAGAATTTTACAATAATCTTTTGAAACCGAAACCCACTTGTGGGACTCGGCCAGATTTGAAGCGGATGCAAGGCGCCATAGGGAGGAAAGTAGCGATCGTGAGGCACCCGGAAAACAGTTCCATGCTCGGAGAGCAGGAAAACCAATCATGTTCCCTCCAAATGTTCGACACATGAGACGCTCCTCCCGTAAATGATTACGGCGAGCTACAAAGAAAGGCCAATGAGATGGAGATTACTTACATTGCATACGTGAACGTCATGGGAGACAACTTGCCCAAATGTGATGCCAACCCCATACAGCCATGGAAGTATGGGAAGAATCTCGTCAAGAAAGAGGAGCTCAAGACTCTACCAACAAAGATGCGAAAATTGCACAAGTGGTACCTTCATTTCGCAAGGCGAGAAAGGTAGAATGGATCACGGCGCATATAAGAGATGATATTTTCTTCTGCGGAGATGACGCGATTGACTTCAACATTCAAGACTTGCATTTTCTATTCAATCAGAAGGAACTCGACAAAGCTGCCATCAGCCTTTATTGTGTGTAAGTACTATTTCTATAATTTATATCTCATCTCATTCACTTTATTAATTGCATGTATATATATATGCTCACCATATATGTATATACTATTATCTGGCAAAAAGGTTATGGAATGCAGGAAAGGAGACCCTTTTGACATTGGGTTCGTTGACCCAAATAGAGTTCATGAAGAAGTGGTAGAAACCAAACCCGGGCAAATGAAGATTACTTGCTAACGTCTTTCTTGAGACAACAAACCAAAAGGGAAATACTATTGCCTTACAACTTCTCGTGTCTTGTTACCCTCTCTCTTGTACACATTCTATTTCAGCTTACTCGATGTTAAGTGTAGCGATGATGAGTTATCGTGCGTAGGTTCCACTTTATTCGCTAGTCATTCAACCCGACTCGGGAAAAGTCCTTGTCATGGACTTTACGAAAAGAAAAAGAGATATGGGCAAACTTTAGAGAGATGCTCGGAGGTAATTTCAATCATATTATCGCACTAGATCGGCAACTTTCGTGACAATAAGTAATTAATTACTCCTTTATCCATTTTCTTTGTCGGACAGGGTTTGGAAAAGGTTCACGGGCAGGGCCGTGGGTGAATGGTCAGAAGAACTAAAATTTGTAGACCAAAATGTAAGTAATACTAGCTAGCTTCCAATTCCATTATATCATGCTTTATAGATTATTATTTTGATTGAACTCTCTATTCTCGTAAAGTGCGCGCATCAGGGACATGGCAATAACTTATGTGGGTACTATGTTTGCGAATTCATTCGCAACACGATATGTGTGACGGGCCAAGCCGCACTAGAACAACTTAGAGTAAGTAAACAAAGTCCACAACATTATTTTATTACCATCAATTGTGTTGAGTTTTATTCTTATATATATATATATTGACGGCCCATTCTTCATATATATTCAGATCGAACGGATGCGGGACCAACTCCTACCATTTGAACACATACGAGCCATTCAAGAGGAATTGGCGGGGTTCATACTTGATGAGGTCGTCACGCCTGGCGGAGAACTCTTTAGATATCCACCAAAATGAACGATGACGATGTATGTGCCGATGACGATGTATGTGCCGATGACGATGTTTGTGTATAATAGTTGCTTAATTATTCATGTACTCGTATGTACCGATGACGATTTATGTGTATACCGCTCGATCGATTCCCCTCGCTCCCCCTCCCGTCATCGCCCAGCAGGCGAGGCGGAAATCTGCGGTAGATTTAGGCCATTTTCTGCCATGCGAGAACTGCCGTGCAGGAAAAATGGTTTAAATCTGCCGCTCTCCTGCGGCAAAAGCGGCAAATCTCTGCAGCGAAGAACCTTTAACCGGTTGCGGTCTGAACCGGTGTTAAAGAGAACTGAACTGCAGCCACGTCGCCACCCTTTAACACCGGTTCGTATAAGAATCGGTGTTAAAAACCCCTCTAACACCGCCTCAACGGTTGGGGAACCCTGTTAGAGGGCCTCCCAACCGGAGTTAAAGGGGGGGCTCTGCACTAGTGTGACGACAAGAATCTTATAGCTCTTGTCAGGTATTGTCTCTTCCACCAAGGTGTCCTCAAATTGTCCCTGGTGATTGACACATCTGTTCATATGGTCAAGAAAGTACTTCGTTGCATGGCAAGAGATGGTCTGAGAAAAAGGTATGTGAAAACAATAGTTAATTAGTTTCGATCAAAATGCATGCAAGGCTAGAAACCATAATTAAGCTAAGCATACTACCATAGTCTTAAAGTCTTTGGGAAGCACTATGATAAACTTCTTATCCTGAAAACTTTCATGGCCACAGTTTACGCAGGGATGTGTTTGCTGTATATTCATCTAATATATTAAATATGTGCAAGTATCCATAGCTATGTTTAAATAAATTAAGAAACTCAAACATAAAGGTAAGCAAGTGATCTTACAAATGCAAGATGTCACAACTGAACAGAAGGTGTGATAGGGAACCAAAATAAATATTCCTATACCTTGAATTTGAGCCCAAATATAGTATCTAAACACCATCTCTAAAGCACTATCTAACATTCATGTATCTAGAATTTGAGCCCAAGTTTAGTATCTAAACACAATCTGTAAAACACGATCTAGCATATCTATATCTATTATTTCTAAGCTCATTATTTACCATATACATCTATAATTTCTAAATTGCTATAAAAATAGGAGGCACGGTGGGTAGCTCACCGCGAGGTCAGTGAAGAGGCCCGGGCGGGAAGGTTGCAGTGACCGGTGGCTCGGGGAGGGGACATTGCAGCGACTGGCGGCTTGGGAAGGGGAGGTTGCAGCGGTATGGCGAATCAGCGAAGTCATCGGATGCGGCTAGGGTGGTGGCGGACATGCGTGGTCGGGCGTAGTCGGGCGTAGTCGTGTGTGCTGGGAGAGGAGGAGAGGTTTGGGTAGTAGTGTCAGGCATCCGATGCGGGGCAGCGGTGGAAGGGAAAGGGGACGGATCGAGGTGTGTGAAAGAGAGAGGGGAAGAAGATAAAAT
This sequence comes from Avena longiglumis, assembly GCA_030063025.1. NCBI lineage: Eukaryota > Viridiplantae > Streptophyta > Magnoliopsida > Poales > Poaceae > Avena > Avena longiglumis. The sequence continues at coordinate 481,954,498 of CP125978.1, read as the reverse complement.
ATCGATAATTAAGTGTGTCTGTATGCGGGGGTGGTCGGTACCCATGGCATCCAACTGAATCCAACGCTACCACTAGAGTTCATATTTGTGGCGTTTCTTTATGGTGAACGCCACTATCACCTTTGTCTCGGCTGCTTAAGGGGATCCTCTGGTTTGTGGCATTTATTTATATGCGGATGCCACTATTAGGTTTCACGGGTGGCATTTAGAAATAAATCAATGCCATTACAATTTCGTCTACAAGTGGTGGCGCGCATTATATTTGTGACGCCACTAGGAAATGAGTGCTATAAGGGTTTTCCTACTAGTGATGTCAGGACTAGTATATTTTCTCTCGAGTAGGCCGATGCTCCTGCTGCTGCCCCTGCTCCTGCTGCTGCTCCTGCTTATTTTATTTAAGATAATTCTTACCTCTAGTGTTGCATGTAAGACAATATATATCTGCATTCTATGGTGGTTGAACTACTAAGTACTTTGTTTATTAATCTATTTCCTTATATGGAGTTTCCTTTAATTTTTTAGTGCTTAATTATATTACTGATCATGCTCATGTACACTACCAAAATTTTCTAGTGCTAGATTATATTGTAATTTTCAAATTTTAGGGTTACCAAACCCTAGAGTTCCTAACATGTCCGAAGTTCCGAATATTCACTTAAGGAGACTTCCTTCAAGGAATACATGAAAAAAGAGTTCAAATTGCTGGAAAATTCATATTTAAGTTACCCAATGATCTCACGTCGTCATTAAACATTTGAATTAGTCAAATTTAAAATACTCGCACCTTATTGCTCTACAACAAGCGCATGAATACTAGGAGTCAGTCATACCTTTCAGGTTAAGATCCAAGGTTTGTACTACGTCATATATTTTCTTCAATGTATGAACCTCCACTAGTGCAGAGCCCCCCCTTTAACTCCGGTTGGGAGGGCCCTCTAACAGCGGTTCCCCAACCGCTGTTGAGGGTTCGGTGTTAGAGGGGGGGCCCCTTTAACACCGGTTCCTATACGAACCGGTATTAAAGGGTGGCGCACGTGGGGCTGCCAGGCCTCGAGCCCTTAACCGGTTCGTGTCTGGAACCGGTGTGTTACCGCTGCAGATTTAGGCGACTGCGTTCTGGCCGAGAACTCTGGGCGGCGTAATCTCTGCCATGCAGGCCCGCCCGTTACGGGCGTATTTAAAGGGGAGCGAGGGAAATCGATCGGAGCGGTATACTTATAAATCGTCATCGGTACATACTACATGAATAATTAAGCAACTATTATTATACACAAACATCGTCATCGGCACATACATCGCCATCGGCACATACATAAATCATCGTTCATTTTGGTGGATATCTATAGAGTTCTCGCCAGCGTGACGACCTCATCAAGTATGAACCCGCCAATTCCTCTTGAATGGCTCGTATGCGTTCAAATGGTAGGAGTTGGTCCCGCATCCGCTCGATCTGAATATATATGAAGAATGGGCTGTAATATATATATAAGAATAAAACTCAACACAATTGATGGTAATAAAATAATGTTGTGGACTTTGTTTACTTACTCTAAGTTGTTCTAGTGCGGCTTGTCGCACATATATCGTGTTCTTGAATGAATTCGCAAACATAGTACCACATAAGTTATTGCCGTGTCCTTGATGCCAGACTTACGAGAATAGAGTTCAATCAAAATAATAATCAATAAAGCATGATATAATGGAATTGGAAGCTAGCTAGTATTACTTACATTTTGGTCTACAAATTTTAGTTCTTGACCATTCACCCACGGCCCTGCCCGTGAACATTTTCAAACCGTCCACAAAGAAAATGGATAAAGGAGTAATTAATTACTTATTGTCACGAAAGTTGCCGATCTAGTGCAATAATATGATTGAAATTACCTCTGGAGCATCTCTCTAAAGTCTGCCCATAGCTCTTTTTCTTTCGTAACGAGTCCATGACAAGGACTTTTCTGAGTCGGGTTGAATGACTAGAATAAAGTGGAACCTACGCGCATAACTCATCATCGATTCTGATTAACATCGAGTAAGCGAATGTAATGTGTACAAGAGAGAGGGTAAGATACTCACGAAGTTGTAAGGCAATAGTATTTCCCTTTTGGTTTGTTGTCTCGGTAAAGACTTTAGCAAGTAATCTTCTTTGCCGGGTTTGTCTCTTACCACTTCTTCATGAACTCTATTTGGGTCGAACCCAATGTCAAAAGGGCCTCCTTTCATGCATTCCATAACCTTTTCCTGCATAATAGTATATACATATATGGTGAGCATATATATATACATGCAATTAATGAAGTGAATGAGTTGAGATAAAATTACGAAATAGTACTTACACACAATAAAGGCTGATGGCAGATTTGTCGAGTTCCTCGATTGAATAGAAAATGCAAGTCTTGAATGTTGAAGTCGATCGCGTCGTCTCCGCACAAGAAAATCTCATCTCTTATATGCTAGTGATCCATTCTTCTTTTCTCGTCTTGCGAAATGAAGGTACCACTTGTGCAATTTTGCATCTTTGTTGGTAGATTCTTGAGCTCCTCTTTCTTGAGATTCTTCCCATCCTTCCATGGCTGTATGGGGTTGACATCGCATTTGGGCAAGTTGTCTCCCATGACGTTCAAGTATGCAATGTAAGTCATCCCCATCTCATTGGCCTTTCTTTGTAGCTCACTCGTAATCATCTACGGGAGGAGCGTCCGTTTGTCAAACATTTGGAGCGGGGCACATGATTGGTATTCCTGCTCTCGAGCATGGGAACTGTTTTCTGGGTGCCTCACGATGCTACTTTCCTCCCTCGCGCCTTGCATCCGCCTTCAAAATCTGGCGCTGTAGTCCGGCACAAGTGGGGTTTCGTGTTTCAAAAGATTTTTGTAAAACTTCTCCACCACCGCTGGATCTATTTTCTCCTTTGGCTCGGCGTCTAGGTGCAAAGAATTTCTTGACCTGTTCTCCGAGATCCTATTGGTCTCGTCGCTGCGATTCCACGGTAAAACCGGCAATGGCTTGGCGGAAGGCTGCGGACGTAGTTTTTGAACTCTTTGGCGTCGGTTTCCTGTGGATTTCTTTGTGGCGTTACTCGATGCTCCTCGTGGCGTGCTCTTCCGCTTATCTTGAGGAGATGGCTGAAGCACCGGAGATGGTGACGGGCGGAGATGGCTGCCGTCTGAGAGATGGTGACGGGAGATGGCTGCCATGCAGAGATGGCTGAAGCGGCTCGGCAGACTGCGGAGGCAGCGGGGTGCCAGTGACCTCAATTTGGAAGCACAATGTGTTCCTTCTTCCAAAGAATGGTTGTTTTCACCAAATTTGAGTTGAGTTTCCTTCACGTAGCATGGTCAAGCTGTGCTTCCTCATATTCCTTCACAACCTCATCCACCCGACAATAGCATAGCCATCTCGAATCGGTCGGTGGTAAGTTCCACCTGCTTTGAGAAGTAAGGCATAGCCGACAACCACCTTAATGGATAAGCCCATTAATCTCACATGCAGCTCAGTGTTCGCTCTCCGTGATCTCATCAGCGGTATCGAGGACCCGTCATTTCAGCGTTGGGCTGCGTTCTCCGTGGAAGCCACCTTGCTTTTCCGCCAGATGCGGGCGCGGGCAGCTTCCAATGCAGGCTCTTCATGCCGCTGAGATGGGCGGTAGCTTGATGGCTCATGTGCATTCACTTGCGTCTGCTGGCCGCAAGTGCATGTTCTATCTGTCATCCGATCATGCGCTCTTTTTCTTTTCTGGCGCCATCTAAGAGTCGCTCCGTCGGCAAACCCATCCTTCCACGTCATACCCCGTGCCTCGTGCATGTCCAGGTGTTCTTTTACCGATGGCGTGTGAGCTGGTCATTCTCTCTGTCGGGATGGAAGGTCTGGCGGATGTTTCCTCGTATGTCGTGATGAGTTCGGTGTGGTTTGGCAAGGATGGTTGGGAAGATACACAATCCTGTTTCGGGTCCAACCTTGCCCGATTCCGTAGAACCAAGTCTTTGCACGTAGGTCCCACCCATATGTCGGGTGTGATCCCTCTCTCATGTGAGCCCTCTCGGCTTCCTCCCACTTAGGCCTCGAGATATGTAGCCACGACCCCGTCCTCTGGTGATATTCCTTCTTGGGGCATTAAGCGTATTGGTTTCGACCTCTTTTAGCTATAGCACTTTTTTATATGTCTCAAATTCGGGCGTTGAGGTCTTATCTTCGCATAATATGCGTCTTGAAATTTGAGTCTCATGCTTTGACAAATTTGTTCAATTTTGTCTTCGATTGCGGAAAGCCTCAGCCATCTTCTTTAGAGTCCACTCTTTGACCTTTTTCTTTATAACGGGTTGTTTTCATCCTCCTCTGGCGGAAGGATGAAATTTACCAACAACGAATTCAAAGCGTTTCTTTGGATCTGTCATCGACAAAGGTACCGTCGCCCTTCTTTGGCTTATTCCAATATTCAATTATGATTGGGCTTTGGTCCCTAACAAGAACTCCACTGACGTATAAATTTGTCTGCGGCCTTCTTGGGCTCCATCGCTGCCATCAACAGACGCTTCGATCGTGAACTTTGCGATCTTTCAACCGGCTCGCCTCGCTTGCTCTTTTTCGTAGAAGAAGATGGTTGCTGGCTGGTCGATCCGGAGGGCTAAAAGAAGAAAAGCGTTAATTAATACATGTAGAAGAAGATTGTTGGTTGAAGTCGGTGAGGCTTAATCAATGCATATACCTCGTGGACTTTGTAACCATTAAATTGCGTTCACGGAGTCTTCATCTTCTCCATGACTAGTACTTGAGCTGTCGTCATGTCCTCCAAGTTCAGATATTGTGAGGTGTCCTCATCAATAATGTTCTCCATTATTTCTTCTTCTTCAAGGTTTCTACTAAGTGGATCCATAGTTTCTAAAACAATAATATTATCTAGAGTAAGAGTGTAAACATTCAAGTGGACTTCGATTCATACACAAATATACATATTATTCATACCAAAATACACAAATAAATACACAAATGAGTCAGAGGTCCAATTTGTATACAAGTTTTAATCTATGCATGTAGTACAATTTATCGAGCAAACAAGTTTTAATCAGGATGAGTCAGCAATCACACACGTGGCAGACACGTGGCGCTCACCGGTGGGGTGACGTTGGTCTCGTCGGGCGGCGGTGCTCGTCGGACGGATGCGGCGGTGCTAGCGGCGGGCTTGTCGGGCGGCGGGCAGCGTCGGCGTTGAGGCGTGGCCTCTGAGCTCGGCGGCGGCGGGCAGCTCTGCCGCAGGAAGAGAGAGATGGTCGGGGCTCCTCGAAATAGGCTTGCGCCCGCTATATTAATATAGCAATCACAAGACACAACGACAATGTTCCTGGGTTTGTCCCTCTGCTCAACAAGCCGCATCTCCCTCTTCGCCGCGGTTCCCACCTCAGCGTCACCCGCACCTCCCCATCGAACTCCCTGCATCCACCCCTCCGCCAGTGACCCACCCGCCCAGCTCCTATAGTTGCCCGTGCAGCGAGCCCGCCTCCTCCTCTGGCCGTCCGCCTCGCTTCTGTACCTCTCCGTCGCCACTCGATGAGCTCGGCGGGGCGCGCGCCCGCCTCGCCCTCGGTCGCTCGTCCTCGGCGCCCAACCTCTCCCCGGCCCTCCCCACCTCCTTCGCGACGCCTGGCCGCCGTCGCCCGCACTTCCTCGACGCCAAGCCGAGCCCGACCACGGCCTCGCCACGCCAACCTTGCCCTCGTCAACTGGACCCCACCGTCATCCCTAACCTCGACCATCCATCTGAGCAAGCTCACACGCAGGAGGAGGAGGCGCCGCGCCTCGCTGCAACCGAGCTCGCGCTGCCGCCACGCGCCTCGCTGCAACCGAAGCGCCGCTCCGCGCCCTCGCCGGCCACGTCGCGCCGCTGCAACCGAAGCTCGACGCGCCGCCGCCACGCGCCACGCCCGCAGTAACCGAGCTCGCCGTGCCGCGCCGCACCCTCGTCGGCCGTCTCGCGCTCTCGCTGGCCCTGCACGTTCGCCGGTCTACTCTGTAGGAAGTGGTGGCGGATGGAGGGGCCGGAGCAGCGGTGGCCGGCGGCGGGGAGCGGCAGCTGGCCGGCGAGGTGCGGGGCGGCAACCCGCCTCGCCGGGAGGGCCGCGGTGAAGGAGGTGTTAGAGGAGGGAAGGATGCGGGAAGAGAGGGTCGAGGCGGCGAACCTCGAGTCGAGCGGCGGCGCGGCGAGACGGTCGGGGCGGCGAGACGCGGTCGGGCTCAAGGCGGCAGCGAGTCGGGCGGCGATCGATCTCGCTGGGGAAGAAAGGAAGGGAGGAAGGTGAATAAATACACCCTTTAACACCGGTTCGTGGTGGAACCGTGTTAAAGGGGGTTTCACAAGATTTATTATTTCTTTAACACCGGTTCCAGCCACGAACCGTGTTAAAGAGTGTGTGTTTCACGCATTTATTACGCTTTTAACACCGGTTCGTGGCGGAACCGTGTTAAAGGGCTATGGAACGAAATAATGCCCCTTTAACACCGGTTCTGCCCGAACCGGTGTTAAAACATTATTTCGAGGCTTTTTAATTCAAAAAATATGATATGAAATTTAGAAAATTCATATCTTTTTCATTTCAACTCAGAAAAATATGAATAATATATCATAATTTTCAGAAAAATAATATCTATCCATTCATGTAAATCATTTTATATTTACTTTACATGAAATTTTTTAAAATAAATAAACACTTATTTCATGCATTAAAGGGGCTTTTTTAATTCAAAAAATATGATATGAATTTAGAAAATTCATATCTTTTTCATTTCAACTCAGAAAAATATGAATAATATATCATAAGTTTCAGAAAAATAATATCTATCCATTCATGTAAATGATTTTAATATTTACTTTACATGAAATTTTTTAAAATAAATAAACACTTATTTCATGCATTAAAGGGGCTTTTTTAAGATATATAAAAGAACTGAAAATTAAGATACATGGCCAGATTAAGTAACAATCGGCCGAACTGGAACTGAAAATTAAGATACATAAAAGAACTGAAAATTAAGATACATGGCCGTCCTCCTCGTTCCTGGCGAGCGCCCTCTCATGCCGATCCACGAAGAAGGCTTCCCAAGTAGAGAAATAGTCGGGATGCCATCTGGGATTCCTCCGCTGCTCCGGCGTGAGCTCGAAGTAGTAGTGGTTCGTGATGGCCATCCGGCGCGCCACACCTAGAGGGACAGAGGAACTGCACACCTCCGACGCCAAAGATCCACCGACGGGGACACGAGTTCGGCAGGGGTAGTTCGAGGCAAAGCGCCCGCCTCCCTGGGGGTTAGTGCTACGGTGGAAGCCATGGGAAAGAGTGATGAGGTTGCAGATATGAGTCTAGAGATGTGCAATGACAATGGAGGCCAACCCTACATATATATATATAGTGAACTAGCGGGAAGAACTGGAGGGAAGAACTGGCGGGAAGAAAATGGCGGGAAGAAAAATGGAGGGAATAAAAATGGCGGGAAAAATGGCGGATGAACCTTTAGTACGGTTGGAGACACCAACCGACTAAAGATGAACCTTTAGTCGGTTGGAGACACCAACCGACAAAACACGAGTCAAGACTAATAATAGAGGTGAGTGCATGTCGACATTATGTCGTATGGCGTACCTTGTCCGGATGGTGTCACCAACCGGGACTAAAGATGAACTTTAGTCCCGGTTGGAGACACCAACCGACTAATAATAGGGTGAGTGTCGACATTATTTTGTAAGTGTCAACACTATGTCGAGCTGCTTGTACTATAAATAGGCATCCTTGTGAGTCCAGTCCTCCCCGGGTTTGAGGCAGGACACCACTACGGCTTCGAGGAGATGCCGACGAGCCCGTCCTCCCAAGCATCTCCGAGAACTGGTCATAGAGGCACTCCTAATATGTGAAATTAGTTAGCTCCTGGTGTATTGATCTAGTTAGACAAGTTACAAAGCTGCAAGATGGTTTTCGAGAGCAGGACACCACTACGGCCGGTTTGGGGAGATGCCGAGAGCCTAGTCCTCCCATCTCCAAGAAACTGGTCATAGAGGCACTCTAATATGTGACTGCGTTTGGAGATCGATCTTAATGGTAAGTACGAATCGGGACAACTTCTCATACTCCGGTCCATCCACAAAACATGACTAACACTCAAGACATGTATTAATATTAAAAACATGAACTAGAGTTACATAATATGAGCATGAACTTCTTGGCATATGCCCTTCCTTATGATCGCTTCAGACGTAACCATGGATCATCTTCTTTACTTAACGGAATGCTTGGGTCAGTTTTCACTGTGAAGGGCGGAATTTCATCAAACTTATTATAATCTTCTGACATGTCTGTCTTGTCCTCGATTCCCACGATGTTTCTTTTCCCTGAAAGAACTATGTGACGCTTTGGCTCATCATATGATGTATTCGTTTGCATATTTTTTCTTTTTTTTGGTCTGGAGGACATGTCCTTCATATAGAAAACCTGAGCCACATCATTGGCTAGGACCAATGGTTCGTCTAAGTTCTTCATAAGATTGTTGAGATCCACCGTTGTCATTCCGTACTTCTTGTCTACCTCAACCCCTCCTCCTGTTAGCTTGACCCATTTGCATCGAAACAAGGGGACCTTAAAATTAGGTCCATAGTCAAGTTCCCATATCTCCTCTATGAACCCATAATACGTGGTCTTTTGCCCATTGTCTTCTGCATCGGGCGGACACCACTTTTTGGTTGGTGCTCTTTTATCTTGGCCTATCGTAAAATGTATTCCCATTTATCTCGTACACTTAGAAAGTACATACAGTCGAAGACGGTGTCCTGGCCAACAAGTACAGCTGATCCCCAACAGTGGTGTTATTCGTGAGAAGTCTTTGCAGCCAGCCGCCAAAACTCGCCATGTGTTCACTTATAATCCATTCATCAGACTGCCCCGGGTGTTTGAGGCGTATTAAATTCTTGTGTTCATTGATATACGGGGCAACCAAGATAGATCTTTGTAAAACCGTGTAGTGTGCTTGATTGAGAGAATGCCCCTCTGAGATCATTGCTTTACATCCTAGGGTGCCTTTTTCCACGCATCTCCCCTCATGTCGTGATTACGAACACCAATCGCCTTAAGGTCGAATAAAATCAACACATAACTCAATGACCTCCTCTGTTACATAGCCCTTGGAGATGCTTCCTTCTGGCCTAGCACGGTTATGAACATATTTCTTTAAGACTCCCATGTACCTCTCAAAGGGGAACATATTGTGTAGAAATACAGGACCGAGAATGGCAATCTCTTCTACTAGGTGAACCAGGAGATGCGTCATAATATTGAAGAAGGATGGTGGGAACACCAACTCAAAGCTGACAAGACATTGGGCCACATCTGTTTGTAACCCTGGTAGGCTTTCTGGATCGATTACCTTTTGAGATATTGCATTGAGGAATGCACATAGCTTCACAATGGGTACTCGAACATTTTCAGGTAGAAGCCCCCTCAATGCAATCGGAAGCAATTGTGTCATAATCACGTGGCAGTCATGAGACTTCAGGTTTTGGAATTTTTTCTCTGCCATATTTATTATTCCCTTTATATTCGACGAGAAGCCAGACAGGACCTTGATACGCTTTCGAGACATTAAAAAAGATTTCCTTCTGCTTTGGTAAGCGTAGCTGGCAGGAGTTAAGTGGCATCGTTTACCCTTCTCGCTCGGGATGCATAGGCTCTTCAGGGCCTTCAGACGTTGCTGGTCCTGTCGTGCTTCCGGTGTATCTTTTGTCTTCCCATACACTCCTAGAAAGCCTAGCAGGTTCACGCAAACATTCTTCGTCACGTGCATCACGTCGATTGAAGAGCGGACCTCTAAGACTTTCCAATAGGATAGGTCCCAAAATATAGATTGCTTCTTCCACATGGGCGCGTGTCCGGCATCGTCATTCGAATGATAGACTGCCGGACCTTTTCCAAAGATTACTTCTAGGTCCTTGACCATACCAAATACCTCCTCACCGCGGAGGAGGCTTCCTCCGGGTTCGCCAGACGTTTGAAATGCTTGCCTTTCTTTCTTACTGGATGCAGGTTCGGAAGAAATCAGCGATACCCTAGGTACACAACCTTCTTACATTTATCCAAATATACACTTTCAGTATCATCTAAACAATGTGTGCATGCATTGTATCCCTTGTTTGTCTGCCCTGAAATGTTACTAAGAGCAGGCCAATCATTGATGGTTACGAAAAGCAATGCTCGAGGTCCAATGGCTCCCCTTTGTGCTCATCCCACATCGTACACCTGGTTTGGCCACAGCTGTAAAAGTTCTTCAACTAATGGCCTTAGGTACACATCAATGTCGTTCTTGGGTTGCCTCGGGCCTTGGATGAGCACTTGGCATCATAATGAACTTCCTCTTCATACACAACCAAGGAGGAAGGTTATAGATACATAGGGTCACAGCCAGTGCTGTGACTGCAGCTCTGCTCACCAAAGGATTCATGCCGTGTACTTAGACCAAACCTTAAGTTCCTTGCGTCACGTGCAAAGTCCGGGTACTCTCGCCGACTTTTCTCCTGTGACCCATCAGCGGGGTGTCTCAACATCGCGTCTTTCTTACGGTCTTCCATGTGCCATCGCAACAACTTGGCATGCTCTTTATTTCAAGAGACGTTTTAACCGTGGTATTATAGGAGCATACCACATAACCTTGGCGGAACCTTCTTCCTAGGGGCCTCGCCCTCAACATCGCCAGATCGTCTCGTCGATCTTATACCGCAGATGCGGTGCATACCGGCATGCATCCAAATTCTCGTACTTCTCACCGCGGTAGAGGATGCGATCATTAATGCAGGCATGTATCTTACACGTCTAATCCTAGAGGCGGACAACCTTCTTTGCTTGGTATGTCTTGTCGGGCAACTCATTATTTCTTGGAAGAAGATTCTTCATTTTACCAACAACTTTGAAAATGCTGCACCGGTCACCACACCATTCTCTGCCTTCCATTGCAGCAAATCCAATGTGGCACCTAGCTTTTGTGGCCATCTTCGCAAGTTGGATACAACAATGTTTTGTGATCCTTTAACATCTGCTCCAGCTTCTCCTTCTCCTTTTCAGTTTCACATTCTTCCTTTGCATCGGTAATGGCCCGACCAAGATCGTCATCAGGGCCCATCTGCTCCCTCTTGATCTTCATTATCTACCTCCGTTGCATTATCATCATATTCAGGATACATATTATGATAGTTTTCATCATCCTCTTCTTCTTCGTTGTCTTCCATCACAACCCCTTTTTCTCCGTGCTTGGTCCAACAATTATAGCTGGGCATGAAACCAGATCGAAGAAGGTGGGCGTGAATGGTTCTGGTATTTGAGTAGTCTTTCTTGTTCTGACAGTGAACACACGGACACATAAAACCATTGTGACCACAGTTTGCATTAGCCACAACGATGAAATTTTGGAGGCCCGTAATGTACTCGGAAGTGCGGCGGTCACCGTACATCCATTGCCGATTCATCTGCATTAATATGTAGTATATATCAAAAAATAATAGGGAGATGACCATTTATATATATAGTACATCAATGACACATGAAACTATAGTTGCCGACCTCGACCGAGACGGAAAGAGCAAGAAAGCTTATTTTGAGCTCTCGGGCATTTCACGAACACCTCTAGTGCATATGAAAAAACACAAACTAGCACTCTTCACACCCTCTTGCTAGGCTCCAAAATGTGAAAGAATGGAAGAGTGGGGTGTGTGTGGGCTGGGGTGGTGTCTTATAGTTTCACCTTTAACACACCGGTTCGTGCCACGAACCGGTGTTAAAGAAAGTCTGTGCGCCATCGGTGGAGGGACCTTTAACACCGGTTCGTGGCACGAACCGGTGTTAAAGGAGGGCTCCTTTAATGCCGCAGAGGCCACGCTGGTACGGCCCCCCCTTTAACACCGGTTCGTAGAAGAACCGGTGTTAAAGCCCATTTTCGGGATCAACAAAAGCCCTCGTTTCCACTAGTGCTCATTCAGTCTTAGAACTCAATTTCATGCTAGCAAGCATGTGTAAACACCTTCCTTTGCATATATAAACAATGAATATATCTGGGGTTCCGAATATTTACTCAATAAGATTTCCTGCAAAGAGTACATGAAAAAAAGTTTAATTGATGAAAATTTCATATTTAAGTAAAGAAATGATCTCATTTGGTGATGAACCATTTAAATTAGTTAAACTAGTCATTAACCCGTGCAGTGGACGGGCTAGCACATTCATAGTTATTTGTTAAAAGTTGAATAATTAGAAAAGCTGGACAAAATTAATAATAGCCGTGTATTTAATTGTTTTCTTGGTTTTAGACATGGAGCAACATGAGTTATATTCATCCGCTTTTATTTGTTGTGGATTTTATGCATTATAATAACACGTCTCCAATAATCAATCTCAACGTTATATGCATTGTTTTTACTTGTAGTTGCAAGCGACCTTGGTTTTATGGTGATATAAAAATAATGATTTTACAACTTCGAGGATGAATATAAATTGATAGAGAAAAACCGGGCCACACCCTTTTCTATGTTGCTTCATGAAGAAGATGAACATAATTCCTGAAATACTTATCTTTAATTATTGTAATTTTTTACCAACATTCAAATTAAAATCATAACCTAAAGATAATTTTTGTGGGTTGATTCTTGTGCACCTTTTTTTACAAAGTTCAAGCTTTTCACTACTTACTGCCTCTAAGTGGCAGATGCATGCAGCCTAAATTTTGTCATACGCTCTGCACCTAAGAGTAGAACACAAATATACAGACATATTTTACTTATCTAGATAATGAACCGTATATATCCATGCTTTAAAGAAATAATATGTAATTCACCTATGATCCTTCCATCCAACAAACAAAAGTAGTTGATTATGAGATACTATTGTACCATACAATCAAAGTTTTTGGCTGGTTTAGCAAGTATATAAGCCTACCCTATATGTATAACTATTATGTCGGATATGCATAAATTGGGCAGAGCCGTGGCTGGCGTCCTGCGACATCGGAGTAGCTTTTTGAGAGTCAGTTCAACTTTTTGCGCTGCATGCGCAAATTTATACAACAAGTTGCAGAAGCGCAGGGAGCACCGTCGACCACGAGCGCGTCGAGCACGAGTCATATGAATCAACTTGCCACGAACGGTAAGGTTGATGGCGGCCTTCGAGCAGTGGCGCGAAAAAGTCGCCGGCCCCGAGCACGACCAGAGGAGTTCGTTAAGCGTGTCGGACGCCCAGCTCGTCCGCACACTAGTCTGGCGCGCCGACAGTTGTACGTGGCCTACGCAGAACAGGCCCGTGGCGATTGACGACGCGCGTGCTACAGCGCTGCTCCGCATGGCAGGGCTTGACCCGGCGGCGCATTGAGCTCCTAGAGCCCCCGGGATTAGAGGAGCCGGCGGTGTCCAGGAGTGCTTCGGAGTTGTCGCTACCGGCGAGGGAGAAGACGTAGCGCCGGAGTTGTCACTACCGGCGAGCGAGAAGATGTCGTAGCTCTGGAGTTGTCGCTACCGGCGAGGGAGAAGACGTGTAGCTTGGTGGCGTTGAGCAGCCGCGTGGGCAGAATGTATCGTTGATGGTGTTCTGGAAAGGTCGAGGTGGTTCAGGTGCTCGACCCGGGCCAGGTCGGCTCCCAGCGACCCCGCAAGCTACGTTTTAGGGACGATCAGGCCGATGAAGCCGTCAAGGGATGAAGATGGCGAGTGGGAGTACGGTGGACATTGTGGCGGTGACCTTGGACGACGTTAGTGGCTCGTGTCCGGGAGAAGTGCCGTCGGATTGCCACGAACGGCATGTAGTCAGTTCGACGCCGACCAGCTCGCGACCTCTATGAATGCTGCCGCCCAGCTCGTCGTCTCAGTGCGCCTATATGGCGACATGGGACTTCTTGTTGTTGCCCTATGCTGTCCCGAGCGCACTCGGGGGCGATGCAGAGTTGCAGACGACGGCAGTGATCAATAAGTCCTGGGGCGCGGAGTTGCGAAATTGAGTGAACGGGTAGGCCGCGGTGCCCTACATGTTGCTGAAGGGTGACTCCACGGTGCTCTTCTCGGTAGCGCTGCCCCTATGCGCAGCCGTGCTTGCTGCTGCTTGCTCCGGCTGGAGGTGCGTGCTAGGCTTTTGTTAGGTCCACTTATTTTGCTCGCTCTCGTGGCTTTTGTTGTGAATTGATGGATGAAACAGATACACGGGTATATGATTGTACTCACGTGGAAAATTAATCATCAATCTTCTCGATTTGTGCTCACAATTAATGTCAATTTGTTAGTTGAGTTTGGGACTCTGGCAACCGTCGCGGCGCGGCCGATGGCGCACGCAAGCGCGGACTGGCACGCGGAGCCGCATACGTCATGGAGCTAGATCATGGTGCGCGACGTGAGGATGACGATTCTGGGAAATGAGAAGCTGGTGTCATTTGCGAGATAAACATATGCAGGGGTCTTTAGCAAAACAAAAAATGCTACCCCTCTGTTTTAAATATGGGAGTGTCTAGATCCCAGACGTCTGAGAATTAGTTACGTATAAGTCGCTAATGTCATCGTAATATTTGTGTTAATTCTCAGTTGCAAAATAGTTACAACTCATAAGATTTGTACTAGTTCTTAGTTACAATCTAGTTGTAACTCATTAAATTCTCAGTTACACCTAAGTTGCAACTCATGTGTAGCACGAATCACGAGGTAAATCAAATGGTGAAAGAGTTTTACTTTTTATGAGAATTAACGTTAGAGTTCGTATGGTGCCTCCTATTAGTATATATATAGTATAAGATTCAAAACACGTACATCTTATTATCTTATTGCTCCGCAGCCAGCACAGAAACACTAGAAGTCGTCATGTTTTTCAGGGTAAGATCCAAGATTTGTAGCCAATTATTTTCTTCAATGTATAAATCTTATTTTGTCTTAGGACTAGCAAGCATGTATAGACACCTTTCTTCTCCTTTTGGTTCCAAATAATTCTCAAATTTTAAGATAAACAAACTCCGAAGTTCCGAATATATACGAAGTTCTGAATATTAGTTTCTTTAAAAATTTCTAGCCGTCCTAGGAAAATACTTTGTGGAAAAATATGAAATATTCGGACAACAGATGTTCTTAGAGATGTTTTCCATTTGCAGCCGTCTGAGGCTAATACTTGGTAGCAAAGATCTGAAAATATCAAATATTTCAGATATATGCCATATTTTAGCTTATAACGATGAATTACGAGTATAATATTGCTATCCAAAACCTTTTGGAGGATTAGGACAACAAGTGTCTCCAACCCTTTGTAAATTCTCATCAAATATGAGAACATGTCTTTTACCATATTATACTCTATCATGTTGCAACCAAAATTTCGTTTCAGATATCATAATATCTTCCACACATCATGGTTTCTGAAACAACACTTTCAGATCCTAGATAACCTTGATATTAAGACAATCCTTTGAATATCAAGAATCATGGAGACAAACATGATACTTATACACTAACACTTGGAATTGTCACTCTTGTTTTAATACCAATTATTAAACTTCATGGAGTAACCGGAACTTTACTGAAAGTTTGCAATAGGATTTTTAAACTTTAGATTAACACTTCAAAACAATACGATACCAGTTCGTAAAGTAATTAACCAGAATTCTATAGTTCTATCATCTCAATTATAACTAAGCGCAAGGTGGTAAACGGATGCCAATGACTACAACAATTATGCAAATTCACTTTGATTTAATTTATGATAAATAGTGTTCAACTTTTAATCATATTGCCGTTTAACTCCCACTCAAAACAATATCCCTCACATTGTTTTAGTGATCACACGAACCAAATCCACCACATCAAAAACCGATCATCACGAGAGTTGATGTAGCTTCAATGGCGAACAATCAACATGTTCATCATATCTACTATATGACTCATGCTTTATCTTTCGGTGATCCGTGTTCCGAGACCATGTCTGTACATGCTAGGCTCGTCCAGATCAACCTTAGCTTCCGCATGAGCAAGTCTGGCTTGCTCACGTTGTATACACTCGTAGAATCTAACACACCCGATAATCACGTAGTGCTTCAAAACAACGAGCTTTAGCAATGGTGCTTACTAAGGATGAACACTTTAAAACTTGAAATTGTGTGCTTGAGGGATCATCTTATAATGCTACCGTCGTGAACTAAGCAATACAAGATGTATAAAAGGATTAACATCACATGCAATTCATAATATGTGATATGATATGGCCTTTCTTCTTGTGCTTCCGATCTCCATCTTCAAGCACGAACATGATCTCCATCATCACCGGCATTGTATCAAGGTCAATGACACCGCTCCATGGTTGTCGTCCACCAGCTTCAACTATTACAACTACTTTGAACAGACAAGCGGGTCTTAACAGAATTTAAAGACAACCATATGGCTCCTTCCGGTTGCCAACTTACAATAAGGAACATTGCATACATCATATATAATCACAATCATGGCCATATCACATCACAGCACACCCCTGCAAAACAAAGTTAGACGCCTCTAATTTTCTTTGCATGTTTTACATGGTTTGGGGCTTTCAATAAGTGTCGTTCTAACTTACGAACAAGAACCACAACATTGATACTAGTATTGTCAATCACCCGTTGTAAATTGAATCTTAACTATGTTGGGAGAAACAGGCACCCGCAAAGCCACTTATGCAATACAAGTTGCATGTCAAGCGTGGAGCAAGTCTCATGAATGATGTCATGTAAGGTTAGCCCGGGACGCTTCATCCCACCATCCCGCAAGATGCAAAGTACACAAGAAGCAATCAACAACAAAAACATCAACGCCCACAATGACCATTGTGTTCTACTCGTGCAACAGATCTACATATAGACACGGCTCTGATACCACTATAGGGGTTCGTAGCATGGAAAACAAAAAATTTCTATCGCATACAAACAAACAAGCCAAGATCTATCTACTAGATTGTAGCAACGAGTCGATAGAGGAACTCACCCTCGAAGATTCCAAAGCGGTTAACGAGAGCAAATTCTCGTGGGTGATGTAGTCGTACACTTGCCGATCTCAAGATCGCGTAGATGATCCTTCCGGCGCTGCGTTCCGGCAGCGCTCCCGTAGTCGGTCACACGTTCGGTACTCGACGAAGACCTTCCTCTCCCTTGTTCCAGCAGGCAGCGGAGGTTGTAGCACTCTCCTCGCGATTCCTGTAATGCAGGAAGTAGAGGGAGATCTCGCAGCCGCCTTAAGCGGAGCGAGTATGGTGGACTATGAGAGAGCCTTGGTGATCTAGTGTTTAGACACACCAATTAGAAGGGGCTAAACCAGCGGCTAGGGCAATTAGAAGCTCTAACTCGGCGGCTTGGGAGAAATCCCTAGGCTGTGTCTAGGGTTTAGGTTTAGAGGGAGTCAACTTGTGTGTAGGAGGGGAGCCCTGCCCCTCCTCTTATAGGTGGAGGGAGGCACGCCTAGGGAGGGGAGTCCCTCCCCAACTCGGACCCAAGGTGGGCCGGCGGTGGGAGGAGGAACTCCTCCCCCAAGTCGGTTTCAAACCTCCTTCTCCTCTTTCCCAAAACTAGCCGTTTGACTTTCAAACTAGCCGTTTGACTTTTCAAACTAGGATTTGAATAAACCCTCTATTTGGTACAGTGATGACACCAAGTACATAATGCAATCATACCAACTTGATATAACACATTCATGTACCCTTCCCCTCCGGAGTGCCGGACATTCCGGAACCTTCTAGAACATTCCCGATGAAAACACCGGAATCATTCCCCAACTCCGAAACAGGACTTTCCTTATATGAATCTTATTCTCCGGATCTCCTCGTGATATCCCGGATCCCATCCGAGACTCCGAACAACATTCGGTCTCTTACTCATCATTCCATAACTACTCAACAACATCGAATCCTTAAGTGTGTCTCCCTACGGTTCGTGAATTATGCGGACATGATCGAGACACTTCTCCGATCAATAACCAATAGAGGAATCTGGAAATTCATATGGCTCCACATATTTCTCGATTACTTGCGTCGAATGAACCACTTACATACGATACCAATTTCCTTTGTCTCACAATAGTTTACTTCTCCGAGGTTTATGATCGTCGGTATCTCTACATACCTAGTTCAACCTCACATCGATAAGTACTCTTTTCTCGTTCCGTGATATGTGATCCCTTGTGAGCTACCACACGCTTGCAAGCTAATTGGATGACATTCCACCGAGAGGGCCCGAGTATATCTATCCGTCATATGGATGGACAAATCCTCTTGATCCATGTGTCTCAACCGACACTTTCCGAATAGTCAATGCCACCTTTATAGCCACCCGATTCACGGTGTGGTGTTTGATGTCATCAAAGCATCCTTCCGTGAAGGTGATATGCATGATCTCATGGTCGAAGGATTTAGGTTACTATGTATCGTAAAGCTTATAGTAAATGAACTATATTAAATGACTTGATCTTTATGCTACGCTTATCTATAGGAGTATGTCCATCACATCATTCTCCTAATGATATGACCCTGTTGTCAATAACATCTCTATGTTCATGATCAGGAAACCATGATCATATATTAACCAACAAGCTAGTTTAACAAGAGGCTTTACTAGGGACTCTTTTATGTTTACAAATCACACAAGTATTAATGTTTCCTGTTAATACAATTATAGAATGGTATGTAAACATTTATCATAAGTATGAAGATATGATAATAACCACTTTATTATTGCCTCTTGGGCATATCTCCAACACAGATTACTAGAGGCATGAACCTACTATCGAGCATAAATACTTCCTCTTGGACTCACAAGCATCTACTTGTCCAAGGTAGCTACGAGCAACGGAGAGCATGCAAGATCACAAATAACACATACATGATAGAATCAATAATCAATCTGACATAGTATCCCAATATCCATCGGATCCCCACAAACACAACATGTATGATTATAAATAGATGATCTTGATCATGAATGGATCTCACAAAATCTAAACATGGTAGCACAAAGGAGGAGAAACAACCATCTAGCTACTGTATGGACCCATAGTCCAAGGGTGAACTACTCATGCATCATACCGGAGGCTGGCATGGTGATGAAGAAGGCCTCTAGGATGATCTCTCCCCTCTGGCAGGGTGCAGATAAGAGCTTCTGATCCCCCCGATCTAGGACGATAGTGGTAGCGGCTGTTTCTTGGAGATATGATCGGGTGCTTAGGGTTTCTGCATCGGGGTGACTTTATAGGCGAAGAGGCGAGGCAGGGGCCGCCCAAGGTGCCCACACCTAGGGCTGGCGCCCCCAGGCCATGTCGCCCTAGGGTGTGGCCGCCTCGCGGCCCCACTTCCTCTCTCCTCTGTACTATGTGTTCTCTTCGGTAAAATATTGACTTTGGCTTTTTTTCCTGTCCAATTCTGAGAATATTTTCTTCCTAGCTTTTCTGAAAACAAAAAAACAGAAAACAGGCAACTGACACTGCTGCATCTTGTTAATAGGTTAGTCCCAGAAAATATATAAAAATACCTCAAAGTATAGACAAAGCATAGCAAAGTTGATACTAAACAAACATGGAACATCAAAAAATTGTAGATATGTTTACGACGTATCACCGCGCCTCTCCGCCTTCGTCCGCGCCTCTCGGACCCGTGCCCATCCTCTCCGCCCACGCCCGCGCCTTGCCTACTCGCGCCTATATGACCTCGCGCGGCCGTGCTTCCCCGACCCGCGCCGCTGCGCCTCGCCATTGCGCCTCCACCGACCCACATGTAGACTCCCCCGCCCCTTTTCTTAATTAGTTTATTTAGTTTAGTGATTTTTGTTTAGTGTAGAAAATATGTGATTTTAGGGATTCAGATGTATAGAAAATTAAGTAGGGGTACAAAACCTAGATGATTCATGTCTAGTGTAGAAAATAGATGATTTTAGTCCTAGATGATTTTAGGGCCTAAATGTATAAAACCTAGATGATTTTGGTTTTCTATTTACATATGGCCAATGATTAAAATGTGAGGATGCAATGTCGGGGTGGTGTGAGGGAGCCTCGTGATATGCACCAATAAATAATATGTGCATCCTATTTGGCTCACTTACGCCATCCTTGTAATTATTTTGCGTCCAATGCAAAATATGAGCCCCTACTTTTAGGTTGATTTTGGTTTTGTACTTCCATATGGCCAATGATTACAATGTGAGGATACAATATCGGTGGTGGTGTGCGTGAGACTTATGATATGCACAAATAAATAATTTTTGCATTTTACTTGGCTCACTCACTCCATCCCTAAAATTATTTTGCGTACATTGCAAATATGAGGACCTATTTGATCTTAGCGAGACCTGTGATTAATTAACGAGTGCATTATATTATATATGGCAATGTGTGAGACATACATGTATAAAATAACTACATTTTCCTTGTAGAGGACATGTCATTGTGTCAAGTTTGATTCACGGCCTATAGCGATGATACTATGTCAGGCTCGCTATTCCAAGTCCATCTCATACGTGGTTGATTTGAGCGTTCATTGTTGTATACCAATTTCCTATTTAAATTCATTGAATTTTCTTTCTATACTATTATTATTTAGTTACTTAGTTTTTTCATGTTTAGACTATCCCATGCAATTTAAAGAGGGATTTCAATAGAATAACATGAGAAAGCATGGAGTTTGAAGATCGAGAAAGAACATATGTTGCTAACATGTGATGCGTGCACCCAGTGTTGATGTGGGACACTTCGTTGGAACCCCAAGAGCAAGGTGTGATGAGCACAGCAGCAAGTTTCCCTCAGTAGAGACCGAGGTTATCGAACCTGGAGGAGGAAGGAAACGTCTCAAAGGTGTTGCAAGCAACGTGGAGACCTGCACAACACAAACTCAAGACTTTGTCCCAATGAATCAGTGAGATTGTCAAGCTCACCGGTTTGCTGTAACAAAGGATTAAGTGTACGGTGTGGAAGGTAATGGTTTGCAGCAAGTAAACAAGTAACAGTGGAAGATGTATCAATGGTAAAGATTGGACCAGGGTCCATAGTTCACTAGAGGTGCTCTCCTTAAATAAACAACATGGCATGAAGGGTAAACAAATTACAGCAGGGCAATTGACAGGAACTGAGCAAGGCATAACAATGCAATTACTACTCAGAAAGATCCTATGAGATTCGATTGGGCAATACAACAAGATACATAGACCGCCATACAACTACATCTATGACTAGAAGTCCACCTTGAGGTTATCATCCGAACCTCCTCCAGTATTAAGTTGCAAGCAACAGACAACTACTTTAAGCAAAGTGTGTAAGGTAAACAGTCCACATGTTCTATGAATAAGAGACCGTTGTTTTCTCCCTAGTAGCAACAACACATCTGCAACCGAAGAGATTATTAGAGGCATGAACCCACTATCGAGCATAAATACCCCCTCTTGGAGTCACGAGCAACTACTTGGCCAAGATAGCTACTAACAACGGAGAGCATGCAAAATCACAAACAACACAGACATGATAGAATCATAAAGACAAAACCATTAATCAAACAAACATAATAATCTCAATATCCATCGGATCCCCATAAACACAACATGAGTGATTACAAATACATTAGATCTTGATCATGAACGGATCTCACAATATCTATACATGAAAGCACAAAGGAGGAGATACAACCATCTAGCTACTACATGGATCCATAGTCCAAGTTGGAACTATACTCACGCATCATTCTAGAGAGAAGGCCTCCGGGATGATCTCCCCTCCGGCAGGGTGCCGGGAAGAACTTCAGATCCCCCCGATCTAGGGACGATGGTGGCGGCGGCTACAGACGGTTTCATGGATATTTGATCGGGTGCTTAGGGTTTCTGCATCGGGGGCTTCTTATGAGCGAAGGGGGAGGCCGAGGCGGTGGCCAGGGGCCCCAAACCCTAGCTATCCGCGGGGTAGGGCCCACCCGCGCCTGGGGTGGGTCTGGCCCCCCTGGCTGGCCCCTCTGGCTCCCCTCTAGACTTCTTGTTCCCCACGGAAAGTAATTGACTTTGACGTTTGTCCCGTCCAATTCTGATAATATTTCTTTACTAACTTTTTTGAAACCAAAAACAGCAGAAAACAGACATCTGGCACTGTTGCAACTTGTTAGTAGGTTAGTACCAGAAAACATGTGAAAAACACCTCAAAGTGTGGACAAGTAAAACAAAGTAGATACTAAACAAGCATGGAGCATCAAAAATTATAGATACGTTTCCAACGTATCAACATCCCCAAGCTTAACTCCTGCTCGTCCTCGAGTAGGTAAGTGATAAACAGAATAATTTTTGAGGTGACATGCCCCCTCACAATAAAGATTCAACCATTTGCAAGCATTGAAAGCTGGGATCAAAGAACTCTAAACAAGTGCATGAAAGATGGAGTTCTAACAATATGACAAAGTAACTATGCATGCAACATGACAAGCTACAAACAAAGATCATGAATAACATGCATTGAAAAACGTTTGTTTTTTTCACATGCAGAAAACATAGCATAGTGGCAATCAGATTGTCCCTCATAGAGTAGCAATATAGATGCATAGGACACCTTCAAAGTTTACAAGGGTGACTAGAAACGAATAGCACAAGAACAAGTAATATCACAATATGCATCAATCAATAAGCTTTGGAACACTGCACACAGAATGACAACTATACTCTCTTAATGGTGCCTAAAGGTAGAAGTTGGAGACTTGATAATGGTGGAAGAAAAGCTTTTTTGTAAAGGAAGCAAGGATTACAAGTTTCAACAAGAGCTTCCAAAAATTATGGTACTTGTTAGCTTTCATCCCTCATTGCCCCTATCATTAGCATCTTGAAGTGGTTAAGGTTAAAGTGGCAAAGCTGGAGTATATGCTTGACGAAGTATAAGTTGGCAATCTCAAGTCCTTTGAATACGAGGGTCACACCTCATGCATACTCAACTTTGGGTCTAGGTAAGTTCTTGTCACTGTAAGTATTTGCATATCATTGAGAACCGCCAACGGGGTACCCCTTGCACATGGTACAGGAGCTTTCCCATAACCAAAATGACAAGGCAAGCAGACAATGAGCATCTCGGCAATCTTTTAATTTACCATATGCATAGCTTTTTATTGAGGATGCTTCATAGATAGCTCATTATGGTGATGCTGCAAGTTTCCACTATGATTAGGCATGTCTTAGGCTAGCGTCCCAGGCGTTTCTATAACACAGAATACAAACTCCATTGACTTACAAGTTCCCTCTTTATTTCACACTGGTGACATCCATAGACAAAAGAACATGATATCAACTGAGTACAGATTACAAGTGCAATGTTGAAAATATTCCCCGTGACAGCACGGTTCTGCTAATTCCAACTTATAAGTGCAAGCATATACAACAAAGTTGTCACAATGGTTCAAGTTTATTAGGGGAAAAGAATAAAGTGTGACATCAAGTTTATGAAGGCTTTAATCACTAAGTTTTCACATAACAAAATACTTTTTAATTGGAAGATAGTTGAAAACAAGAATATACTAGGAATGGTGTAACACACCATGCATAGGAGTTTATAGTGCACACTTTGGAAGAACTTGGTTTCTTGGGAGTTGGAGGCATGAGTAGAACTTACTCATACAAGTGGAGGCTAGCAAAAAGAATGGGAGCAACCAACTAAGAGAGCATAATGGCCATAATCATGTAGTACAACAAAGCATACTAATCAAAGCAAAGAGTGGTACTACAAGTCAAGGACTAAATGATCATAGAGGCTAATGGTGACTTTTCATAGTCATAACATGGTGTGAGCATGTGCCAAGTCAACCCAAGCAAAGCATCAAAGGAGAATACCACAATACTATGCTTTTGCATGCTAAAACAACGCATAATTTCTTCAAGGCACACTAAGCAATCCCAATTGTTTGGAGCAATACACGGTACAGAAATAATCACTAAGCATAAGGTAAAAGAACACCTAGCATGTCATGCTAAAGTCTAAGACATAGTCAATGCAAGCTCCTCTTGCACTTGAAGCAAGAACTTACTACTCCTTTCCAAACACCAAGCAAACTTATTTGCAAAACAACACAACGAGAACGGGGGTCCAAACTACTTGATTCAAGCAAACTAAAAAACCTAATAAAAGCAAACAAAACTAAGACGCTCCAAGAACAACACAACTGAGCATGAAATAATAAAAACAAAGTGTCTAGATAGACCTGAGCTTTTTATTGACAAAGAAGGGGATGCCTTGGGCATCCCCAAGCTTTGACGTTTGTACCTCTTGGATATTTCTTGGGGTGACACCATGATGGCATCCCCAAGCTTGAGCTTTTGTCCATTCTTCACCTCATTGCATCATTCTCGCTCTACACGTGAAATTTTTCCTTCATACAAAACTTCACACAATCTTCATTAGCCAACATTAGTGTATTCAAAAGATATTAGACCACTGGCAAAGCTTTGGAACAGCAAGGATTTTCACTAAAAACACAAGCTACTGTAGTAACTCCTTCAAAAAGCTCAATTCACCTAAAGAGAACTCCAAAAGGAATCAATAAGAAGCAAATGCAAATAATGGCAGAAATCTGTCAAAACAGACCAGCAGGTAGAAACCGATTTTTTGAACATCTTATGTTGCTCAAATCAAAAAGTGTTGAACTAACGAAAGTTAGCTAACTTACTGGGGGATTTATTCGTAAATGTTTAGCTCAATCCGAGTTATAGAGACTCCTCACGATTTTTTTTGGTGGAGGACAGAAATCTGTTTCGGGACAGCAACTCCCCAAATCTTACTTCCCTCTCATTAGAGGTAATTCTTGGCACTAAAAGCAAACAAAAAGGATAAGGAGAGGTCATTACTGAACTAATAACTTCCAAGACTGAAGGAAACTCTTGGGTTATCTCCCAACAAGTACTTTTCTTTAACGCCTTTAAGTTAAGCACAAGAAGCAAGAAGAATCAAGTATTTTCAAATGAGGAAGCATTAACATCAAATCTTGATTTCAAAGGAGGAGCAAAAAGCAACTTCTCTCTCCTCAACTAGAAGTGTTCAATACCTTTCTTGAATGGAAAATGATATTTAATGGTGCCTTCTTTCATATCAATGATGGCACCAACTGTTCTAAGAAAAGGTCTTCCCAAAGTAAAAGCACAAGAAGTATTGCATTCAACATCCAAAACATAGAAATCCACAGGGACATAAGCATTATTAACCATAATGAGAACATCATTAATACTCCCCATGAGTTTCTTCTTAGCATTATCATTGAGTGGGACATCCAAATAACAATCTTCCAAAGGTGGTAAATCAAGCATTTCATAAATCTTCCTAGGCATAATAGAGACACTAGAACCAAGATCACATGAAGCTTTGAGAACAAAGTCATTCACTTGCATATTAATACTGGGTTCCCAACTATCTTCTACTTTCCTAGGAATAGAAGCTTTGTGTTTTAGCTTCTCTTCCTTAATCTTAACAAGAGCATTTGTAATGTGTTTGGTAAAGGAAACATGCATATCACTAGCATCAGGACTTCTAGCAAGCTTTTGCAAGAACATAATCACTTTATAAATATTCCAACCATCAATATCAAAGTCAAACTTAGCATCACTAGTATAGTAGGATCAATAGGCTTAGGCATAGTAGGAGGAGGAATAGGGACTACTTGTGGTTTAGTGGTGATGGTGCACACACTCTTGTTTCTATCAATTTCAGCTTCCCTTTCCCACCTAGCATGCAGTTGAGCTAATAACCTAACATTCTCATCAATAGTAACTTGTATGGAATGAGCAGTAGCAAAGGTATTTTCCATGGCTTCAGGTTTAGCAGCCATTTTATTAATCAAGGAGGACCAAGCTTTAGACAAAGAGGATATATTTTTCTCAGCACTCAAAAGTTTTTCCTCTATAGTCTTATTTAAAGTGGTTTGTTTACTAATAAAATACTTGATCATGACTTCAAGTTCAGAGGGGGCACTTCTAGCATTATTGTAAGAGTTTCCATAGGAATTGCCATTATTAGGAGGATAAGGCCTATAATTGTTGTTGTGACCAAAATTGTTCCTATATGCATTGTTGTTGAAATTGTTGTTTCTAATGAAGTTCACATCAACTTGCTCTTCTTGAGCAACCAAAGAAGCTAAGGGAACACTATTAGGATCTAAAGGAGCTTTCCCATTAACAAGCATAGCCATAATAACATCAATCTTTTCACTCAAAGAGGAAGTTTCCTCAACAGAGTTTACCTTCTTACCATGTGGAGCTCTCTCAACATGCCATTCAGAGTAGTTAACCATCATATTATCAAGGAGCCTTGTTGCAACACCCAAAGTGAGGCCCATAAAGGTACCTCCAGTAGCTGAATCCAACAGGTTTCTTGAGAAAAAGTTCAAACCTGCATAAAAAGTCTGGATAATCATCCAAGCAGTGAGTCCATGAGTAGGGCAATTTTTAACCAAAGATTTCATTCTTTCCCAAGCTAGATGAACATGTTCACTATCAAGTTGTTTAAATTTCATAATATCACTCTCATAGATATAATCTTAGCAGGAGGATAATACTTTCCATAAAAGCATCTTTGCACTTAGTCCAAGAATCAATACTATTTTTAGGCAAAGAAAGCAACCATTCTTTAGATTTTCCCCTCAAGGAGAAAGGAAAAGGCTTGAGCTTAATAATATCTCCATCTACATCCTTATACTTTTGCATCTCACAAAGTTCAACAAAGCTATTGAGATGGGCAGCAGGACCATCAGAACCAGCACCAGAAAATTGCTCTCTCATCACAAGATTTAACAAAGCAGGCTTAATTTCATAACAGGTAGCATCAGGAGCAGGTGGAGCAATAGGAGTGCTTAGGAAATCATTTTTGTTGGTGCTAGTAAATTCACACAACTTGGTGTTCTCAGCAGAGTTCATTTTGGCAAAGGTGGGCAAGCCAAAAACAGCAGCAGCAGCTAGAGCAGGAACTAATTTTTTCGTGTTTTTGAATAAAGAAAGCAAACCAAGATAGACTAATTTTTTTGGGTTTTTTGGAAAGAGGCAAACAAAACCAAGCAAAAGAAAAAAAGCAAACAAAACCAAGCAAAAGAAAAAAAGCAAACAAAAAACAAAGTAAAGAGAAAGGAAATGAAGGACTCCCCTAGTGAAGACGTCCTTGGCCTCCCCGGCAACGGCGCCAGAAATCTTGATGCATGCACACAGTGTTGACATGGGACACTTCGTTGGAACCCCAAGAGCAAGGTGTGATGATCACAGCAGCAAGTTTCCCTCAGTAGAGACCGAGGTTATCGAACCTAAAGGAGGAAGGAAACGTCTCAAAGGTGTTGCAAGCAACATGGAGACATGCGCAACACAAACTCAAGAATTTGTCCCAACGAATCAGTGAGGTTGTCAAGCTCATCGGTTTGCTGTAACAAAGGACTAAACGTATGGTGTGTAAGGTAATGGTTTGCAGCAAGTAAACAAGTAACAGTGGAAGATGTATCAATGTTAAAGATTGGACCGGGGTCCATAGTTCACTAGAGGTGCTCTCCATAGATAAACAACATGGCATGAAGGGTAAATAAATTACAGCAGGGCAATTGATAGGAACTGAGCAAGGCATAACAATGCAATTACTAGTCAGAAAGATCCTACGAGATTCGATTGGGCAATACAACAAGATACATAGACCGCCATCCAACTGCATCTATGACCAGAAGTCCACCTTCAGGTTATCATCCGAACCCCTCCAGTATTAAGTTGCAAGCAACAGAGAACTGCTTTAAGCAAAGTGTGTAAGGAAAACAGTCCACATGTTCCATGAACAAGAGACCTTTGTTTTCTCCTTAATAGCAACAACACATCTACAACCGAAGAGATTATTGTCACTTCCCTTGAAAACTAGAGGCACGAACCCACTATCGAGCATAAATACCCCCTCTTGGAGTCACTAGCAACTACTTGGCCAAGATAGCTACTAACAACGGAGAGCATGCAAGATCACAAACAACACATACATGATAGAATCATCAAGACAAAACCATTAATCAAACCAACATAATAATCTCAATATCCATCGGATTCCCGCAAACACAACATGCATGATTACAAATATATTAGATCTTGATCATGAACAGAGCTCACAAGATCTATACATGAAAGCACAAAGGAGGAGATACAACCATCTAGCTACTACATGGACCCATAGTCCACGGTGGAACTACTCACGCATCATACCGGAGAGAAGGCCCCGTGATGATCTCCCCTCCGGTAGGGTGCTAGGAAGAACTTCAGATCCGCCCCCCCACCGATCTAGGGACGATGGTGGCGGCGGCTACAGACGGTTTCGTGGATATTTGATCGGGTGCTTTGGGTTTCTGCATCGGGGGCTTCTTATAGGCGAAGGGGGAGGCCGAGGCGGCGGCCAGGGGCCCCAAACCCTAGCCAGTCGCGGGGCAGGGCCCACCCGCGCCTAGGGTGGGTCTGGCCCCCCTGGCTGGCCCCTCCGGCTCCCCTTTGGACTTCTTGTTCCCCATAGAAAGTAATTGACTTTGACGTTTGTCCCGTCCAATTCCGAGAATATTTTTTACTAACTTTTCTGAAACCAAAAATAGCAGAAAACAGGCATCTGGCACTTTTGCAACTTGTTAGTAGGTTAGTACCAGAAAACATGTAAAAAGCACCTCAAATTATGAACAAGTAAAGCAAAGTAGATACTAAACAAGCATGGAGCATCAAAAATTATAGATATGTTTTCAACGTATCAACATGCGCAAAGAGCGAGCAATGACTCGCCTTGTAGGTTCTTCATAGAGAAGTTTCATTTCAGAAAACCAAATCCCCTCCGGTGTACCTGTTTTTTTGCAATGGGAGCTCCTGGTCTAGGAATCACTATTGTATATATGAACAATGAGGAGGATGAGGGCGATGAGGAGGAGGACGAGAATGAGTGAGATGAGGAGCAAGCAGGACCATTGGATTATACAATTGTCGCTCAGAGATGCAAGTGCTTACCATAGTGAAGAGTTTTATCTTGTCAATGACGTGACTCAGATCACTATAGAGCTTCGTTGGGAAACCCCATGAGATTTAATTGTCACTTCATTAGTCTATATCTATTTTAATTTTCACTTTATTAGTGTTCTTGCATCTTGATTGTATTAAGCTGCTCTCTGTCTATATGTATTTAACAGATGGGAACCTATAATAATGATGCAATAATGCTCTCTAGCATTGACACTTTTTGCATTAGCTTTTGTAGTTATGAATTCCAGTCATTAGATGAAGAGCTCATTGAGAGGCTTGAGTTTATAGGTATCAAAGAATATCAAAATTGCAGTCATCTGTTTTATATGTGTTTATGTTTATACGATAAACATAAATATTCCACCGCATTAAAAAATATAAGTATTGTTGCATCAGGGCATGAACAAAAGGGGGACATTGATTTTGATAAGCAGAGCCCTTTTTGGAAACGACACAAATCTGAAAAAAGTTCATGTAGACTTCCTCTTAGACTAGTGTGAACCTGAATGTCCATCAAAAATCAAGTACTACGTCTACAGGTTATAGGTTGCCCCCTATTTATCTGTCATAAAAAAAAGTGCAAGCTAGTAATATGATATATTCTTGAACATGTAATCAACAAGCTAGCCTATGATATTTAATTACTTTCAGTAATCAAAATAGTACCTACCTTGATTGCATACATTTGTTATCTTCCAAAAACTAATATAATTGAGATGACTAACCATACATAGCTAGAATCAAACTTGAATTTTAATATTTACATTTTATTTATCCACTACATGAAAGTAATAATATCTTTATTGTAAAATATTGCCTGAATTTTGTGGTTTTCAGCAATGGGTGGTTAAAGGTTGGTTGTAGATGCACATCAATGCAGTCATATGCATCTCCTCCTTCAACATGTTTTGGTATATCCTTAGCACGAATATCCAGAAAACATGAAGATTTATATAACAAGAGTATGAATACATATACATACTAGAATAGTTTTATTGACTTGTAGAGATCATTCCCCCCTCTTCTATACACTAAAATTCTTTTCCTCGCATGTCCAAATTGAGATATGCGAGGAGAATAGTAACTCTAATGGATGGATTTTCTTTCATGGTGCAAATAGATATGAAATAATCCATCTCTTAATGTCTATATAGTCATATTTATAAGATAGCAAAAATATCATAAAATGAATATTTTAGTTAAGAAAACAACAATTCCATTAATGCATGAATGATCTAATCTCAAAAAATATGGTATTAGTTGCACAAGATAGGATAATTCTAGCATTTATTGGTTATTTTTTAATTCCGCATTTTTTAGGTATTGATGACGCAAAATAGTTGAATTATGTAATCATGGAAATATCTTCAGAACTAATGTTCTAGCCATATGCATAAAGTTAACCTAATTTATTGCTCACATTTTATTATAGAATTTAAATGTTAATTTTGGTATACTGAACTAAACAAGGAAAGACTAACAAGCGTTATATCTTAGCCACTACATGGTATAATGGTGTGGAGACTGTGGAATCAAAGATAACATAGCTTGTGTCTTGGGATTGCTCATGAAAGGTAATAACCTTTTATGTCTATGATCTCTCTATGATATGAACATATTTCAAGATATTAACCATTTTCCTGTGAACTTTTCCTATTTTGGTAGTACTTGATGTCTAAACTTTTCCATGAATTTGGTAGTTTTTAATGTAAGTATTGTCTATTTTCCATGTGAACTGTTTTTATTAGTCCATTATGAAGTACTAATAAGGTTCTAAACTTCCGTCACTTTGGTAAATGAATTTCTATAAATTATATCTTAAGTCTTCGAGTGATTCTTTTGAGGAAGGGTACACCACACATGGTTAAATTTGAAAAATTATTTTTGATTGTTCCGCCATCACACAAGGTTTGATGTATATAACTATGTGCAATTCTAGATGGCCCATTTGGAACAATGAGGCAAAACCCTACCTCATGTGTAACTAGCAGGCGCGCTCCACATATTCAGATGCCACTCCTATATGTGATGTATCTTGGGGCAATTTCAAAGATTTCCCTGTGCACAAAATGCATCATTTATTTTAGACACCATTAAACCATATTATTAATTGCATAAGATATTGTAGGTATCGAATTGTATTCTTCCTTTCATTATATAAATATCAAGGATTTAATGGGGTGAGATATATGATGCTTTTAGTGCATTGGAAAATATTAATAATTGCACCAAGATTGATATGAAAAATTGGCATATCAATATTCGTATAAGTATGAGGATTTCCTTACTCACCACGGTATTAATATACTGCATTGAAACCTTGATATTTATATCATTAAAGGAAAACAAACAAATCTATATTGACATGTCTTATGTGCAATGAATAAAAATTTTACATGCATATGCCAAATTAGATCTTTAGGCCATAATTTTTTGTAATTCATTGTCTACCTTGAATGAGACCATTTATTCTTTTTCTACGAATAATGGGACCATTAAATTGCGATAGGTCCGAAACTCTATATATAATTATTTTCGCATTATGGAATTTACCATCCAAGTTTTTGAAATGAAAGAACAGAAAGTTCTTAGATTGGCCCTTCTTCTATCATATCTCATTCTAGTCACTAGAGGAAATGGTATAAGATCTATAAATCAAGGAGAAACTACTCGTGACATCGTCACAGGTCCAAAAATCAATAAAATCATTGAGGTATGAACAAACCTTAATCTTTTCTTCTATATCCAACATCTTTGGTGGCTAACAAGACGGTGAAACTTCAAAGCAGATGGATGGCGGAGATATCTTTGATTGCGTTGATGTGAATCTACAACCAGCTTTTAATCACCCATTATTGAAAGACCACAAAATACAGGTACATCACATACACACATAAATGGTTTCATTCAATCTTTGGCCAATTTAATATTGACCAGGTTTGAGTACATAAATGCATGAATGGTGAGTTACCTATAGATGGATGATGGATACAAAAGTTACTATTTTATATCTTGATTTTTGCATCGATTTGTTTTTTTCGGGCTACCATATCTGATAAATGAGCTCATGCCATCCCTTTTTGTTCCAAGAATAACTCTTGTTTCCATCCCTTAAATTTTGATGAATCTAATAATAGAACTATGAAATAGATAACTTTTTTTATATTTGTAGATTTGCTGAACTAGAACTAATTGGTATACTTTTTTATAATGAATCAAATTACACAATCTATTATACATATCTATTATTCAGTGATGAAAAAAATTTCTCTTGTCAAACAGATGGAACCAAGTACTTTCCCAGTTGGTATGGATGTCGAACTTCCATCTCGACACCATGTATCACAAGCACAACCGCCTATTGTTGCATGCCCAAGAGGAACAATCCCTATACGACGTAACCATATAAGAAACCATATAGAATTGAAAAGTATTGATGAAGTGTTCGGCACGGATAAACACCAAGAGGTGAGTTTTGTTTTAAATCTTTTTAGAAACAACAGTAGCCATAGGCTCACCAAAACTCTCCATGTATACTATGATAAGTTCTTGGATAGTATTCAAGTGCACAATCATGCTAATACTATCGTTTAATCTCTATGTATGGGTTATAATATGAAATATATGATTTATGGTCATAAAATTTATAAATAGGATCAATTACATAGAAATTATAATAAAGTATATTCGTCCAAAATTTATATACTAAGTAGTTATACTGTCACGTTTTTTTCATACAAAAGTTAGTTGACCCTTACTTGAATGAATCTCCTTTTTGTAACAAGTTTCGCCGAAATTTTATTGAATGGTGTGGCCTATATATTCCCAACTTTTTTCCTCCAACATTAAGTTATATTCATGAAATATTATCTAAGACGTGTTATAGACTTATAAATATAAATATGGTTAAAATTTTGAATTCTCATTTATGATACTAGTTTTGGGTTGTAGGCGGTGGGAATCGAATATAAACACGACGAAATATATGGGACGCGGGCTATAATAAATGTTTATGAGCCGAAGGTGAAGAATGAGAGTAAGGATTTTAGTGCAACGGTGATAGAAATTTATAATGGACCAGGTCTTTCAGAGGCAATTGTTGCTGGTTATTCAGTATCCCCGAAACTGAGTGGCGATACCTTCGCTAGGTTTCATGTTGCTTGGGTAATCATGATATTCCTTTAACACATCTTAGATTTTAGATATATTATAATTGGTGCTACAAATATAATTATATTTCTTTAATGTGTACTAGGATGATGTCGTACAAAAGAAATCTTGCTATGATCACACATGTCCTGGATTTGTGCAAGTTAGCCACGAGTTTGGTCTTGGAGGAATATTGCGACCCGCTTCAGTATATAATGGACCACAATATTTCATAACCATTCTTATATTCAAGGTAATCTCTATTTTTTTCTAATTTAGAGACCTTATATGTATTGTAGACTCCCTTTCATGTGAAGTTTTGTGTTTACTTGATTTATTGATGTACGGGAAAATAGATAGGTAACTCGCCATGATATTTATTGAGTTATTCATTAAAATAATTAAGAGCTGATTGTTTGCCTATCATCTCACAATCTCATAATTTGTTTTACACATTTGACATATAGATCATCGAAACATTTGTTTGAAATGAACTTACAAGTTAGCATACCATTAAGAAAATAGAAATTTCGTAAGCATTTTAACACCCATGACATACAAATGTGTTCTCTTGATTTCGATCTCTTGTTATGTGAAATGTTTACGATATCGTAAGAGAAGAAGAAACATTTTTTCCATAAAAAACTTCATGTCTGCCACTCATTCCATGAATTTATTTATTTTAGGACCCAAAGACTAAGAATTGGTGGGTGATATGTTGTCAAGAGAATACTCCAATTGGTTATTGGCCAAGTTCATTATTCACTTACATTAAGGATAAAGGTGAAACTGTATTTTGGGGCGGGTATGTTTCTGGACCCACTGCCACGACGGACTCTCCACAAATAGGCAGTGGTCATTTTTCCTCCGAAGGATATGGAAAAGCAGCTTTCATAAGACACATCCAAATCGTTGATAAAAACAACAAGTATGTCAATCCATATAAAAACAAAGTTTTTCCTGGCAGCAGCAATTAATCGAAATACACAGTCAATGGTTACGGGGTTGACAAGTATGGTATGCATATGTACTATGGTGGGCCAGGTGATTTAGTTTGATGATGTATGCTTCATATTCCAATAAATTTGCATATAGTAGTAGTTTCTATGACATATCATTCGTGGATGTTTTTGAGTGGTTGGGGGTTTATCAAGGCCCCGAGGAGTTTGTTTTTCGTGTTATGTGCTGTAGAGTACAAGAAGCATGATCGTTTGTAATGGAGGAAAACTACCCCTTGATTGGTGCAGCTGCGCATGTATTTGTTTGTCCTCCAATCTTATTACTTCCTCCGATCCATATTACTTGTCGCGGAAATGGATGTATCTAGACATGCTTTAGTGCTAGATACATCCAATCTAATGACAAGTAATATGGATCGGATGGAGTAGTTTCTTCGTGTGTATCTCAGTATTACCACATCTTTTTACATGTAGCAATTAGGTTCTCTCCCTATATCACCCTCGGTGCAACTGTGTGATCGCTAGATGCTCTATTCTACGCGCAAAAGTATCCCCAGTTCCCCACCACAGCAAATGGGAGACACACACGAACACACACAGTGGCGGGATCCACATGGTGCCAAGGGGGTGCACTTGATAACGGGAAATGTTAATTTTCGGTATAAATTGATAAAATGTCACCACATGTGCACCCTTCAAATAATGATTTAGAGCATGTCTAACAGACCCCTTATTTTTCTGCCCCGTAAAACACGAGTAGAGGACCCTGTATTCACTTTTCACCGGCCGAAAACTCGTCCGAGCTAGCAGACCCGTATCCTCACCCCGTAAAACAGAATGAGGATACGGAAGATTCTGTTTTACGGAGTGAGGATACGAGGTCTGCTAGCTCGGACGAGTTTCCAACCCCTCAAAATAGGGTTTTAGACAACAATTTCAGACAACTATTTGTAATCAAAGATAGCACATCCAAAACATGTGATGCATAATTTATATTTTTTACATCACAACGCGATCATAGCCAATGTTCAAACCACCACCAACACCATCAATGCGATCAACCATCAACGGCACTTGCAGCACGAGCTTGACTCACGAGCATCTTCCTCGCCATGATGTCTGCCTTGGTCTCCTTCCACCACGCCAGCTGATCCTCGTCCATGTCGTCGGTGCGCATCATCATGATCTCCATCTCCTTGGCCAAGAGATCCTTCATGGCCTTGGCTTCTTTAAGTGCGATCATCCTCGAGTCCAGCTTGGCCTTCACCTTGGCATCTTCCCGCCTTGCTTCCACCTTGGCAAGCTTCACCTTCTTCTTCTCGGTGATGAGGAGCTTGGTCTCCAATGTCTTCATTGTCAATGCCTCCTTGGACTTCATGAGTTGATCCAACTTCTCCCTGAAGCTAGATGCTTCGCCTTCTACCTTCACCCTCTCCTTGGCTTTCTTGGTTCCCTCGGGCTTGCTGGTGTTTCTCGCACTCATGTTCTCCGCTTCATCATCCATGGTGAGCAGTGCTTCTTTCTTGCACTTTGGTTCACTGTCCCTCAACTTCCACTTAGGAAGATGTTGAAGAAGGGTAAAGCAATGTTGGAAATGAAATTCCTTGTTCTTGGAGCCGGCCATGTCTTTGTACCTCTGTTGAGCATACTTGGGCTGCACAACAACAATATTAATGTGATGTTTGCACATCATCAACACATAGTATGGATAGTAACAAACTTGGAGAACTTACATAGTCCTCCGGCACGCATCCACTAGGGGGGTTGTCGGCCACTTGGTCCATGGCAGCACTCCAACGAGAACAAGCTGGTTTGATGATGTTCCACCGGCCTGTTGGAATTATGCCCTAGAGGCAATAATAAAGATGTTATTATTATTGTTCATGATAAAGTTTATATTCCATGCTAGAATTGTATTAAGCGGAAACTTTAATACTTGTGTGGTTTGTGAACAACACCGTGTCCCTAGTACGCCTCTATGGACTAGCTCATTGATTAATGATGGTTAAGGTTTCCTAACCATGGACATGAGTTGTCGATTAATAATGAGATCATATCATTGGGAGAATGATATGATGGACAGACCCAAACTAAGCGAAGCAATTAGATCGTGTCATCGTGTTCGTCTTTGCGAAGATTTTCTTATGTCAAATATTGTATTCCTTAGACCATGAGATAATACAACTCCCTGGTATCGGAAGAAAGCTTTGAGGTCATCAAACGTCATCCTATGAGAGGGTGATCATAAAGGTGTCTCTCAGGTGATCGGAAAGTATCTGTTGGGTTGTATGTATCGAGATGGGATTTGTCCCTCCCAAGTCGGAGAGATATACTTCGGGCCCACTCGGTGTCGATATCAACACGCTTGCAAGCATGTGGTTAAGGAGTTAATCACAAAGTGATATCGGATTACGGAGCAGTAAAGTACTTCGTGAGCAGATTGAACTAGGTATGACGGCAAGCGATCAAATCTCGCAAGTAAAATATCGCGACGAAGGGAATATATATATGGGATTGATTGAATCCTGCATCGTGGTTCATCCTATATGATCATCGATGAATGTGTGGGAGTCAATATGGGTTTCCACCCCTCTGTGATTATTGATAGAAGATCATGTCGCATATTCTCGAACCGAGGTCACACACTTAACGTGTCTCGACGCTAGGATAGATTGGATAATTGGTTTATGAGTTTTTGTTCGGAGTCTCGCATGGGATCCGGGACATCACGAGAGGTTCCGGAGTGGTCCGGAGAATAAGATTCATATAAGGAAGTGTAGTTTTTGGAGTTCGAAATTGTTCCGGGTTAATCGGTATTGTACCGGAAGCTTCTAGAACCTTCCGGAAGGGGACCAACGTGGCCCCATCTTCCGGCATGGGCCTATGAGGGAGTGCCCTGGCCGCATTGGGATAGGGGCACAAGGCCCCATAGGGCCCAACCGGCCAGCTAGGGTAAAACCCTAACTAGACCTTCTAGAAGGGGGGGTTTCCTTGCCCCCCACTCCTCCTCCTTGTGGCCGCCGGTTTGGACTTGGGGGAGGGGCTAGGCCAGCCGCCCACCCCTCTATATAAAGAGGGATGGGGGCGCACCACCCCCCCCCCTCCCCCCCACACACACCTTCCCCTCCAAAGCTAGCTGCCCTCCTCTCTCTCTCCCTCCCGACTGCGTATAGGCGAAGCCCTGCTGCAGAAACTCTCCACCATATACACCACGCCGTCGTGTTGTAGATCCAATCCGTCTCTCCGCCATACTGGCTGGACCGAGGAAGGAGGAGGCCGTCAGGTGCTGCGTGTGCATCTCACGGAGGCACCGCCACTTGTGGTGCTAGATCGGATCGGATCATGAGGAGGAGAAGCGTACGACTACATCACCCACGCTTTGACGAGCGTTCATGCGAATCTTCAAGGGTATGAAGATCTAATCCAATCTCTCTCGTTGTTTGCATCTCCTAGATTAGATCTTGGCTTTCCCTCTGTTCGCATCCGTAAAAAATTTTGATTTACTATGCCGCGAAAACCTTCACGGCCTTCAAGAGAGCGGTAGGATCTGTCAGCCATACTCTTGGTGCGAGGCTTCAGCTGGTGGTAGAGATCCTCGATGCGCTGCCAATAGCGCTTGCCGCCTTGGTCCACTCCAGTGCACGCATCCATCCCCACCCTACTCCAAGCACGGACCAAGATCGCGTCTTCAATCTCGGTGTAGTTCGAGGTGCGTGGCTTCGGCATCGCGGAAGAACCGGCGGCATCCGGATCAACCTCAACCACCTCCTCGTCATCGATCGCTTTGTCACCGTCATCCTCCTCCTCATCATCATCAATCCCTTCGACATAGTCCTCCCCATAGAACGCATAGATGTCGGCGTGCAAGTCCACCGCGGATTCGTTGAGCATGTCCATGTACGATGTTGTGGACTCAACATCGAACACCTTGTCTACGTCAATGGAGGGTGGCGGCGGCGTGGGCGTCGCCGCGGACGGAACGGAGGGAGGAGGGGCCATGGCCTTGGAGGGCGGTGGAGGCGCGAGGCCGATGCGGCTGACTGCCTTCGTCTTCACCTTGGCCGGCGAGGCACCCCTCGGCCCGGTCGCCTTCGTCTTCGTCCTACCCCCCTTCTTGGCAGCTGCAGCAGTCACAGCCGGCGGAGCTACGGCCGCCGTAGGGGCTTCAAAGAACTGCTTCGGGAACCTCTTCCTCTTCAAAGGGATGTGGTGGCGGAGATCATGGCCGACACGTCACCGGCGTTTGGCGGACCTCCGACGGGGACATCAACCACCGCGTCCGAAGGTGGTGCACCGCCGGCGGCCCACGGGCCTTGCGGAGGATTCATGGCAGCGAGATCCGGTCGCGTCGTTGCCGGGAAGGGCGGGGCGGAGGAGATCGGGCGGCTGCGGCGGTTGGGTTTCGCTGAAACCCTTCGCGCACAGTGGAACTAAGAATAGTGGTTTGGCCATGTATTCCCTTCCCACCCCGCACAAGTAGGGGGCGAAGAGCCGCCCCGTAACCAAAACTGGAAAAAATGGATACGGGAGGCTGATTTACGGGGTCTGCTAGACGGCCGGGTAGAGCCCAACCCCGTATTCCAGCGGTTATTTTACGGGTTTGGCCCTTTTAAGGGTTCTGGTTAGACATGTTCTTATATCAGTTGTGGCACCATTTGGCTCCATGGTTGCCTCTGCTCTAGGTCTGCCACTTCCCTCAAGTCTGCTATAGTAAATAAAACATGGGCATC
Organism: Avena longiglumis; assembly: GCA_030063025.1. Taxonomy (NCBI): domain Eukaryota; kingdom Viridiplantae; phylum Streptophyta; class Magnoliopsida; order Poales; family Poaceae; genus Avena; species Avena longiglumis. The sequence continues at coordinate 481,915,677 of CP125978.1, read as the reverse complement.
AAACTCATATGCTTTTGTTTGCTATGTAAATCTTGATGTTGTGTAAACTATCCGGACATAGTTAAGTTTAGCGCAGCACAGCACAATACGTATTACGATCGGATGGACATTACAATAGATTACCCAGTTTAGCCTAGCGCAACGATGCATTCCAATCTACTTCCTCCGTTTCAGAATATAAGATTGTTTAGCTTTGTGAAACAAATATATTTAGACTACTTTTAGTATGCAAGTTCACTTAGATTTTGGAGTAAATCTAGACATAAAAACGTGGCCAACGGGGGAGTGAATCTAGACATAAAAAAAGCTAGTCTAGATATATTTTCTTCACAAAACTAAAATATATTATATTTTCAAACGGAGGAAATAGTATTTATTTATATTATATATATCTGGTTCATTACCAAAACTAGCTAGGGTATAATGCCATGGATGCATGACAGAGTATTGACTTACTTAACTAGAGCTTTAGCCCCTACGATATTTGTCAGCATGAACTTGACGTCCCTGTGAATTAATTTCTGCAAATGAATTGCTTCGAGGAGCTCCTACTTGCTTAGAAACATGATTTGGTACTTATGTTGTCGGCACAAGACCGTCGGTCTAATAACTGGAGCTTGCCGCGAATGGATCGCTTTTCGCTTCGTGGAGCTTCCCATCGGTGGAGTGTTGGTGGTGAACCCTGCACAGGCACCCTCTGCGGAAAAGAAACCGCATACAGCCCATCGCTATAAACGTTTTTCAACAGTTAGTGATATCTAGACAATAGATTTACTGTCTGATTATTCTATCAAACGCACTAGTACACGAGCGCTTATGAAAATACCGCGTATGGTTGATATAACGAGGAATATTTTGTTCATGGCGTTCTGATCACGGTAAATATATGTGCCCCAGAACAATTCCATGCGGCTCATATTTAGTGGCATGGACACTGCAAGACACCTACGAGTAACGTCACATATGATCCGCAAAGGATGTAGTACCATAGTAGTAGCTCTATTAACATGGGACCTAAATTTGCGTACAATCAAATCCTCTATTAACATGGGACCTAAAAGATATAGATATCCTACATATGGGGAAATGTTTTTTCTTTGTCACCACCAACCACATAATGTTTCTGTTGTTGCTATATTGACAAAATGATTTTTTTTACGGGGAACAATAGGCGCTCAGCTTTTGCATTAAAGAAGGGGGGCCAAACCCATGGAAACAAAGTTTTACCACTCATTCAACAAAAGGCAAAATAAAAGTGCCAGACTAAACCCTAGGCTACGGTTTTTTTTTACGTTTGCTAGCAACAACTCAACATCGGCACGGACCAACACTGCCAACGCTGTGTCCGGCATAGACTCGTTCTAGAAGATTCTTCGGCATCCCTTTTTCCAAATGTGCCAGATCACATAGATCGCGAGCGAGGTATCTTACTCGTGAAGCTTATCTACTTTGCCACGCGAGATGGAACTTCAGAACCTTTAGGATACCCTCTAGTTTAGCCTAGTTTAAATAAATGAACAATTCTTGTGATGTTTTGCCAAAACTTATTTCATTTTTTTTATACTAAGTAGGGTAAAGGATACCCATTAGGGCACCCACTGTCATCCTTACTGCAACCTGGGCGACACGAGGGTGCGACATCTGAAACAAAACCCAGACTTCTTTGGCATAGGGGCGACCCAGTGCCAGGTGGGCTGCAGTTTCGAATTGCAAATCGCAGAGGCTGCAGCGATCGTCGCGCGGAAGCCCTCTTGCGCGCAATCTTTCAACGGTCCAGATTCTGTTTTGCAATGACAACCAGAGGAAGAACTACACCTTCCCCTCTTGCACGGCTGTGCCACATACCTGGCCTAGGTTTGGTTGAGGGATCCGTCTAAGGAATTGAACAGTGTATGCTGAGCAAGAGGAGTACTGTCCGTTGGCAGTGAGGTTCCAAGAGATGGAATCATGCCCATTAGAGACCATAACACTATGAACTGATTTTCTGAATTCCACGCATCCAGCGACCATTGGACAGGTCATCATATTTGACATAAAGCTTCTTTTTTGCTGCGAAAGGGTAACGCGGAGGGGGCAATCTGCATCGGAGCTTGCCCGTTTAGCCAAGCATACGACCAGAATAAGGCAGTGTCTCTGTTCCCAATGCAGATGGTAGTCAGGTAATGCAAGCAGCAAATAAATCCTTGTCAACCTGGTCAAACGCGTTGGGGTCCCTAGCCATGGGCTGTCTCTATCCGGCCATCGGAACCATTCCCAGCGCATTCAAACAGCTCTGCTAAAAGCCTGCAGTTCCTTGACACCGAGCCCTCCATAACTGATTGGTGTGCATAGTTTTTGCTAGCTGACTAGGCATTCTCAAGAAACATTGATAAAGGAGATGGCCTTTGACAACAAATTGTTAGGGCCAAATATCTCAAGAAACATAATGTTGTCACTGTTATGGAGAAGGTTTCTGACTCCCCTTGCTGGAAAACTCTCCTCGGAATTAGGAAAAATTATTTGGTTGGGAGCAGGGCCGGCTCTGACCCTAGGCCACCTTGTGCAACGGCCTAGGGCCCATGTCTACAAGGGGCCCATAATTTCATCTTCCTATGTACATATTATTTATATTGGATAAAAAATATTCACAACAACCCAGCATAGGTAATCCAAAAAAGCGTGTGGGCACTCACTATTAGAGCATCTCCACTCTCCTACCCAGGAGACGATCCGGATGCCGAAAATTGGCCCAGTCGCGTATCCAAGGACCTCTTTTCGGCCGGATTTGGGCCAACTTTGGTCCGGACTACCCAGACCGAACCCAGGATCCCGGGTACGCCCTGGGGACGCCGGACGAAGCGAATTCGGCTAGTGGACCAGCTTGTCAGCGACAGAAGCCGACCCGCCGCCATCCTTCCCGCCGTTTTCCTTTTCCTGCCCTCGCCGCTACACCCCTCCCGCCATTCTTCCGGCCTATAAGAGCCGTACATCTCACCGCCTCTCTTCACAGTTCCTCACACCACCACACCTCCGGCGAACTTCGGACGTCCACACCTTTCTTCCTCCTTAGCTCCGGCAAACTATGGCCGCGGGCCGACGCATGTTGTCGCCTTGAAGCCCGGCTTCTCGGAGGCGAGCTATCTCTGACCCGTCGACACTCGTCTCCCCTAGGCTGAAACTTCGGTCTGGCGGGATCCCGTTCCGGTGCGGACGGAGACCTCGCCGGAGATCGAGGCTATCGCCGCCATGCAAGACCAGAACTGCCGGAGAGATCCAGGCCGCTTATCGCCGCCATGCAAGGCCCAGATCTCGTCGAGATCAAGACAACTGGTCTTCAAGGCAGTTTTCGCGACAGCGCCTCGAAAACTTCGCCCGACACGACGGACAGCCGGGCTCGCCGCCGCCGCGTAACAACATGGCTTACCGCCGCCGCTGGTGGAGCGTTCCGGGGCGGACTCTGGCCGGAGTCATGGCGCACATCGAGGCCGGCAACAACCCCCGCCTCGGCCTGTAGTTGCGGCGTCCGGCGTCGACCACGGCGGAGGCCTTTTCTAGTTATAAATTCCGATATACTATGTGCCCCCTTGCTTACTTTAATGAAATTTCGCCTATATTCGCCCATATTTCGCCGAGATAAGTGAATTTAGCCGAACTTGAGAACTCGGCCTGGGTACGCGAGTGGACTGAGCGTACCCAGGACGAAAACTTTCGCCGTCCGGCTGAAGTTTGGTCCGGATTTCGGCCTGGGTACGCCCAACGAGTGAAGATGCTCTTAGCGTCTTAGCGATTGAGGCTCGGTCTATCTTTCGTCTTTGACTAGTCTATTCCCGTCGGTGGTCTACGCGAGTACAAGACTATGCCTCACGTCCGCTCGACCCTGGCTCAGGCGCTCAGCCGCTCACCTACAGCCTACTCGCTACACATATATAGGTGTTATAATGCGTAAACATAAATCCGGTCCTATGAATAAAAAATAAAAACTGAAAGCAAGCATCAGCTTATTCAATCATAAACGGAACAAAGCCACAAGTAGCATTGATGTCTCTGTATGCGCCCATGTTGTTAACTTTGCCTAGGGCCTCGCAAAATATAGAGCCGGCCCTGGTTGGGAGGAAGATTTCCCTACGCAATGGAAATTTAACTAGTCCGTGGAATGATCCTATAGGGGAGAACTTACCCTTTTCTGAATGTTTTTCTAGGTTGTTTGATATTTTCCAAGATCAAAATGTTACCATTAAGAAATGTGTTGAGATGGATTTAGGGTGCCTTTTAGGAGATCCCTTAGAGGTGACATGTTTGTTCAATGGACTCATATTTGTGATGCTATTAGATCCTTGCCTCTTTCATCAGAGAATAATAATGTTTCCTAGTCCCTGAACACAAATGGAATCTTCGCAACTAAATCTATGTACCTGTGGCTGGAAAGGAACCTTGCTAGCTCTAGTAACAAATGGATTTGGAAAGCTAAGCTTCCTCTTAAAATCAAGATTTTCATGTGGCAATTATGCAGAAATGCTCTCCTCACTAGGAATAATATGCAACAAATAAAGTGGTCTGGCTCCCCTCTATGTTCTTTTTGTAACCAAGTGGAAAAAAATGATGACCTCTTCTTCACATGTTCTGTTGCTAGGGTAGTTTGGGGGGGGGGGGGGGTTCTAGGTATAACTATGGGGACAAATTTGGTTCCTAATAATTTTTGGCAGGCTATGACTTGGTTCCACTCTTTCCTTCCCTAGCATGAGAAATTTTATGTGGTTTTAATTGCTTCCTTGTGTTGGGAAATTTGTCTTACTCATAACAAAGTTACTTTTGAGAATCATAAGCTCCACTCACCCAGTGAAATTTCCTTTTTTGTTGTTTCTTTACTTCTGTACTGGACAGGTTTACAGAAAAAGAACGACAACGAGATTCTGACTCAGGGAGCGTCTGATGCAAGTTGCGGCAAGGGTTTATGCAAGATCCAACTCCAGGGCGCAGCCTATCCTGATGATCGCTAGTCCGTGAGGTTCTGTTGGTGGGGTTCACGCTTCTGGGTGGCTTCTTCCTGGAGACTTCCCCTTTTTTTGAAAGGAGCATATATTAATATTAGATGATATCAATTACACCCAGCCTCTGCAACAACGCATTGCCCTAGCGGCCACATGGATGCACACAGCCAAAAAAATAAAGAAAAATTACCAAAAAGAAAAGTCCCGCTACAGTGACTCATTCATTGAAACAGCAGTATTACCACCACCAAGACAACACCAAAAAGTCCAACTTCTCCAAAAATGACACCTCCAAGAAGGGAACAGTGCACAAACACCATCGTCCGATCAAAGATCTAGGTTTTTACCTTAAAGAAAGTCCGCGCTCTCAAAACAATACCTTCAACAAGGCCATTCTCAGGCACAACCAATTAAGACCAAACCCTGGGTTTTCACCCTGAGAGGTAGGACCATGAACCTCTCCTGTGCAGTCGCCCCCACTTGCATGCCACTGCTCCAATTCACAAGTCACCTAGTCAATTCCTCATCACCACCCAGACTCGAATCACCATTGTCTATCCTCAGATCTCGGTCTTCATGACTTTCTTCGTCAGCACCATGGAACAAGAACATGCCCCATGATAAAAACAGCCAACAAAACTTCGAAGCACACCCTCTGAAACCAAACGGTCAGGGTAAAACATGGGTGCGTACGACCGAATTTAATCCTTCCAACAAACTCACGGCATGATAGCACTTATGGAGTTCGCCGGCGGAGCCTTCCGAAACACGACACAAAAACCAGATCAATGGAGACCAACATCCGGTAGATCATCTTCTTGGCTTGAGAGGGATCCAGGACTACCTCCTTTATTGAAACCGAGCCATCAGCCCCCACGCCACTCGTCGGAAACTAGCAGTCCGCCGCAAGACGACAAGACCATCCGGCCGACCATTCCGACGGAGAAGGAGGCCACCACCACCATGCCGGGGGCAGAAGCCCCAAGCGCCCTCGTGTCACGGACAAGGCCCGTGTCGCCTGGACGCCGGCGTCGAGGCCAACGTACAAGACAGATCGCGGCTAGGCCCAGATCCCCGCCGCCGCCTGCCGCCATCTGGACCGAGGATCACCGGCCGCCGCTCGCTGCAACACCGCCGCCAAACCAGTCGGGACGGACGCCGCCGCCTTCCCGTCAAATCGCGATCAGGGTGGCCGCCGCCGCCGCCACGTCTCCAAAACTTTGCCTAGCGACGATCTGGGCGGCAACGGCGGGGAGGAGAGACCACGGGAGGAAGGGCTCGGCGGGGAGGGGAGGCCGCCCGGCGCGACGCGGCGCCGCCGCCCGGGTGCGGGAGGAGGAGGGGTCGGGAGCACGATCGGTTCAGATATCGACCCAATACATGGGCGCGCGCGTGCCCTCCTCGAACTATTTGTCTGGAGACTTCCTTAGTTTCATGCTTTCCTTTTGATGGACTGTCGAACTATTTGTCTGTGCTCTAGTTGTGGTATCAGGTTTTTTCCCTACATTGATGTCTCTGATACTGCACCAGCTCGCTTTCATTTTCCCTACCCCTTTCTTCTGGACTGTAATAACTTCAGACTATGACCTTGTTATTTCTGTTTAATATAAATGGAAAGGGGTGAAAGCCCGGTTGGAAAAGCTGACTAGGCATTCTCCCCCACTGACCGTATCTTCTTCAGGTGCCCCTAAAAAGTTATGTCTGATCTTGTTAAATAGCATAACCATCTATTTCTCTACCGGGAACACGGTAAGGAAGTACGTAGCTGTTGAGGTGATCATGCTGTTGATCAGCGGCAGCCTTCCTTTGTGGCTCAATTTTCCTTTCCAACCTTTCATTATGCCAACGACTCTGTCAAGCAACGGTTGCACCTCGATACGACGCGATTTTCTAAATCCGAGAGGGAGGGCCCGGATACTTGCAAGCGAACGGTCCAGGTTGATCTTCCCACAAGCCACTGAAATCAGCTAACAGTTCGTCCAGGTTGATCTTCCCACAAGCCACTGGATATGCAATGCACTTCTCTAATCAGGAAACCCCATTTTCAATGCCCAGGTTGATGCGAGACGAAGAGGAGGAAAGAATCAATGAAATTATGTTCCGCCAGCATTGCCCAAAGCCCATGTGCGTCAGAACTCTAATCAGGAAACCCCATTTTCAATTAATCGAAAGCCTTGGCAATATCAAGTTTCAGAAACATCAGGGTAGATTTCTTATTGTGTGCATCCTTGATCACATTTTTTATGTATAGAAAGTTATCCTGAATTGACCTCCCTTTGATGAATGCACTCGGTCCGCTGGAGACCAGTTGATGCAAGTGAAGTGCCAATCTGTTCACCAGGAGCTTGCAGAGCAGCTTTGCAGCACTGTGCATTAGACTAATTTGTCTGAAGTCTTGCGTGACTGTGGCCCACAGTCTGGGCTCGTTCTTCTTTGCAAATAGCACTATATCATCGACGGTGTTTATTAAGCTCCATTAGTCTCCTTGAAGGTGTGCATCTGATTCATATCGTCCAACAGATCAAAGTTGATGATTGTCCAACACTTCTTGTAGAAGTTGCCCACGAAGCCATCAGGGTCTGGCGCTTTATCCCCAACCGCCGCCTTTAGCTCAGTTAGGGAGATCAGCATGGGGGATTTGCAGCGCCTCCCAGTTGAGATAGGCCTCTGTAGCGATGCTAGTAACCATCAGTTTTTTGTAGTGCTGCAACAAGAAGTCTGCCTTATCTTCATGTTTGTGCATCAGGCCATTGTCTGTTAGCATCACCCTCACGGATCCAGGTGATACGAGAACGTTGTCTCCAATGTATCCTTTCGATAGCTGCGAAGCTAAGCAGTTTGTTCTTCAGCAAGGATCTAAGATTCCTTTCCTCAACTGTCATCTCCCTATCCTCCTGGGCAATCGAGGAGACTAACTTAGCCCATTTGGTTTTTCTCTTGCTCCAATTCTTTAGCGACTTGGCGTTCTGCTCAGCTTGATGTGCAAGGTTCTAATGGCATCTTTGGACTTGGCTGGCTTTTCCCACGCACTCTGAACCATAGACAACAAAGTTCTTATATTTTTTCTTAGAAAGAAGCATATTAATATCGCATAGATACCAATTACACCCAGCCTCCGCAATAACGTATTGCCTTAGAGACATTACGGATGCACATAGCCAACAATTTTTAGTCCCGTGGTTGAATATTTACCTCTTATTCATCTTTGCTAAATAGACCACTTGTGTTGTTACGTAGTAGTGGAATCGTTCCTACAGGGCACTCAATGATAGACAATTTTTCTCGTGGGATATCATACATCCCTGGAGATTTGGTATACACACTTGATGGAAAAGAACTTGGTTCCATCTATTAATGGCAAATACTTAATCAGTGCAAGCAGAAATATTAATCTTAAAGAAAGTACCAAACGAGTAGTGGAACATCACATTGCATTATTTGATTACTACAAAGAAATATTGTAAGTTTTTGTTCTAGTCTCAAATCAAAATATGAAGAGAATATCAAGAAACAATTCATGAATACCTCACATGTACTTAAAGCTAATTTATGAAGCATACCTACCTTGATTGCATACATTCGTTATCTTCCAATAATTAATATAATTGAGATATATAACTGACCATAGCTAGAATTAACATGAATATTGACATTTTATTTAGCCATTACATGAATGTAATAATATCTTTATGATAAAATCTTGCCTGGATTTTGTGGTCTTTTAGCAATGGGTGGTTAAATGCTGGTTGTAGATGCACATCAATGCAGTCATATACATCTCCTCCTTCAACCAATTTTGGTATCTCCTTAGCACGATGTCAGCAAAACATGAAGATTTATATAACAAGTGGTATGAATACATATACTTACTAGAATAGTTTTATTGACTTGTCGATTCACAGGGACCCCATTAGCATTTTCCCCTCGTTCTATACACTTCACTTCTTTTCCTCTCATGGATAGAATAAGATATGCGAGGAGAATAGTAACTCTAATGGATGGCTTTTCTTTCATGGTGCATGTAGATATGAACTAATCAATCTCTTAATATCTATACAGTCATATTTATAATATATCACATATAATGAAATGAATGTTTTAATTAAGAAAACATACATTGATCTAATCTCCAAAAATATGGCATTAATTGCACAAGATAGGATAATTCTAGCATTCATTGGTTCTTTCTTAATTCGGCAATTTTAAGGTATAGATGTTGCAAAATAGTTGAATTATGTAATCATGGAAATATCTTCACAACTAATGTTCTAGCCATATGCATAAAGTTTAACTAATTTATTGATCTCACTTTATTATAGAATTTAAAGGTTAATTTTGGTATACTTAACTAAACAAGGCAAATAATAGTTCATGATGTATACAAGCCTAACAAAGTTGATACCGGTTTCACCAAAAAAATTGATCCAATGTATTCACAAGGATAGTCACGATGGAATGACCAAGAGTATCAAAAAATTCCCTAAAATGAACACATTAGGTAAAACTTAGTCTATGTTCCAAAGGGCATGAAGATTAAAAGACTAAATACACAATTTTGTGTAATATGGTATGATAGAGCCAACCTTGTCAACATGAGTGCTCAATGTATAATGTGGTAGATGACTTATATACTGGGTAGTTATACCCTAGGAATTATCACTACTAGGAAAACGGCTATAGGTAATCAGCACATCCGTGGCTCACATGGTTGAAGTGCCCCACGGCTAAAACAGGCGTGGCTCACCTATGGGCAGTGCCCTACTAGTAACTAGAACAACCGTGGCGCACATGACCATAGTGCGCCACAGATATGTGTGGGCCAGGGCCCTGTTGGCCGCACGCCAAACATCCGTAGCGCACATAGGGTAGGTGCGCTACGGTTGTGTCATCAGCTGGCGCACATGGAGAAGTGCGCTCGCCTAAGCGCATGCCCTACTGCTTGAAGCGGCCAGACACATCCGTGGCGCACTATGGCATGTGCGCCACGGATTAATAAACCTAGTAGTAGGGCACCTTGCCCTAGTGCCCTACGCCTAACTATCCTGCACCAACTCCACCCCCCCCCCCCCCGGATCGCCTTTTTTGGGTTTGCAAAAAATAAAAGGAAATGATAAACACTTCAAAAAATTAAATCCTTTCATATTTAGGTAGGTAATGTGGTATAGCTTCTAGTAAAATTAACGAACATGATTTTCGACTTTATTTGCAAAAAAAGTCATGCCACGGTAAAATGACCGTAACTTTTGCATACGATATCGAAAAAAATCGTATAATATACCAAAATGACGAGAACGAGATTTCGCATCCGCTCTCAACGACCTTTGGTCGTTTAGCAATTTTTTAGATTTTCAAAATTCGAAAAGAGTAAAAAGTTACGGTCAAAAGACCGTTTTTTCCTGCAGAAAAAAATAGAGGGCGACTTACCCGTAGCGCACCACCACCTAGTGCGCCACGGATAAGCTTGGGCGGGATTCAAATTTGAATCCCCACCCTGCCCTCCTCCCTTTTCCTTTCCCCTTTTCCCTTCCCCTTTTCCCTCTTCCTCTCCCTTTCCTTTCTCCTTCTTCCTTCTCCCTTCTCCCTTCTTCCTTCTCCTTCTCCTTTTCCTTCTCCTGCTGCCCCTTATCCTCTCCTTGCAGTGACGGCCCGACATCGGCCTCCTTCTCCTCCTCCTCGCAGTGACAACGAGCGACGGCGGTGTGCAACGGTGGCCTCCTTCTCCTCCTCCTCGGTGACAGGCGGCGGCATCCTTCTCTCATGACCTCCTTCCTCCCTCAATTCCTCCATCTCTTCCTACCTCCCTCTCTTCCTCCATCTCTTCCTACCTTCCTCTCTTCCTCCATCTCTTCCTTCCATCCTCTCTTCCTCCATCTCTTCCTTCCTCCCTCTCTTCCTACCTTCCTTTCTCCAACCACCTCGACGTCGGCGAGGACTAGAGCGGCCACGACCCCTCCCGCACCTCCACCTTGCCATGCTCGCGAGGTGACCACGCTGCGGCGATGCATGGACCCGATTGCTTTTGCAATTCAAAACGAGGGTGTTTTTTGAATTTTTTTTGATTTTTGAAAAAAAAACATCCGTGGCGCACCTGGTAGTGCGCCACGCCTATCTCGATATAACCGTGGCGCACCATGCAGTGCGCCACGACTACGAGATAGCCATAGCGCGAGGCCCGTGGCGCACTGCTAGTGCGCCACGGAAGGCCTTTTCAGGTGCGCCACGAATAGGCGTTTTTCTAGTAGTGTATTCCTCTTTCATCTTGTTTGGTTGCCTTTTCGGTACTAAGAACTTCTTCTCATATCAAAGATTATCATATATAGTTTGCAGGTACATCCAAACCTTTGTGTGGAAATGTAAAATTCTGCCCTGTAAATATAAACATTGAAAAGGCCAAAATACATACTTAATTAACTATTTTGAATATGAACTATAAAATAATAATTGTGAACTATGAGGATGAAAAACATGGATTGTTTTTGTTGGAGATATGCCTTAGAGGCAATAATAAATATAGTTATTATTATATCTTTGTGTTTATGATAAATGTTTACATTCATGCTATAATAGTATTAACAAGGAAACATTAATACTTGTGTGATTTGTAGACTAAAATAAGAGTCCTTAGTAAAGCCTCTATATAATACTAGCTTGTTGGTTAATAGATGATTGTGGTTTCCCTATCATGAACATTGAGATGTTATTAACAACAAGATCATATCGTTAGGAGAATGATATGGTGGACATACTCCTATAGATAAGCGTAGCATAAAGATCAAGTCATTTTAATAGTTCAATTGCTATATGCTTTCTAATACATAGTAACCTAATTCCTTCGACCATGAGATCATGCATATCACCTTTACCGGATGGATGCTTTGATGACATCAAACACCACACCGTAACTAGGTGGCTATAAAGGTGGCATTGAGTGTTCGGAAAGTATTGGTTGAAACACATGGATCAAGAGTGGGATTTGTCCATTGTGAGACCCTAGCGCATGGCTCAATAGGATTGATAGGAAACCCATACCAACAAGTTGCAACTTCTTTTTCGGAAGCTCATTCGAAAAGAACTCTAAGGTTAAGCGTGCTTGGCCTAGAGCAATTTTAGGATGGGTGACCGACCGGGAAGTGGGTACCGGGTGCGCACGAATGAGGACAAAGTCCGCAGAAAAGACTAGTGTTGGTATGTGGGGTTAGTCTAGAGATCCTATTGAGCTGCCAGAAGTGACAGCCGTCGGTCCGGAGTGACCGGGGGTGTTACAAGTGGTATCAGAGCCGATCCTCGCGGTTACACGGGCGTGTGCGGGTCAGTGGCGGACATGTGTAGCATGGCGCGTGTGGCCCGGAGTGGACACGGCATGGCAATGTGCCGACACTGGACGCACAGACGTGTGCCAAGAGGGGACGTTCCTGGCTTGTGGTTGATCGACGAGGACGTCGATCTTCTAAGGGTGGGTGTATGTGAGACCCTAGCGCATGGCTCAATAGGATTGATAGGAAATTCATACCAACAAGTTGCAACTTCTTTTCCGGAAGCTCATTCGAAAAGAACTCTAAGGTTAAGCGTGCTTGGCCTAGAGCAATTTTAGGATGGGTGACCGACCGAAGTGGAATGCAGTGCGCAGTGAGGACAAAGTCTTGAGAAAAGACTAGTGTTGGTCTGTGGGGTTAGTCTAGAGATCCTATTGAGCTGCCAGAAGTGACAGCCGTCGGTCCGGAGTGACCGGGGGTGTTACATCCATCCATATGACGGATAGATATACTCTGGGTCCTCTCAGTGAAATGTCATCCAATTAGCTTGCAAGCATGTGACTGGCTCACAAGGGATCACATATCACGGGAACGAGAAAAGAGTACTTATCGGTAACGAGGTTAAACTAGGTATGCAGAGATACCGACGATCATAACATCGGATAAGTAAACTATCGTGAGACAAAGGGAAATTGGTATCGTATGTAAGTGGTTCATTCGATCGCAAAGTAATCGTAGAAATATGTGGGAGCCATATGAATTTCCAGATTCCTCTATTGGTTATTGATCGGAGAAGTGTCTCGATCATGTTCGCATAATTCACGAACCGTAGGGAGACACACTTAAGGATTCGATGTTGTTTGAGTAGTTATGGAATGATGAGAAAGAGTCTGAATGGTGTTCGAAGTCTCTAATGGGATTCGGGATATCACGAGGAGATCCGGAATGGTCCGGAGAATAAGATTCATATAAGGAAAGTCCCGTTTCGGAGTTGGAGAATGATTCCGGGGTTTTCATCGGGAATGTTCTAGAAGGTTACGGAATGTTTGGCACTCCGAAGGGGAAGGGTACATGAATGTGTTATATCAAGTTGGTATGATTGCATCATGTACTAAGTGAAGGGTTCGCAGCATAGAAAACAAAAATTTTCCTACGATGGGAACTATATACCAAGATCTATTTATACTAGATACAAACAACGGGCGGATGTATATCCGTAGAGAACATACCCTTGAAGACCGACAAAGCTTAACGAGTCCAAACTCGTGGTTGATGTAGACGATCTCTTGCCGATCTCAAGATCGAGAGGAAGTCCTAGCGCCGCAAAACAGCAGCGCATCCGTGCTCGCACACACGTTCGAGGCACCGAGCAACCTCCGCCTCCTCGCTCCAGCGATGCAGCGGAAGCACAACTCTTTCTTGCCGAAAAGCCACCGGGAACATGTATCTCGCTAGTCCGAGACCATGGGGATAAAATCTAGAGGGGGAGAGAGATCCTTCACGAGGAGGTGTGGTGTGAGAGGAGGAGAGGGGGGCCTTTTATAGGGGAGAGGGGGGACACCCAAGGGGCCATGCGCCCAGCCATGGGGCTGCCCCCACCTCTTCCACATTCATGTGGGTGGACACTCCACTCACAAAATGGCCCTTCAAAATCCTCCACTCAAAAAACCACTCACATGCATTAAATTTCCACCAAATTTAATGCAAGCTCTCATTTAAATAAAACTCTTTTATTTATTTATTCAGAATTTTGTTAATTACTTTAATTAACAAACATTCACATAAAACCCCTTGCTAGTATTCTATTTCACATGCAGAACCAGTTTGACAATTTCAAAAAGCAGTTTGGTGTCTAGTGAAATAAATTCCTGCGCTTTCCTTTTCTTTTCGGCATGAAACTTTTGCTCCAATTGGATGTCGGTGTCTCTTAAGTGTGTCACCCTACGGTTCGTGAATAATGCGGACATGATCGAGACCCTCTCGGATCAATAATCGAAGCGGGATCGGAGACCCATCGACTCCACACATTCAACGATGACTTTCTTGTGATCGTCGGAACCTTTTACGCTAGTACCTTAATCCTTTTGTTTAGCGATATATTACATGTCCGAGATTCGATCATCGGTATCTCCATACCTAGTTTGATCTCGTTCGACATGCACTCTTTTCTCGTTCCGTGATATAACATTCTAGTGATCAAATCACTTGCTTGCAAGCTAATCAATGTGATATCACCGAGAGGGCCCAGTATATCTATCCGTCATCGGGATGAACAAATTCCACTCTCGATCCATGGGCCTCAACATAACACTTTAGTAGTTACGAACCCATCTTTATAATCACCCTGTTACGGTGTGACGTTTGATGTTATCAAGAAACTCTTCCGGTGTTAGTGATTGACATGATCTCATGGTCTAAGGATTAGGATCACTTCGTAAGTTGTTATAGCAATATAAACTCAATGACTTTGATCGTAATGCTATACTTCGGATGAATGTTCATCACATCATTACACTAATGTTGTGACCTCGTTATTAACAACATCCAATGTCCATGATCAGGAAACCTATGATCATCTTGTTAATCAACGAGCTAGTTTATAAGAGAGGCATAACTAGGAACTTTCTATTTGTTTATTAAACACACATGTATTAACGTTTCCGTATTAATACAATTATAGCATGCAAAATAAACATTTATCATAAACAAGGAATATGATAATAACCACTTTATTATTGCCTCTCGGGCATATTCCCTTCAGTCTCCCACTTGCACTAGAGACA
Source organism: Avena longiglumis (assembly GCA_030063025.1). Taxonomy (NCBI): domain Eukaryota; kingdom Viridiplantae; phylum Streptophyta; class Magnoliopsida; order Poales; family Poaceae; genus Avena; species Avena longiglumis. The sequence continues at coordinate 481,900,674 of CP125978.1, read as the reverse complement.
ATAATCTAGTTTGAAAACTCTGTGTATTGAACACCTATGGCTTTCCGGTGTTCCATATACACAATTGCAAGCGGTTAACATAATCTCTGGATCGGCGCTTTCGGTCCGTGTGTATTCATGTCTTTGCGTCTTCACGCATCACTCATTCTCCAATGAGATGGCATTGTATAAATTTGGTCTTTCGGTGAGACCTTTAGTTCCTTGGGGTTAAAACACGTCGATACTATTGTCATACAATATATCTTTAGTGTTAGACCGTTGCGAACCACACCTTAGTTTGATAACAAACTACTTGACACAAATTCCTCCTTCTTTGCTACTATAGCGGTCATATACTTAGCCTTTTGTTGTAGTATTCGTCACAATGTCTTAACTTTGGAACTCTTCCAAATCCATCATGGAATCTCCTTTCCATTACATTGTGCCACCCATAGTTTAAATTGAGATAAACTTAATTTGTATCTTGTGACAAAACTAGTATCAATGTAACGCTTTACAATGAACTATTTGTAATTGTTTGTCACCTCTACACAAATATATTCTTAGTTCTTCCAAAAGATCATAAGAATATCCTCACTATCGTCCAATGATCATTTTATGATTCATTCTGGTATATGCTCGTAACACTTAGAGCATAGGACATATCTGGATGTGTACATATCATGGTATGATTGATCAAAACATTCTCGTGATTGCACTCATCAAGTGTCAAAGCACTTGAATCTTGTTTCACTTATCAAGTGTCGATACACTTGAATCTTGATTCAATTCCTTTCCATGTGACAAGAAGTTTCTTGTCATTTCTATATTGAACTCCTTCAATATCTCATATATGTACGTTTGGCATAACCATATTAGCGTCACCGCTCATCCACTATAGACATTCATGCTGAATATTCGGTTTTGCCTAAGTCTTTCATCGAAATGAAATTCTTAACCATTGTCAATAAAATATACATCATTTCTAATCAACAAGATGTCCTCCACATAATGTATTAGAAATATGTCTTAGCGCTCCCACTTAATTTCTTGCAAATGCAAGCATCTTCATCGTCTCCTGATGAAAAACTCCTTTTCATCATGGTGAAGATTCTAACTCCGCGATGCTTACTTCAACCATTGAAGTTTGCATGCCCTTTTAGCATCCTTTGAATTTAACAAAACCCTTTGGACCGTGTCATGTACACGTCCTAGGTAACCATTCTATTAGAAGAACTTTGTTTTGTTTATTCATCTACCATATACCAAAATATATGTAGTGGTTGCTACTTTAATCCGTCCAGACTAAATATCGCTATGAAAGATCAAATCTTGTCATAGTCAACTCCTTGAACATGGTCATAAAATACTTTACGACATGTCGACTATTTCATAGATGTGAAACATCCATGTCATTTCTTTATAGATCCAAATACGACCGATAGGTTTTACACCTTTCGGGAGGGTCTTCCAAGTTCAAAACTTGATTTCTCGTGTATGGAACTATCACGGATTTTATGGCTTCAAGCCATTTTGAACGAGGGCCCATCATCGCTTCTTTGCATATAGTCGGTTAATCATTGTCAAACAATGATGATTTACTCTCAAATCTTAGTATTTGATTGTTTATCCGACCGACTTGGTTCAATAAGAACTTAGATCTCGTGACCACAACCTTTGAGGCACATAAGCTATGAGCATTATGGCAGCCTTGAACGATTTCGTGACTGCGCTCAGCTCATATAGCTAAGGTTCGTTAACCTTATCAAAGTTCTATTGTCCTCCCACTTAACATTTATGAAAATTCCTTCTTCAAGAAACTTTACATTTCAAGTGACAAACCCTTTTGTCCTTGGTGTTATGGAGGAACAACCAATTGTTATTCGAAATAACCTACAAAGACATGCTCATCCGACTTTGGTTGTAAACATCTTACTTATGTTTAGCATACCAAAATTTAAGAAATGACAACTTGGGTTTTACCCCAAACCATAACTTCCATGGTGTCATTTCAACGGATCTAGATGGAGCTCTTTTTCAGTGTAAAAGCGGTAGTCTCTAAAGCTTTAATCTTTTAAAACATAATGGCAGTTTTATAAATAACACCTTTGATCCAACCATGTCAAACAAGGTTTCATTACAAATCTCAAACACTCCATACTCCTATGGTGTTTTGGGAGATGTAAATCTAGGTGTTTTGCTAAACTTGCAACTCAAATAAATCCCTTTATGATAAAATCATAATTCATTTATTTTCTTGTTACACTTGTAACTCAAATAAATCCCTTTATGATCAAATCATAATTCATTTATTTTTCTTGTTACAATGATTTTTCACTTCATCTTGAAAGTCTTTGAAACATTTTCAAATATTTCATACTTCTTTCTCATTAAGTGAACATTCACTCAAATTTCCGGAGAAAGCATATGAAGTTGAAACCCATCGCTTACGACTACACATAATGGAATACATACATCGATATGTATAAATTCCAATATTTTAGTCATTCGTTCTTCTTTGGCCTTTGAACGAAGTTTTAATTATCACGTGGAAAGTCTCACAAGCGTCACTTGATCAAATCAAAGACTCCTAAAAATCCATGAAAATGGAGATTCTTCATGTTTTCTTTCCAATATAATTTAAACAGCGATGTCACTTCGTAAGTGATCTTTCAATCATTTGTCTTGCAACATTTTAGCATTAGGATTTATGGATGTGATTTCTTCAACTAGATTCGTAAATCATCCATCTTATATGGAATACGGTAATTATTTTAACAACCTTTGTTCTTATAATACCTGATTCAAATAACAATTATTAAAACAAATCTTGAAGTCTTTCTTCAACTAGATTTGTAAATCATCCATCTTATATGGAATACGGTAATTATTTGAACAACCTTTGTTCTTATAATACCTGATTCAAATAACAATTATTAAAACAAATCTTGAAGTCAAGCTTTGATGTCAACGAGAAATACAAACAACGGTTTGTTTGTTTTCGATGAACATCATCACATTTTCTCTTGCTAGTTACTTAGGCCATTGTGGTTCATGAATTGCGTCATTCCGTATGAAATTTCATACCAACCAATTCGGTATCCAATACCCAAGAACCACATTGTTTAACAAGCAAAAAATACAACCATAACATGTATATCATCCATATACCTAAATTGGATATTTCCAATCTTTTCTTTTCTGCCAAATATATTTTATAGATTCTCTTTCAGCATTTCCTTTTCCTTTTAAAAGAATTTATCAACATCAAAAGTGGCGCCATATACATGACACATAGTCCAAAGCGTGTATATTCAAATAATAATACCTTTGGATTTGCACTTTGAAGTAGATCACCATCATCAAATGATCGGTATTCTTTCAAAATCCATTCTTTAGTAATCTTTTAGTGTAGTAAACATTTTACATACATATTTTATTCTGCCTTAGCATGGCGACATTCATGATCAAGCTACTTTAGCTTATAAAGGCGAATCGTGAGTATAACATTACTTTCCAAAACCCTTTTGGATGATTAGGATGACTAGCATCTCCAACCTTCAAATTCTCATCCAATATGAGAACATATATTATACTCTATCATATTGCAACCAAAACATTGTTTTGATATCGTTATATCTCGCCACACATGATGGTTTTAAAACAATTCTTTCGGCTCCTAGATAAACTTGATGTTTAAATCAAGAATCATGGAGGCAAACATGATACTTAAGATACTAACACTGGAATTGTTACTCTCGATTTAATACCAATTATTAAATTTCACGGAGTAAATAGAATTTTGCTGAAAGTTTGCAATAGGACTTTAAACTTTAGATTGACACTCAACACAATACGATACCAGTTCGTAAAGTATATATCCAGAATTCTATAGTTCTATTATCTCAATTACAACTATGCATAAGGTGGTGAACGAATGTCAACGACTACAACAAATTATGCAAATTCACTTTGATTTAATTTATGATAAATTGAGTTCTACTAATCCAAATTAGAAATGAACTCCCACTCAAAAACGACATCCCTCGTGCCTTTTTGGTGATTACATGAACCAAATCCACTACACCAAGTCCGATCATCACGTGAGTCGGTGTAGCTTCAAAGGCGAGCATCAAATGGGCATCATATCTACTATATGACTCATGCTTAACCTTTCGGTCCGTGTTCCGAGGCCATGTCTGTACATGCTAGGCTCGCCAAGTAAGAACCTTAGTATTTTGCGTGTGTAACTGTCTTACACCCGAGAGTGCTCGAGGATTCAAGTACACCCGATCATCACGTGATGTCTTGAAGCGACGAAACATTGTCGGTGCATACTTAAGGAAGAACACATTTTTATCTTGATATCTAAATGAGGGATCATCTTATTATGCTAATAAAACGCCAAACAAGCAATATAAGATGCTATCAAACATCACATGTTTATTAGTGAGATTATATGGTTCCCGCAGATGATCTCTATCATGTGCATCGTGGTATGATCACTATCATACCTTTATGTGTAAGTCCAAGGTCTATGGAGATTACACGTTATGTGTGTGTAAGAGTATCATCTTATACTTCTACTTACAACATCACCATATCATAACACTAGCCCAGAACAATCTAAACTAGACGCCTCTAATTTATCCATTGCAAATTTTACGTGGCTTAGGGCTTTTCAAGATAGAACCGTTCTTACCTACGAACATGAACCACAACGAGGATAACCAAATTGTTGACAACTCGTTGCAAATTAGATATTGACTATAGTAGGAGAGCAGACACCGCTAGCCACTTATGCAAAACTAGTTGCATGTCAAGCGTGGAACAGGTCTCATGCGAGGACATGTAAAGTTTGTCGGGCCGCTTCATCCCACTATGCCACCAATATCCAAAGTACAACTAAGAAGCAATAAAATGATCATCGCCCACATACTCATATGTGTACTACCGTGCAAAGTATCTACGCATAGATCCGGCTCGATACCATCAAGGGTTCGCAAGATAGAAAACAAAAATTTTCCTACGATGGGAACTATATACCAAGATCTATTTATACTAGATACAAACAACGCGGATGTATATCCGTAGAGAACATACCCTTGAAGACCGAAAGCTTAACGAGTCCAAATCCAAACTGTGGTTGATGTAGACGATCTCTTGCCGATCTCAAGATCGAGAGGAAGTCCTAAGCGCCATAAAACAGCAAGCGCATCCGTGCTCGCACACACGCTCGAGGCACCGAGCAACCTCCGCCTCCTCGCTCCAGCGATGCAGGAAGCACAACTCTTTCTTGCCGAAAAGCCACGGAACATGTATCTCGCTAGTCCGAGACCATGGGGATAAAATCTAGAGAGAGAGATCCTTCACGAGGAGGTGTGGTGTGAGAGGAGGAGAGGGGGCCTTTTATAGGGAGAGGGGGACACCCAAGGGGCCATGCGCCCAGCCATGGGCTGCCCCACCTCTTCCACATTCATGTGGTGGACACTCCACTCAAAATGGCCCTTCAAAATCCTCCACTCAAAAACCACTCACATGCATTAAATTTCCACCAAATTTAATGCAAGCTCTCATTAAATAAAACTCTTTTATTTATTTATTCAGAATTTTGTTAATTACTTTAATTAACAAACATTCACATAAAACCCTTGCTAGTATTCTATTTCACATGCAGAACCCGGTTTGACAATTTCAATAAAGCAGTTTGTGTCTAGTGAAATAAATTCTGCGCTTTCCTTTTCTTTTCGGCATGAAACTTTTGCTCCAATTGGATGTCGGTGTCTCTTAAGTGTGTCACCCTACGGTTCGTGAATAATGCGGACATGATCGAGACCCTCTCGGATCAATAATCGAGCGGATCCGGAGACCCATAACTCCACACATTCAACGATGACTTTCTTGTGATCGTCGGAACCTTTTCGCTAGTACCTTAATCCTTTTGTTTAGCGATATATTACATGTCCGAGATTCGATCATCGGTATCTCCATACCTAGTTTGATCTCGTTCTCGACATGCACTCTTTCTCGTTCCGTGATATAACATTCTAGTGATCAAATCACTTGCTTGCAAGCTAATCAATGTGATATCACCGAGAGGCCCCGCCCAGTATATCTATCCGTCATCGGGATGAACAAATTCCACTCTCGATCCATGGGCCTCAACATAACACTTTAGTAGTTCTGAACCCATCTTTATAATCACCCACATTACGGTGTGACGTTTGATGTTATCAAGAAACTCTTCCGTGTTAGTGATTGACATGATCTCATGGTCTAAGGATTAGGATCACTTAAGTTGTTATAGCAATATAAACTCAATGACTTTGATCGTAATGCTATACTTCGGATGAATGTTCATCACATCATTACACTAATGTTGTGACCTCGTTATTAACAACATCCAATGTCCATGATCAGGAAACCTATGATCATCTTGTTAATCAACGAGCTAGTTTATAAGAGAGGCATAACTAGGAACTTTCTATTTGTTTATTAAACACACATGTATTAACGTTTCCGTATTAATACAATTATAGCATGCAAAATAAACATTTATCATAAACAAGGAATATGATAATAACCACTTTATTATTGCCTCTCGGGCATATTCCTTTCACTAAGTGTCATCGCTGAACAAAATAGAGGATTAAATCAAATCCTTGTTTGAAAAGTCAAACGCCAAGTTTGAAAGTCAAACGGCTATTTTTGGGAAGTGGAAAAGGAGGAGGAAACCGAGTTGGGGAGGGACTCCCCTCCCCTTGGCCGGCCGGCCCCTCCACCTATATAAGGAGGGGCAGGGCTCCCCTCCTAGACACACAAGATCCCCGCCTCCAAACCCTAAGCCACCGGCGCCGCCACTGCTTGCCGCCTAGGTCAAGCCGCCGCCTAGCAACCCTAGCCGCGCCAAGCTTCCTCCTCGGCGTGTCTAAACCCTAGATCGTCGAGGGACTCTCATACTCCACCATACTCGCTCGGCTTAAAGGCGAAGCCTGCAAGATCTCCCTACTCGATACCACGCCGTTGTCTTTGCTGCGAGAGAGTGCTACAACCTCCGCCATTCTTTGAACAACAAGGGAGAGGAAGGTCTTCGTCAATTTAACGTGTGACCGATTGGGAGGCCTAGGAGCCTTGGCCCGGAAGGATCGTCTCGCGATCTTGAGATCGGAAGAAATCGACTACATCACCCACGAGAATCCGCTCTCGTTAAACACTTTGGAATCTTCGAGGGTGAGTTATTCTATCGACTCGTTGCTACAATCTAGTAGATAGATCTTGGCTTGTTTGTTTGTATGCGGTAGAAAATTTTTGTTTTCCATGCTACGAAACCCTATAGTTTTGGGTGGTAAACATGATAACCAACAATTCAGATTACTTGAGTTCCACATAATTTTCTTACAATTGATCAAAGTAGTTGTAATAGTTGAAGCCGGTGGACGACAACCATGGAGAAGCGTCATTTACCTTGATGCAATGCCGATGATGATGGAGATCATGTTCGTGCTAGAAGATGGAGATCAGAAGCACAAAGAAGAAAGGCCATATCATATCACATATTATGAATTGCATGTGATGTTAATCCTTTATGCATCTTGTATTGCTTAGTAGACGACGGTAGCATTATAAGATGATCCCTCATGCACATGAATTTCAAGTCATAAAGTGTTCACCCTTAGTTAGCACCGTTGCTAAAGCTTGTTGTTTCGAAGCACCACGTGATGATCGGGTGTGTTAGATTCCGCAAGTGTATACAACGTGAGCAAGCCAGATTTGCTCATGCAGAAACTAAGGTTTGATCTTGACGAGCCTAGCATGTACAGACATGGTCTCGGAACACGGATCACCGAAAGGTAAAGCATGAATCATATAGTAGATATGATGAACATGACGATTGTTCGCCATTGAAACTATATCGACTCTCGTGATGATCGGTGTTGATATGGTGGATTTGGTTCGTGTGATCACTAAAACAAAGTGAGAGATATTGTTTTGAGTGGGAGTTCACCTAGATTAATTTTATTATTAATTTGAACTCAATTTCTCATAAACTTAGTCTAAACTATTGCAAATATGTTGTAGATCAATGGCAGCCCCTACCATCAATTTTAATGCGTTCCTAGAGAAAGAAAAGTTGAAAAACAATGGAAGCAACTTCGCGGATTGGTTCCGCAATTTGAGGATTGTCCTCATAGCTGGTAATTTGACCTATGTCCGGATGCACTGGGTGACCCACCTGCGTGATCTTTGCCGATGAGGTAAAGAATGTTTACCTCACGGAAGACTCGATACTCCACGATTCGATGTGCTATCTTGTATGGTTTAGAATCGAGCTTGAAAGGTTTGAGAATTCAGACCCATATGATATTGTCGAGGATCTCAAATTGATCTTTGAGACTCATGCGGCAATTGAAAGCTATGAGGATTCTGAAAATTTCTTTAACTGCAAGATGGAAGAGGGCAGCTCCGTCAGTGAGCATGTGCTTAAGATGTCTGGGCACGCAAACAAACTTCAAAGCTTGGGTATTGTGATTCCTAATGCTTTGGGGATTTACCGTGTCCTCCAATCACTACCACCAAGTTACAAGAACTTTGTGATGAACTACAACATGCAAAACATGAACAAGACGTTCCCAGAACTCTTTGCCATGTTGAAATCTGCAGAAGTGGAGATCAAGAAAGAGCGCCAAGTGTTGTTGGTCAATAAGACCACCAAATTCAAGAAAGACAAGTCTAAGCAGAAGGGACACTTCAAGAAGGGTATTAAGAAAGTTACCACGCCGACGAAGAAGACCAAGGCTGGACCTAAGCCTGATACGGAGTGCTTTTACGGCAAGGGAGAAGATCACTAGAAGCGGAATTGCCCAAAGTACTTGGAGGATTTGAAGAACGGCAACATCAAGAAGAAAGGTATATCTGATATACATGTTATTGATGTGTATCTCACTGGTACTCGTAGTAGTGCCTGGGTATTTGATACTGGTTCAGTTGCTCATATTTGTAACTCAAACAGTCTTGCGAATAAACGGAAGCTAGCGAAGAACAAGGTGACGATGCGCGTGGGAAACGGATCAAAGGTTGATGTGATCGCGGTCGGCACGCTACCCCTTCATCTACCATCGGGATTAGTTTTATACTTAAATAATTGTTATTTGGTGCCTGCGTTAAGCATGAACATTATATCGGGATCTTATTTATTGTGAGACGGTTACTTGTTTAAGTCCGAGTATAATGGTTGTTCGATTTATATGAGTAATATGTTTTATGCACATGCACCTTTGATAGATGGTCTATTCTTATTGAATCTCGATAGTGGAAATACACATATTAATAACATTGAGGCTAAACATTTGAAATCGAGCGATAACTCGACCTATACGTGGCATTGTCGTCTTGGTCACATTGGAGTGAAGCGTATGAAGAAACTCCATTCCGATGGACTTCTTGAATCACTTGATTTCGAATCACTTGATAGATGTGAAGCATGTCTGATGGGTAAAATGACTAAGACTCCATTTTCTGGTATGATGGAGCGAGCTATGGACTTAATGGAAATCATACATACCGATGTGTGTGGTCCAATGAGTGTAGCATCGCGCGGTGGTTATCATTATGTTCTTACCTTCACGGATGACTTGAGTAGATATGGGTATATCTATTTCATGAAACATAAGTCCGAAACTTTTGAGAAGTTTAAGGAATTTCAAAGTGAGGTTGAGAATCAACGTAACAAGAAGATTAAATTTCTACGTTCTGATCGTGGAGGTGAATATCTAAGTTACGAGTCTGGCGAGCATTTGAAGAAATGCGGAATACTTTCACAGTTGACACCGCCGGGAACACCATAGTGTAATGGTGTGTCCGAACGTCGTAATCGAACTCTCTTAGATATGGTTCGTTCTATTATGTCACTTACAGATTTACCGCTATCATTTTGGGGTTATGCATTAGAAACAGCCGCATTCACTTTAAATAGGGCACCATCTAAATCCGTTGAAACGACACCGTATGAATTATGGTTTGGGAAGAAACCTAGATTGTCGTTCCTTAAAGTTTGGGGTTGCGAAGCCTATGTAAAGAAGTTACAGCCGGACAAGCTTGAACCCAAAGCGAAAAAATGCGTCTTCATAGGATACCCGAAGGAAACTATTGTGTATACCTTCCATCATAGATCCGAAGGCAAAATCTTCGTTGCCAAGAATGGATCCTTTCTATAGAAGGAATTTCTCTCGAAAGAAGTGACTGGAAGGAAAGTAGAACTCGACGAGGTTGTAGAACCTTCTCTCGAAATTGCGAGTAGCGCAGCACCGGAAGAAGTTCCTGTGGTGCACACCGATTAGAGGAAGCTAATGATGATGATCATGAAACTTGGTTGAAGTTGCTCTGAGCCTCGCAGTCAACGAGAACTCGTACCACTCCATTGGTATGATCCCGTTATGAGTGTCATGTTGGTGGACAACACCGATGACCCCGAGACATATGAGGAAGCAATGATGAGCCCAGATTCCAATAAATGGCAAGAAGCCATGAAATCGAGATTAGATCCATGTACGAAAACCAAGTATGGACTTTGGTGGACTTACCGGATGGCGGAAGGCGTCGAGAATAAATGGATTTTCAAGAAGAAAAGCAGATCTTGATGGTAATGTTCATCTATAAAGCTCGACTTGTCGCAAAGGGGTTCGACAAATTCAAGGAGTTGACTATGATGAGACTTTCTCACGATGCAGCTAAAGTCTGTGAGGATTATGTTAGCAATCGCTGCATATTATAATTATGAGATATGGCGGATGGATGTTAAGCATTCCTTAATGGAGACATTGATGAAGAGTTGTATATGATGCAACCCAAAGGTTTTGTCGATCCTAAAGATGCTAACAAGGTATGCAAACTTCAACGGTCCATTTATGGATTGAAGCAAGCATCCCGAAGTTGCAATCAACGTTTTGATAAGGTGATCAAAAGTTTTGGTTTTATACAAACTTATGGAGAAGCTTGTATTTACAAGAAAGTGAGTGGGAGCTCTGTAGCATTCTTAATACTATATGTAGATGACATATTGTTGATTGGGAATGATGTAGACCTTCTTAATAGTGTCAAGGAATATTTGAATAATAGTTTTTCAATGAAGGATCTTGGCGAAGCAGCTTACATATTAGGCATAAAGATTTATAGAGATGGATCAAGACGCCAAATATCATTGTCACAAAGTACATATTTGGACAAAGTTCTAAAGAGGTTTGGAATGGAAGATAGCAAGAAAGGGTTCTTGCCCATGTTTCCCAATACGACCTTGAGTAAAACTCAAAGTCCGACATCGGCAGAAGATAGAGAAAGGATGAGTAAGACTCCCTATGCCTCAGCCATAGGATCTCTAATGTATGCCATGCTATGTACTAGACCCGACATTGCATATGCTGTTAGTTTAACTAGCAGATATCAAAGTGATCCAGGAGTGGATCATTGGACAACGGTCAAAAACATTCTTAATTACTTGAGAAGAACTAAGGATATGGTTCTTTCTTATGGAGGTGATGAACAGCTCGTTGTTAATGGTTATACCGATGCTAGTTGGAACACCGATCCGGATGATTCTAAATCACAATCTGGATACGTATTTATTTTGAATGGTGCAGCAGTTAGCTGGAGGAGTGCAAAGCAAAGCGTTGTGGCGAGATCTTCAACTGAATCGGAATACATGGCTGCTTCGGAGGCTTCACAAGAAACGATATGGATGAAAGATTTCATTACAGAGCTGGGTGTGGTTCCTAGTGCGCTGAACCCAATGTCTATCTACTGTGATAATATGGGCGCCATAGCCAATGCGCAAGAACCAAGGTCACACAAGAAGCTGAAGCACATCAAGCTACGTTTTCACACTATTCGAGAACATATCCAAGATGGGGATATAAAGATTTGCAAAGTACACACAGATCTGAATGTGGAGGATCCGTTGACTAAACCTCTCCCGAGGGCAAAACATGACCAACACCAAACTGCCATGGGTGTTCGGTATATTACCATGTAATCTAGATTAGATGACTCTAGTGCAAGTGGGAGACTGTTGGAGATATGCCCTAGAGGCAATAATAAATATAGTTATTATTATATCTTTGTTTTTATGATAAATGTTTACATTCATGCTATAATAGTATTAACAAGGAAACATTAATACTTGTGTGATTTGTAGACTAAAATAAGAGTCCCTAGTAAAGCCTCTATATAATACTAGCTTGTTGGTTAATAGATGATTGTGGTTTCCCTATCATGAACATTGAGATGTTATTAACAACAAGATCATATCGTTAGGAGAATAATATGGTGGACATACTCCTATAGATAAGCGTAGCATAAAGATCAAGTCATTTTAATAGTTCAATTGCTATATGCTTTCTGATACATAGTAACCTAATTCCTTCGACCATGAGATCATGCATATCACCTTTACCAGATGGATGATTTGATGACATCAAACACCACACCGTAACTGGGTGGCTATAAAGGTGGCATTGAGTGTTCGAAAAGTATTGGTTGAAACACATGGATCAAGAGTGGGATTTGTCCATCCATACGACGGATATATATACTCTGGGCCCTCTCGGTGAAATGTCATCCAATTAGCTTGCAAGTATGGGACTGGCTCACAAGGGATCACATATCACGGGAACAATAAAAGAGTACTTATCGGTAACGAGGTTGAACTAGGTATGCAGAGATACCGACGATCATAACATCGGATAAGTAAACTATCGTGAGACAAAGGGAAATTGGTATCGTATGTAAGTGGTTCATCGATCGCAAAGTAATTGTAGAAATATGTGGGAGCCATATGAATTTCCAGATTCCTCTATTGGTTATTGATCGCAGAAGTGTCTCGATCATGTCCGCATAATTCACGAACCGTAGGGAGACACACTTAAGGATTCGACGTTGTTTGAGTAGTTATGGAATGATGAGAGAGAGTCCGAATGTTGTTCAGAGTCTCGAATGGGATTCGGAATATCACGAGGAGAGCCGGAATGGTCCGGAGAATAAGATTCATATAAGGAAAGTCCCGTTTCGGAGTTGGAGAATGATTCCGGTGTTTTCATCGGGAATGTTCTAGAAGGTTCTGGAATGTCCGACACTCCGGAGGGTAAGGGTACATGAATGTGTTATATCAAGTTGGTATGATTGCATCATGTATTAAGTGTCATCGCTGAACAAAATAGAGGATTAAATCAAATCCTTGTTTAAAAAGTCAAACGCCAAGTTTGAAAGTCAAACGACTATTTTTGGGAAGTGGAAAAGGAGGAGGAAACTGAGTTGGGGAGGACTCCCTCCTCCCTACCGCCGGCGCATCACCAAGCCGAGTTGGGGAGGGACTCCCCTCCCCTTGGCCGGCCGGCCCCTCCACCTATATAAGGAGGGGCAGGGCTCCCCTCCTAGACACACAAGATCCCCGCCTCCAAACCCTAAGCCCGGGCCCGCCACCTTGCCGCCGCTTGCGCCGCCTAGCAACCCTATCCGCCACCAAGCTTCCTCCTCGGCGTGTCTAAACCCTAGATCGTCGAGGGACTCTCTCATACTCCACCATACTCCTCCGGCTTAAGCGAAGCCTGCGAGATCTCCTCTACTTCGATACCACGCCTTTGTCTTGCGGAATCGCGAGGAGAGTGCTACAACCTCCATTTTCTGGAACAAGGAGAGGAAGGTCTTCGTCGATTACGTGTGACCCTGCGGAAGCTGCCGAACGCAGCCGGAAGGATCGTCTACGCGATCTTGAGATCGGGAAGAGTACGACTACATCACCCACGAGAATCCGCTCTCGTTAAACACTTTGGAATCTTCGAGGGTGAGTTATTCTATCGACTCGTTGCTACAATCTAGTAGATAGATCTTGGGTTGTTTGTTTGTATGCGGTAGAAATTTTTTGTTTTCCATGCTACGAAACCCTACAGTTTTGGGTGGTAAACATGATAACCAACAATTCAGATTACTTGAGTTCCACATAATTTTCTTACAATTGATCAATAAGTTAGATGTAGACAAGTTTCCACATAATTTTGCATTCCATAGTTCAACCACCACGACAACTCTTACTTGACTTCTAGATGCATCACTTTCTGCACATTGACTCACACATGTACTTCATACAGGGATGACCTCACCTCACCTTCCTACAAATCCACATCATGCATATGTTTTCCGCCTGGATCTAATGGCATCTCTAATGATGAAATGTCTATTTGACTTCACATTTATCCATTTGAGAGGTGTATGAACAAATGAAAGGTGGAGAAAATACCATGGTACCTAGTGGGACCTCTCGTTGTCTCATGTGTCAAACTTTCTTTCTTTCCTATTCAACTTAAGCAACATAGTTGATGACACATATTAATTCAATGGTAATTTAAACATTTGTATAATATATTTCAAAGTTTCAAATGACATGGGTAAAAACTAATTTCACATATGATGGTAGAAGTGCAAACAAAAAACCATTTGATTTAAATAACTCAAATACCATGACACGATTTCAAGCTTCTTTCACACAGAGTGATGAAATCCAATGTCCCGATATCAATCGCAGTGTGGATGGGAAACTGAAATCTAGTATTTTTGGAAACCAAAACTACAAGAGTTGTACTTACTAGAGATATTGACGCTGCAATATCACATGGAAATATAGCACAGAGAAAAAGGAAAATATCATGTGGTGGGAGACAAAGGAGATGAGGATGGTGTGTGCGTGCATGTGCAACGTGAAGAAAACGTATCGAGAACTCAAAACTCTTAAGGCTACCCCCTAAGACCAGCAACTCGACACATGATACAGAAAAACTCAACAATGAAAAAACAAAATGATAATGGCGAAAAGGCTTAGAGTGGCTTGGAAAAAGGATTTTTTTTATGCCTTTTTCTATTCTAGTGTAATAGACATTACTATCTATTAAAAATTAGAAAGTTCTTTACTGATCATCTTAAAACTTTAATACCAAAGGCACAGATGTCCCGACCTTTCGGTGAGAAGAATAACTATTTATACATGTAGGATGAGACATTGAGGATCCGAATACGATGACGAGACTCGTTAGAAATTGCTACACCAACTCCAAAGTGTTATTAAACATGCGAAGGACCAATCAAGATGACCACAAAGTTCAATTTCTGCGGGCACCCGAAGAACGAGAAAGAAGGATATAAATAGATAATGTAATCTAAACTACGAATATGCTACATATGAGATGATAAAAGTGGGTCCCGATGACAGTTAAACAAGCGATCAAATCAACTCGCGCGTTGACACAACGTAGCATTTTTTCTAAACTTTAATCTAAGCAAAACTCAAGCAAAAAAGCTAGTTGGGTCATCTAATTATATATAGGACCAGGGGATGGAGCCAAGGGGTTGGACAGAGGTCCAAAGGAAGAGGAACACATCGCTAGGTCGTACAAGGCTCATAAACCCAAATGGAGGTGACACGACACCTTTTGGCTCGGTTCTAGAAACATGCTCGGATTGTGTTGCCAACTAGGTTGTCTCAGATATAGTACTACCTCTAATCCATAATAAGTGTCGTTGATTTAGTGGTCACTAGATCAATGACACTTATTATGAATCAGAGGGAATAAGAAATAAGATGTACTGACTAGGTCTGTGTGAGAGGACGTAATATAAACATTTGGTGTTGTCAAGATCATCCCATTCAAAGTCAGAATGCCAAAGATGTCAGCGCTGGAAGTCGCATGTATTTCAGCGGTCCGAACTAGACTCCATGGCGTAGGGGACTTCACTTGTAGCGTCTTTTGGGCCAAAATGGTGTCGGAGGACTTGTTGTACAACACCAAAGAATGTGACATTTTTACCACCATTTCTTGATACAAGGTACTCCCCTCCGTTTAGATCGGAGGGAGTAGATGAAGTAGAGGTGGACATACATATGTGTGTGTTAAATAATTCCTGAAACAACTGTGCTCTGGTGCAAGACTTAGATATGTCTCAGCTTTACATGTGCCAAACGGATCGGGCGCTTAAGAATTGGGTTAATTAAATAGACGCCATTGCAATTTCCACGAAATTGAGAAACGCCACTGCAATTCTCAACTTTGGAAAAATGCCACTAGAATTATGTGTATCTTTGTCAGATGCCATTACACCCATTTACATAGCATATACTAGTCAATATACGTTGTATTCTCTGCCGTATGTACGTATAGATGGTGGGGTCCACCAGAATTAGCGGAAAAAATATAAGTTGGTGACAAATATTGGAATAAAATTACAACAATAAAAAAATGAAAATCACACATGCACTTGGATAAAAATTTGTAACCTGTTTAGTAACCTGTTTCTTTTCTAAATAGTTTTTATGCATATTTTATAACTTTCTCTATACATTGCAGGAAGCGATCCGCCGAGGAGCAAGATGTGCAAGACGATGAGTCTATAGCTAATTACAAGCGGTATTCTTTTGGGTATCCTATTCTTTTAGTTCTAGCAGTAGCAAATGTATATTGCCTAAGATTGCTCCTATAATATTGTTCTCCATGCATACGTAGGAATAAAACACCCACAAAAAAGGTGACACCCATGAAGAAGAATACACCCGCAAAGAAGAAGACACCTATGAAGAAAAAGACACCGGTGAAGAAGAACACGCCGATGAAGAAGACGTCGGTGAGGAAGAAGACACTGGTGAAGAAGAAGACACCAGCGAAAAATGGCAAAAAAAAAACCAAGGTGGTCGCACCATCCACGAGTGAGGCGGTCCTGACGCCAACACTTGGAACAAAGAGAAGCCTTATATGCCGGCTTGGAGGCTAGATTCATGCGTCGGATGTCCATTTGAATATGGAGCTATTATTTTGTGAGATTAGATACTTTGAAATGTGGAGCCTGTTATTCTTTGATGCATGAATGTGATACTTATTTGGACCTGGAGCTATGTTGCCTATAAATTGTGTAGCGTCACTATCCCTATCGTGTTTTGTTGTCTCTAATTTGGACCTGGAGCTACGACTCTTGGATATATATTCTGGAGCTGTGTTGGTGTACCTCTTTAATACTATGATATTGTACTCAATATGTAGCGTTTATGAGTTATGACAAATTTTTATCCAAGTGCATGTGTGATTTCTATTTTTTATATTGTTGTAATTTTATTCCAATATTTGTCACCAACTTATATTTTTTCCGCTAATTCTAGTGGACCCCACCATCTGTACGTACATACGGCAAAGAATACAACGTATATTGACTAGTATATGCTATGTAAGTGGTTGTAATGGCATCTGTCAAATGTACACATAGTTCTAGTGGCATTTTTCCAAAGTTATGAATTGCAGTGGCGTTTCTCAATTTCGCGGAAATTGCAATGGCGTCTATCCAATTAACCCTTAAGAATTCGACGAGGGAGTTATTCACAACCTTGAAGATCAATCCAGCTTTGGGCATTAATTTCGACTCGTTGGGCGAGACGCATGACTTCTACAATATCTATATTCATGGGAGACGTTACCGGAAATCTGGCTCTATATCTACCAGATTCAGCATCCGTTACCGGAAATCTGGCTCAATGTTGGACATGACTACGGCTCCTGGTGTACATGAAATAATTTACGTATGGGTCTGTTAACATAAGCCTTTCTTTTATGAATTATTGTTGCATAAAAAACACTTATGGTGCTGAATGCTGAAACATGTTTGTTCTTTGAAATTATATTCAGGGTAAGCCCCATACCAGGTCTTGCCATTGCATGAACCACCCACCGGTTAGGAGTTACTTCCTCTGTTTTAAAATATAAGATGTTTTAGTTTTGTGAAAGAAATGTATCTGTACCTATTTTAGTGTATATTTTCGTGTAGATTCAGAGTGAACCTATACACTAAAAGGGGTCTAGATACACTCCTTTAACAAAGCTAAAACATCTTATATTTTAAAATGAGGAGATACTGACGATTCAAGACAATGGATGGATTATGGATGGTAAACACTAGTAAAAACTGGTCTTTAGTTCAAGCATTAGTCCGGTTTTATATGAACTGGGACTAATGCCCCGGTTCCAACGGCTAGAAACGGCCGCAGGGTACAACAACCACTAGTCCCGGTTCAAACGATACCTTTAGTCCTGATTTGTGACACAAATCGGGACTAAAGGGTTCCGGCGGGCTAGGGCCAGGGCCAGAACCTTTAGTCCTGGTTTGAGACACGAATCGGGACTAAAGATAGACCTTTAGTCTCGGTTGGTGTCTTAAACCGGGACTAATGTCCCTCCTATATCATCTTCCTTCCCTGTCCAAGACAAACTCCATTTCAAGCTTCTTCTCATATCTTTGTTTCCTCCCTTCAAGCTCGAGTTCATCCCAATTTTTTCACAAGATTTGTCAAGATTTGGTGGCGCCCCATCTATCCAAGGGTTTCAAAATATTAGCAACTTCATCCTTTCATCTTTCATTGCTAGTTTTTCTCATTTCATGCTCTAGAAGTAGAGGGATTTGTGGGTTTAGTTTGGAAGTAATTTTTGCAATAATAACATGAGATGAACTTATATTAATTTGGATTCTATCTATCTAGTATTAATGTGATGAACTCTAAGATCAATATCATTTTCAAGATGTGTATTCTATCTATATCTTGTTTTGGCACATAATTATATACTTGTCATATCTTATGCAATAAATAATAGTTTTCTACATACATATAATAAATGGAGATATTAAGGACATTAATTTCAATCCATTGTCTATACTAATGGGACCATAAATATTTTACAGGTTCAAACGCCTATAAAGGCGCTATGCTCATTGTAGAATTGACCATTCCATTTTTACAATGAAAGAAAAGGAAGCTATTATATTGGCACTATTCCTATCATATCTAGTTCTGATAGCTAGAGGAAAATACATAAGATCTATAAAACAAGGAGAAAACAATAGTCAGCTCCTTGTAGATCGGCGAGTTAATAAAACTATCCAGGTATGAATAATCATGCATCGTAATTTCTATATGCAGCATCATATTTGTTGGCTAACAAGAAAAGGAAAAAATCAAAGTAGATGGGAAGTGGAGATATCTTTGATTGCATTGACGTGAATCTGCAACCAGCTTTTGACCACCCATTGTTAAAAGGCCACAAAATCCAGGTAAATTAAATTCATAAATAAAAATGTATATTCATGGTTTGGGTCAATTCGTAAAGTTAACTCATTTATGAATACATTAAATGCATGAAGCGTGAACTATCTCAAGTAGATGGATGTTAGGTATGGAAGCAAATTATTGGATTATATCATGATTTTTTATGACTTTTTGGATCTGAATCTCATATTTCATAACTTTTATTGTGTCAATTCCATCTTGTTTTCATATCTCTCTTTGTATTTTTTTGTCTGCACTCCCTATTAAACATTGGAAGCGGAAGTGAATCGATGATATTTTGATATCTTTGAATTTATTTCCTTGACACACAATTTTATATATCCACTTCATCTATAATGAATCAAATGACATAATTTCATACAAAATTTATTATTCATTGTAAATATTCAATCATAAGGTGATGAACGTCTACTTGTCAAGCAGATGGAACCTAGTTCTTTCCCATTAGGGATGGATATCAAATCTCCCTCTCAACATGTTATATCACCAGCAGTACAACCACCTATCATTGAATGCCCAATAGGAACAATCCCGATACTACGCAATCATAGAAGGGACCATATAACAAGACATGATATTGATGAAGTGCCTGTAACAAATAACCAACAAGAGGTGAGTTTAACAAATATATGTATATGTATATCGAGTAAAATCTTCTTTTCGTAGGTTGATTATGCAAACTAACACATGATTCAAAACACAACTTGTGCCATATGATGATTCAAAGTTCATGGATAGTGATATGGTTGACATTTGATTGTGGGCCGCAAGGTGAAGATGTGGTTCAGTGTCATAAAATTATTAAACATAATTAGTTTAATAGAAAGGAAATCTAAAGTAGGTAAAGAGCCTCCAAATTTTAAATAGTTAGTGATGAATGTTGCACCTTCCATTTGTTCTTTTTATGCGTATGTTAATTCAGTCATATATGAATGGATTTAGTTTATTTTACCAAGTTCCACTTACACTTAATCATCCATATTGGTCACATTTTATAATTAAAATTTAGTTTATATTCATGGAATGTTACATTGACATGATATATTAATCTTATCTATATGTAGTTAATATTTAGTCTTCTCATTTAACAATACTAAATTTTGGGTTGCAGGAGGCAGGAATCGAATATCGGGATGATTATATATATGGGACACGCGCTATAATAAGTGTATACGAGCCAAAGGTGAAGAAATATTGTAAGGATCTTAGTGCATCCGGGTTAAACATTAATAGTGGACCAGAAGGAGGACAGGCGGACACAATAGGTGCTGGTTATTCAGTATCCCCAAGTCTGAGTGGAGATGGCTACGCAAGGTTCCATGTTGCTTGGGTATCATGATATTCATATTGGCAATATGTTTCAGAAGCTATAGATATATTATAATGACAAATCACCCATATAATTTCTATTGTTTTGTACTGACCTTTAAGTAATATGGAAACTAGGATGAAGGCGTACTAAACAAGTCATGCTATGATCTCACATGTCCTGGCTTTGTACAAATATGCCACACCTTTGGTCTTGGAGGAAGGTTACAACCTGTTTCGGTCTATAATGGATCACAATACGTAATAACAATTCTTATTTTCAAGGTATTATCTTGTTTTTAATTTAAATTTCTTATATAGGTTGTACAAGATGGTTACACTAAAATTATATTTATTGATTTATTTGATCCTATGCAAATTTAATTAGGTAGTTCACTACATATCGACTGAGTTATTATTTAATTAACAAAATAAAAGTTGACTGCTTGCAACCTCATACTATAGTTTGACACCCATTTGATATACTAGTCGTCTAAAGTGTGTCTTGAAATGAACTTACTACTAATACTTAGATTAAAATAGAGATTAGAACACACTCTCAAGCTCGTAACAATTGTTTTAGCGTCAAAGGATACACACACATGTTTGCCTGATATCCATATCTTGTTACGATTAGAATTTTCTACTATATATTGTAAGGGGAATTAAACAGATTCATTCTACTTAGAACAACATTACCGACCTCCCCTGAATCCAATAGGTTATTAAAACCATGTTCTTAATATTTCCAGGACCCAAATACTAAGAATTGGTGGCTGATATGGGGTGAAGAGAAGACACCAATTGGATACTGGCCAAATTCATTATTCACTTACATTAAGGACAAAGGTAGTTATGCATTCTGGGGCGGGCATGTTTCTGGACCGACGGCCTCGACGGACTCTCCACAAATAGGTAGTGGGCATTTCGCCTCCGAAGGGTATTCTAAAGCAGCTTTTATAAAGAACATCAAAATTGTTGATGGAAACAACACACTTGTTAATCCAGGAGACAAGAAAGCTCTTGCTGGAACCACCAGTTTATCTAAATTTACAGTCGATGGTTATGAAATTGACAAAGATGGTATGCATACATTCTATGGTGGACCAGGTGATTTAGTTTGAGAATGTATGAAAAATATTCAATAAAGTTGCGGAAATTCGTTTCGGCTCCCGAGTGTAGATGCTCCTGTTTTATGGACCAATCCCGTTCACCGTCAGTCTGGCTTGTCAGCTAATGTTGGAATGTATTTTTCTCGTATCTTCCGTTTTGAACAGTGCAAGGGTCCATCTGTTCAAACATATTAAATGCATAACACCGTTTCGGCCCAATAGTCCATGACGGGAGGAACTTTTCTGTACCCATTGTCATCTCCTTTTCCATTGTTCAGGTCATTAATTTCTCCATATCCGCCCCCTATGTGCCACTGCTGCCGACTTCTCATCCTAGCGATGGCGCCAGCAGAGGGCGGTGCGGCCACTAGTGGAGTTCTCATGCATCAGCACTTGAGCAGCAGAGCGCGCGGTAGATTGCAATGCTTCCCATCTGTCTTCCTTTTCATTTATTTTGTAGAGGCTCAGATGATTTAGTCCAATTCTCACTTGTTGCAACATCGTATTTGCAATAGCAATGGGAGTATGCCAGATGTGAAATTTCTAACCTTGTTGACTTGAACACCCACTAAATCTGAATCTTTTATGCGAAGTACGGAATCTGAATCTGAACATTATTGGACTCCAAATATTGTATTTACCATGATTATTTGCACCTACGCTGTCGATTGATTTGGTGCTCGTGAATTGTGGACTGGGAGCATCGATTCAGGGTCATTGTAATTAATTGGATGTTTTCATATCGCTTTAGACTTCTAGCTAGTACCAGAGGAATCGCCGATGTATTGTCTGTAATGACGTTGAAGAGCACCACCGTACAAGTAGTAGTTTGCTAGTATCTGTTCTAGCGGTCCATATTACAGGCTCAATTATATCCATCTCGGCTACCATCGCCCTCTGTTCCTGACATCGCACAGTCCAAGCCATTTACTACCGCTTGTATCTCACTTGTTATTGCATCCAACACAGATCTTTGAGCACACTTCGATGATCCAGATAATGAGAGCATGTATACATCCTGCATGGATGTTATTTTAGTGCAGTACGGGTTCTAAGGGCATCTCCACCGGAGCCGATCAATACGGTCATCCAAACGGTCCATTTCTGTCTGTTTGGGTCAGACCCCGGTCGATTTAGGGTCGTAGCCCGGCCTGTCCGGCCGACTGCGCATAGCGGTCCGACCCATTTGTCCGTCTCCCTTCCGCTGTCACCGGTCCACACCCTCCCGATGGGATGTTAATAGCGACGTGATGTCGGCTGTCAGCGCTGGCGGCTTCCCACGCGGCCGGTGTTTCTCGCCACCCCGCACGCCTCGTTTCACGTGGCGAGAAAACTTCCCGCGCATCCTAGTCTGTTTCCCGCCTCTTCCGCGGCCTATAAAAGACGATTGCCGGCGTGGCGGAGACGACAAGCCCCAAAGCAAGAGAAAACCAGCAGCCGAAAAAGCTCCAGCAGTCATGCCTTTCCGCAAGATCGCCACATGGTCCAAGATCCGGGAGATGTGCCACGCCCTCTACCCGGACGTGGAGGTCGACGAGGTCCACCTCGAGGCCACAGTGCTAGTCCGGCGCATGGGCGAGGCGCAGGTGCCGGCCTTCGAGAAGGAAGGCAAGATCACCGAGTGTGTGTTGCAGCAGGTGGTGGAGGTGGCGGCAACGGTGGCCTCCCAATGGGCGGTGACCGACGTGCACCATGTCGCCGCCAAGGAGGCGGTGAAGGCAGTGCCCATGGAGGCCGCAACGACGGCTCTTCGCGAGATCCGACACAAGGCGGCCATGACCACGCTGGAGGAGGTGGCCAAGGAGGCCTCCAAGTCCGCCATCCCCGAGCTCCGCCACGCTGCCAAAGCGCGCAGCGACGCGGAAGAGGTGCGGCACGAGCACGTCGCCGACTCGACGGAGGAGGCGGAGCGTGTGGCTCTGGCCGCTGAGGCGGCGGTCGCCTGGGGTCTCGTCGACGCCGACGACACGGAGGAGGCGGAGGACGACGATAAGGAGGGGGAGGAGGTGGACCAACTGGAGGCGCCGCTCGCCGTCCCCGTGCAGATAGCGAAGGCGCTGGGCCGCGGCCCCAATGGGGCTCCGGCCCCGACTCATTCTCCGGCGGAGTTGCTCGCCCAACAGGAGATGAGGGACCACTGGACCGCCTGAAAGAACATATGTGCCCCCCATGTGTGGTTTTGGTAATTAATGACAATATTTTATGGACTTCTGTTTGCATTGAGTTTTACTTGTAGGATTTTTCCATAGACAATGCTTGAACCATATGGTAGCTTCAAGGTTGGAATAAGAATAAAGTGAAGAAGATCAAGTGTTGATCAAGGTTTCATAAGATGATCTCAAGTGTGTCGTGACATCCTTATTGTGATCATGGATATGTGAAGATATGCCTAAAAGAGAGGCTCTTCCATAGTGGAGTATGGGGGAGCTGTAGGGTTTCGTAGCATGGAAAACAAAAATTTTCTATCGCATACAAACAAACAAGCCAAGATCTATCTACTAGATTGTAGCAACGAGTCGATGGAATAACTTACCCTCGAAGATTCCAAAGTGTTTAACGAGGCGATTCTCGTGGGTGATGTAGTCGACTCTTCCCGATCTCAAGATCGTAGATGATCCTTCCGGGCTGCGTTAAGCTCGCATGATCACACATCGCTCGGATTTACGAAGACCTTCCTCTCCCTTGTTCCAGCAGGCAGCGGAGGTTGTAGCACTCTCCTTGCTATTCCGACAGCACAACGGCGTGGTACCGGAAGTAGAGGGGAGATCCCGCAGGGCTTCGCCTTAAGCCGGAGCGAGTATGGTGGAGTATGAGAGAGCTATTAGTGGTCTAGGGTTTAGACACATCAATTAGAAGGCTCTAATCCGAAGGCTAGTGCAATTAGAAGATCTAAACCAAAGCGGCTCTAAACCGGAGTCTAGGGCTAGGGTTTAGATTTAGAGGATAGGAACTTGTGTGTCTAGAGGAGGGAGCCCTGCCCCTCCTTTTATAGGTGGAGGGCGGTCACACATGGGAGGGAGGAGTCCTCCCAACTCGGCTTGGAGGAGGGCGATTGGAGGAGGGTCTCCCTCCCCAACTCGGTTTCAACCTCCTCTTTCCTCTTTCCCTCACTTTCCTGTTTTAGCCGTTTGACTTTCAAACTAGCCGTTTGACTTTTCAGTTTAGAATTCAATTTAGTCCTTTATTTGGAACAGCGAGAACACTTAGTACATGATGCAATCATTCCAATATGTAATGACACATTCATGTACCCCTCCCCCCCCCCCCGGAGTGTCGGACATTCCGGAACCTTCTAGAACATTCCTGATGAAAACACCGGAATCATTCCCGAACTCCGAAACGGGACTTTCCTTATATGAATCTTATTCTCCGGACCATTCCGGATCACCTCGTGATATCCCGGATCCCATCCAAGACTCCGAACAACATTCGGTCTCTTTCTCATAATACCATAACTACTCAAACAACGTCAATCCTTAAGTGTGTCTCCTCACGGTTCGTGAATTATGCGACATGATCGAGACACTTCTCGAACAATAACCAATAGAGGAATCTGGAAATTCATATGGTTCCACATATTTCTACGATTACTTTGCGATCGAATGAACCACTTACATACGATACCAATTTCCCTTTGTCTCACGATAGTTTACTTATCCGAGGTTATGATCGTCGGTATCTCTACATACCTAGTTCAACCTCGTTACCGATAAGTACTCTTTTCTCGTTCCCGTGATATGTGATCCCTTGTGATCCAGTCACATGCTTGCAAGCTAATTGGATGAAATTCCACCGAGAGGGCCAGAGTATATCTATCCGTCATATGGATGGACAAATCCCACTCTTGATCCATGTGTTTCAACCAATACTTTCCGAACACTCAATGCCACCTTTATAGCCACCCAGTTATGGTGTGGTGTTTGATGTCATCAAAGCATCCATCCGGTAAAGGTGATATGCATGATCTCATGGTCGGAGGAATTAGGTTACTATGTATCAGAAAGTATATAGCAATTGAACTAATGAAATGACTTGATCTTTATGCTACGCTTATCTATAGGAGTATGTCCACCATATCATTCTCCTAACGATATGATCTTGTTGTTGATAACATCTCAATGTTCATGATAGGGAAACCACAATCATTAATCAACCAACAAGCTAGTGAAGTATAGAGGCTATACTAGGGACTTCAAATTAAGTTTACAAATCACACAAGTATCAATGTTTCCTTGTTAATACTATTATAGCATGAATGTAAACATTTATCATAAACACAAAGATATAATAATAACTACATTTATTATTGCCTCTAGGGCATATCTCCAACCTCCCACTTGCACTAGAGTCATCTAATCTAGATTACATGGTAATATACCAACACCCAAGGCAGTTTGGTGTTGGTCATGTTTTGCCCTCGGGAGAGGTTTAGTCAACGGATCCGCCACATTCAGATCTGTGTACTTTGCAAATCTTTATATCCCCATCCTAGATATGTTCTCGAATAGCGTGAAAACGCTTGATGTTCACTTCTTGTGTGACCTTGGTTCTTGCGCATTGGCTATGGCCCATGTTATCACAAAGAGATAGACATTGGGTCCAAAGACTAGGAACCACACCCAGCTGTAATGAACTCTTTCATCCATATCGCTTGTGAAGCCTCCGAAGCAGCCATGTATTCCGATTCAGTTGAAGATCTCGCCACAACGCTTTGCTTTGCACTCCTCCAGCTAACTGTTGCACCATTCAAAATAAATACGTATCCAGATTGTGATTTAGAATCATCCGGATCGGTGTTCCAACTAGCATCGGTGTAACCGTTAACAACGAGCTGTTCATCACCTTCATAAGAAAGAACCATATCCTTAGTCCTTCTCAAGTACTTAAGGATGTTTTTGACCGCTGTCCAATGATCCACTCCTGATTCACTTTGATATATGCTAGTTAAACTAACAGCATATGCAATGTCGGGTCTAGTACATAGCATGGCATACATTAGGGATCCTATGGCTGAGGCATAGGGAGTCTTACTCATCCTTTCTCTATCTTCTACCGATGTTGGACTTTGAGTTTTACACAAGGTCGTATTGGGCAACATGGGCAAGAACCCTTTCTTGCTTTCTTCCATTCCAAACCTCTTTAGAACTTTGTCCAAATATGTACTCTGTGACAATGATATTTGGCATTTCGATCTATCTCTATAAATCTTTATGCCTAATATGTAAGCTGCTTCGCCAAGATCCTTCATTGAAAAACTATTATTCAAATATTCCTTGACACTATTAAGAAGGTCTACATCATTCCCATCAACAATATGTCATCCACATATAGTATTAAGAATGCTACAGAGCTCCCACTCACTTTCTTGTAAATACAAGCTTCTCCATAAGTTTGTATAAAACCAAAACTTTTGATCACCTTATCAAAACGTTGATTCCAACTTCGGGATCCTTGCTTCAATCCATAGATGGACCGTTGAAGTTTGCATACCTTGTTAGCATCTTTAGGATCGACAAAACCTTTGGGTTGCATCATATACAACTCTTCATCAATATCTCCATTGAGGAATGCTTTTTTGACATTCATCTGCCATATCTCATAATCATAATATGCAGCGATTGCTAACATAATCCTCAGACTTTAGCTTCGCCGGTGAGAAAGTCTCATCGTAGTCAACTCCTTGAATTTGTCGAAATCCTTTTGCAAGTCGAGCTTTATAGACGAGAACATTACCATCAAGATCTATTTTCTTCTTGAAAATCCATTTGTTCTCGACACCTTCGCCATCCTAAGTCCACCAAAGTGCATACTTGGTTTTCGTACATGGATCCAATCTCGGATTTCATGGCTTCTTGCCATTTATTGGAATCTGGGCTCATCATCGCCTCCTCATATGTCTCGGGGTCATCGGTTGTACACCAACATGACACTCTAACGGATCATACCAATGGAGTGGTACGAGTTCTCGACCTCCGAGGCTCTGTAGCAACTTCAACCAAGTTTCATGATCACCATCATTAGCTTCCTCTCTTATTGGTGCAGCACCACAGAACTTCTTCCGTGCTGCGCTTTGCAATTTCGAGAGAAGGTTCGACAACCTCGTCGAGCTCTACTTTCCTTCCAGTCACTTCTTTCGAGAGAAATTCCTTCTCTAGAAAGGATCCATTCTTGGCAACGAAGATTTTGCCTTCGATTCTATGATAGAAGGTATACCCAATAGTTTCCTTTGGGTATCCTATGAAGAAGCATTTTTCCGCTTTGGGTTCAAGCTTGTCCGTAGTAACTTCTTTACATAGGCTTCAAGATCCCCAAATTTTAAGGAACGACAATCTAGGTTTCTTCCCAAACCATAATTCATACTTGTCGTTTCAAAGGATTTAGACGGTGCCCTATTTAAAGTGAATGCGGTGTTTCTAATGCATAACCCCAAAATGATAGCGTAAATCTGTAAGTGACATCATAGAACGAACCATATCTAAGAGAGTTCGACACGACGTTCGGACACACCATTACTGTGGTGTTCCCGGTGTCAACTGTGAAAGTATTCCGCATTTCTTCAAATGCTCGCCAAACTCATAACTTATATATTCACCTCCACGATCAGAACATAGAAATTTAATCTTCTTGTTACGTTGATTCTCTACCTCACTTTGAAACTCCTTAAACTTCTCGAAAGTTTCGGATTTATGTTTCATGAAATAGATATACCCATATCTACTCAAGTCATCCATGAAGGTAAGAACATAACGATAACCACCGCGCGATGCTACACTCATTGGACCACACACATCGGTATGTATGATTTCCAATAATTCCGTAGCTCGCTCCATCATACCAGAAAATGGAGTCTTAGTCATTTTTCCCATCGAACATGCTTTGCATCTTTCAAGTGATTCAAAATCAAGTGATTCAAGAAGTCCATCAGAATGGAGTTTCTTCATACGCTTCACTCCAATGTGACCAAGACGACAGTGCCACATATAGGTCGAATTATCTCTTGATTTCAAACGTTTATCCTCAATGTTGTTGATATGTGTATTTCCACTATCGAGATTCAATAAGAATAGACCATCTATCAAAGGTGCATGTGCATAAAACATATTACTCATATAAATCGAACAACCATTATTCTCTGACTTAAACAAGTAACCGTCTCGCAATAAACAAGATCCCGATATAATGTTCATGCTCAACACAGGCACTAAATAACAATTATTTAAGTATAAAACTAATCCCGATGGTAGATGAAGGGTAGCGTGCGATCGCGATCACATCAACCTTTGATCCGCTTTCCCACGCGCATCATCACCTCGTTCTTTGCTAGCTTCCGTTTATTCGCAAAGACTGCTTTTGAGTTACAAATATGAGCAACCGAACCAAGATCAAATACTGTGCACTACTACTTAGTACTAGTGAGATACACATCAATAACATGTATATCGATATACCTTTCTTCTTGATGTTGCCGTTCTTCGATCCGCCAAGTACTTTGGGCAATTCTGCTCAAAGGACCTTCTCCCTTGCGGTAAAAGCACTCAAGATCGTGCTTGGGTCCAACCTTGGTCTTCTCATTTGCGTGGTAACTTTCTTACCACCCTTCTTGAAGTGTCCCTTCGCTTAGACTTGCCTTTCTTGAATTTGGTGGTCTTATTGACCAACAACACTTGGTGCTCTTTCTTGATCTCCACTTCGCAGATTTCAACATGGCAAAGAGTTCGCAACGTCTTGTTCATGTTCTCGCATGTTGTAGTTCATCACAAAGTTCTTGTAACTTGGTGGTAGTGATTGGAGGACACGGTAAATCCCCAAAGCATTAGGAATCACTATACCCAAGCTTTGAAGTTTGTTTGCGTGCCAGACATCTTAAGCACATGCTCACGACGAGCTGCCTTCTTCCATCTTGCAGTTAAAGAACTTTTCAGAAGCCTCATAGCTTTCAATTGCCGCATGAGTCTCAAAAATCAATTTTAGATCCTCGACAATATCATATGGGTCTGACTCTTCAAACCTTTTCTGAAGCTCCGATTCCAAACCATACAAGATAGCACCTTGAACTATGGAGTACTGATTCTTCCGAGCGAGGTAAACATTCTTTAATTCATCGAGCATCACCGCAGTGGGTTACCCAAATGTGCATCCAGACATAGGTCAAATTACCACTGTGAGGACAATCCTCAAATTATGGAACCAATCCGCGAAGTTGCTTCCATTGTTTTTCAACTTCTCTTTCTCTAGGAACGCATTAAAATTGATGGTAGGGGCTGCCATTGATCTACAACATATTTGCAATAGTTTAGACTAAGTTTATGACAAATTGAGTTCAAATTAATTAATGAAATTAAACTAGGTGAACTCCCACTCAAAACAACATCCCTCACATTGTTTTAGTGATCACACGAACCAAATCCACTACATCAACACCGATCATCACGAGAGTTGATATAGTTTCAATGGCGAACAATCGTCATGTTCATCATATCTACTATATGATTCATGCTTTACCTTTCGTGATCCGTGTTCCGAGACCATGTCAGACATGCTAGGCTCGTCAAGATCAAACCTTAGTTTTAGCATGAGCAAATCTGGCTTGCTCACGTTGTATACACTTGCGTAATCTAACACACCCGATCATCACGCGTCTTCAAACAACAAGCTTTAGCAACGGTGCTAACTAAGGGTGAACACATTATGACTTGAAATTCATGTGCATGAGGGATCATCTTATAATGCTACCGCCTACTAAGCAATACAAGATGCATAAAGGATTAACATCACATGCAATTCAATAATATGTGATATGATATGGCCTTTCTTCTTTGTGCTTCCGATCTCCATCTTCAAGCACGAACATGATCTCCATCATCACCGCATTGCATCAAGGTCAATGACGCTTCTCCATGGTTGTCGCCCACCGTCTTCAACTATTACAACTACTTTGAATAGACACGGTCTTAACATAAATTAAAGACAACCATATGGTTCTCCGTTGCCAACTTACAATAAGGAACATTGCATACATCAAATATAATCACAATCATGTCCATATCACATCACTGCACACCCCTGCAAAACAAAGTTAGACGCCTCTACTTTCTTTGCATATTTTACGTGGTTTGGGGCTTTCAATAAGTGTCGTTCTAACTTACGAGCAAGAACCACAACATTGATACTAGCATTGTTGATATCCCCGTTGTAAATTGGATCTTAACTATGCTAGGAGAAACAGGCACCCGCAAAGCCACTTATGCAATACAAGTTGCATGTCAAGCGTGGAGCAAGTCTCATGAACGATGTCGTGTAAGGTTAGCCCGGGCCGCTTCATCCCAACATACCGCAAGATGCAAAGTACATAAGAAGCAATTGACAATAAAAGCATCAACGCCCACAATGACCATTGTGTTCTACTCGTGCAACAGATCTACATATAGACACGGCTCTGATACCACTGTAGGGTAAAACAAAAAATTTCTATCGCATACAAACAAACAAGCCAAGATCTATCTACTAGATTGTAGCAACGAGTTGATGGAATAACTTACTCTCGAAGATTCCAAAGTGTTTAACGAGAGCGGATTCTCGTGGGTGATGTAGTCGTACTCTTCCCGATCTCAAGATCGTGTAGACGATCCTTCCGCGCTGCGCTCGGCAGCGCTTCAATCGTTCACACGTTCGTACTCGACGAAGACCTTCCTCCCTTGTTCCAAAGAAAGGAGGTTGTTTCCTGACAACGGCGTTGTACCGAAGTAGAGGGAGATCCCGCAGGCTTCGCCTTAAGCCGGAGCGAGTATGGTGGAGTATGAGAGAGCTATTAGTGGTCTAGGGTTTAGACACACCAATTAGAAGGCTCTAATCCGAAGGCTAGTGCAATTAGAAGCTCTAAACCAAAGCGGCTCTAAACCGGAGTCTAGGGCTAGGGTTTAGATTTAGAGGATAGGAACTTGTGTGTCTAGAGGAGGGAGCCCTGCCCCTCCTTTTATAGGTGGTGAAGGGTTCGCAGCATAGAAAACAAAAATTTTCCTACGATGTGAACTATATACCAAGATCTATTTATACTAGATACAAACAACGGGCGGATGTATATCCGTAGAGAACATACCCTTGAAGACCGACAAAGTTTAACGAGTCCAAACTCGTGGTTGATGTAGACGATCTCTTGCCGATCTCAAGATCGAGAGGAAGTCCTAGCGCCGCAAATCAGCAGCCAGATCCGCTCGCACACACGCTCGAGGCACCGAGCAACCTCCGCCTCGCCCAAATGATGCAATGAAGCACAACTCTTTCTTGCCGAATAGCCACTGGAACATGTATCTCGCTAGTCCGAGACCATGGGGATAAATTCTAGAGGGGAGAGATCCTTCACGAGGAGGTGTGAGTGAGAAGTGAGAGGAGGGCCTTTTATAGGAGGAGGGAACCCAAGGGGTGGCTGCGCATGGGGCTGCCCTGCCCTCCCCTCATCATGTGGGTGGACACTCCACTCACAAAATGACCCTTCAAAGTCCACTCAAAATCCCACTCAAAGATCCCATTAAATTTCCACCAAATTTAATGCAAACTCTCATTAAATAAAACTCTTTTATTTTATTCAGAATTTTGTCAATTACTTTAATGACAAACATTCACAATAACCCTTGCTAGAATTCTATTTCACATGCATAACCACTTTATGCAATTTCACCAAAACCTGCTTTCGTATCTAGTGAAATAAATTCCTGCGCTTGTTTATTCTTTCGCATGAAACTTTTGCTCCAATTGGATGTCGGTGTCTCTTAAGTGTGTCACCCTACGGTTCGTGAATAATGCGGACATGATCGAGACCCTCTCGGATCAATAATCGAGCGGGATCCGAGACCCATACCGACTCCCACACATTCAACGATGACTTTCTTGTGATCGTCGGAACCTTTACGCTAGTATCTTAATCCCTTTGTCTCACGATATATTACATGTCCGAGATTCGATCATCGGTATCTCCATACCTAGTTTGATCTCGTATCTGACATGCACTCTTTTCTCGTTCGTGATATAACATTCTAGTGATCAAATCACTTGCTTGCAAGCTAATCAATGTGATATCACCGAGAGGCCCAGAGTATATCTATCCGTCATCGGGATGAACAAATTCCACTCTTGATCCATGAGCCTCAACATAACACTTTATTAGTTCTCAACCCATCTTTATAATCACCCCATTACGGTGACGTTTGATGTTATCAAGAAACTCTTCCTGTTAGTGATTGACATGATCTCATGGTCTAAGGATTAGGATCACTTCGTAAGTTGTTATAGCAATATAAACTCAATGACTTTGATCGTAATGCTATACTTGGATGAATGTTCATCACATCATTACACTAATGTTGTGATCCCGTTATTAACAACATCCAATGTCCATGATCGTGAAACCTTGATCATCTTGTTAATCAACGAGCTAGTTTATGAGAGAGGCTTAACTAGGAACTTTCATTTGTTTATTAAACACACATGTATTAACGCTTCATTAATACAATTATAGCATGCAAAATAAACATCTATCATATACTTGGAATACACATAATAAACAATTTATTATTGCCTCTCGCATATTCCTTCAGCTCCCACTTGCACTAGAGACAATAATCTAGTTACATAGTGATATATCTAACACCCATTGAGTTCGTGTTGATCATGTTTTGCTCTAGGAGAGTTTTAGTCAACGGATCTGCATTGAGATCCGTATGTACTTTTAAATCTTTATATCTCCATCCTTAACATGCTCATGGATGGAGTGAAACCGCGCTTAATATGCTTGGAATGCTTGTGAGACCTTGGCTCTTTGGCATTGGCAATGGCACCATTGTTGTCACAATAGATCACCATTGGGTCCAACGCTTGCCACAACTCCTAGTTCGGATATGAACTCCTTCATCCAAATCGCTTCGAGCCGCTCAAGCAAAGCAACATATTCGCCTCCGTTGTTGATCCCGCTACCACAGGTTGTTTGGAGCTCCTCCAACTAACCGCCCGCCATTCATGAGAAATACGTATCCGGATTGAGACTTAGAGTCATCCGGATCGGTGTCAAAGCTAGCGTCGACATAACACTTAGCGGCGAGCTCTTCTTCACCTCCAGATACAAGAAACATATCCTTAGTTCTTCTCAAGTACTTAAGGATATTCTTGACCGCTATCCAAAGGTTCAACTCGATCCGATTGGTACCTACTAGTCAAACTAATAGCGTGCCACATCCGGTCTTGTACATAGCATGGCGTACATTATAGAGCCTATGGTCAAGCATAGGGACTTTGTCCATTATCTCTTTCTTCCGCCGGCCGGACTTTGAGTCTTACTCAATGTCTTGCCTTGCAACATAGGTAAGAACCCTTCTTACTTAGTCCATTTTAAACTTCTTTAAAATCTTATCAAGGTATGTACTTTATGATAGCCCTATTAGGCGCCTAGATCTATCTCTATAGATCTTTATGCCTAATATGTAAGATGCTTCACCTAGGTCCTTCATTGAAAATTTGTTTAGATAACTTTTAACACTGTTTAAAGTTCTATATCATTTCCGATCAATAATATGTCATCCACATATAGTATCGTAAATGCCACATTGCTCCCACTCACTTTCTTGTAAATACAAGCTTCTCCATAAGTTTGGACAAATCCAAACTCTTTGATCACCTCATCAAAGCGGAGATTCCAACCGTGATGCTTGCTTCAATCCATAGATGGATCGCTGAAGCTTGCACACCTTGTTAGCATCCTTAGGATCGACAAAACCCTTTGGTTGTATCATATACAACTCTTCTTCAATATTACCATTGAGAAACGCGGTTTGACATCCATCCGCCATATTTCATAATCGAAATATGCAGCAATTGCTAACATAATCCTAATCGACTTTAGCATCGCTACGGAGAGAAAGTCTCATCGTAGTCAACTCCTTGAATTTGTCGAAACCCCTTTGCGACAAGTCGAGCTTTATAGATGGTCACATTACCATCATCGGCTTTCCTTTTGAAAATCCATTTGTTCTCCACGGCCTTTCGTGGTGAGGTAATTCCACCAAGTTCCAAACTTGATTTTCATACATGGATTCCATCTCGGATTTCATGGCTTCTAACCATTTGTTGGAATCCGGGCTCATCATCGCTTCTTCATACGTCGCAGGTCATTATTTTCATCAACCATGAAATTTATGACAGATTTCGTCTGACAATGGAGCCGCAGCGTCTGTTGACCTGCGAGGTTCGGTAGTACTCTCTTTCGGAGTTTCATGATCATTATCATTAGTTCCTTCTTCAACAGGTGGAGCCAACTCCGGAACGACTTCCGGCGCTGCGCTACTCGCCATACTTTGAAGAGAAGGTTCCATAACCTCTTCGAGTTCTACCTTCCGACTACTCACACCTTTCGCGAGAAACTCTTTCTCTAGAAAGGATCCATTCTTGGCAACAAAAACCTTGCCCTCGGATCTGTGATAGAAGGAATACCCAATAGTTTCTTTAGGGTATCCTATGAAGACGCATTTTTCGCTTTGGGTTCGAGTTTATCCGGTTGAAGTTTCTTCACATAAACATCGCAACCCCAAACTTTAAGAATGATGACTTAGGTTTGTTTCCAAACCACAATTCATACGGTGTCGTTTCAACGGATTTAGATGGTGCCCGATTTAAAGTGAATGCAGCAGTTTCTAGTGCATAACCCCAAAATGACAACGGCAAGTCCGTCGGAGACATCATAGATCGAACCATATCTAATAAAATGCGATTTACACGTTCAGACACACCATTTCATTGTGGTGTTCGGCAGTGTGAGTTGTGAAACAATTCCACACTCTTTCATGTGAGTGCTAAACTCGTAACTTAGATACTCACCTCCGGTCGAATCAGAGAAATTTGATCTTTATATTACGATGATTTTCCACTTCATTCAAATTCCTTGAACTTTTCAAAGGTTTCAGACTTGTGTTTCATCAAGTAGATATAACCGTATCTACTCAAATCATCCGTGAAAGTAACAAAATAACGATATCCACCTCAAGGCACACTCATTGGACCACATACATCGAATGTATGATTTCCAATAAATATGTCGCCTGCTCCATTGAACCGAAACGGCGTTCTAGTCATCTTGCCCATAAGGCATGGCTCACATGTATCAAATGATTCATAATCAAGTGATTCTAAAAGTCCATCCGAATGGAGCTTCTTCATGCG
The DNA here is from genome assembly GCA_030063025.1 of Avena longiglumis. Lineage (NCBI taxonomy): Eukaryota > Viridiplantae > Streptophyta > Magnoliopsida > Poales > Poaceae > Avena > Avena longiglumis. Next base: position 481,864,935 of record CP125978.1, on the reverse strand, counting down.
TTTAATGCCAATATGACCTAGACGGCGATTGCCACATATATGCGGATATATCATCACTAAGTTTAATCCTTTTAGCATCAATATTATGAATATGTGTAACATTATCATCGAGATCCAACAGAAATAAACCATTCAACATTGGTGCATGACCATAAAAGATTTCAATCATACAAATCGAACAACCACTGTTCTCGATTTGAATGAAAAACCACTTTGCATCAAACATGATCCAGATACAATGTTCATGCTCGGTCTGGCACCAAATAACAGCTTATTTAAGTTTATAACTAATCCGACGGTAAGTGGAGAGGTAGCGTTCCGGCGATCACATCAACGTTTGATCCATTGCCGACACGCATCTTGACCTCACCCTTGCTAGCGGTCGCCTGTTCCAGACCTGATTCGAGTTACAAATATTAGCAACCGAACCGTATCAAATACCCGGTGCTCTGCGAGCACTAGTCAAGTACACATCAATAACATGTATATCATATATACCTTTGTTTGCCTTGCGGCCTTCTTGTCGCCAGATACTTGGGGCAGCTTGCGCTTCGATGGATCCTTACAATAGTAGCACTCGGTATCGGACTTAGGTCCAACTCGGGGTTTCTTTTCGTAGCGACAACAGCTTGCCGCCTTACTCTTCCGTTTTCCTTCTTGTCTTTCTTGAAACCAGTGTTCCTATTGATCATCAACACTTGATGTTCCTTTTGATCTCCACTTAGCTTTTAAGCATTGATGAAGCTCGGGAGAGACTTCTTCATGCCTTGCATATTATAGTTCATCACGAAGCTCTTATAGCTAGGTGGCGGACTGCGAACACGATGGATGCCTAAGTCAATGGGAATCGTTATTCCCAAGGACACAAGCTTATCGGTAACCCGACATCTTGAGTACATGCTCACTAACGGGCTGTTCTCTTCCATCATGCAACTAAAGAACTTTCTCAAGCATTGTAGCTCTCTACAGAGATGTGTGTGAAAATCATTTTCAACTCACCCATTGTATCAAAAGCATTGCCGTTTTCGGAACGCTTTCGAAGTTCCGGCTCTAGCCCATACAATAGGCCGCAAGGAACTAAGTTGTGGTCCTCCTGACGAGTCAGATAGACATTCTTCTCCTCGTCAGGCATCATCAAAGGTGGGGGCCTAACGGCTTCTAGCACATATTGCTTTTGTGCAGAGAGGAGAATCCTCAAATTCATGGCCCATTCAGTAAGTTGCTACCGTTCGTTGCTAGTTTCTCTTTCTCCATGAACGCATTGAAATTAAAAGCAGGTGGTGCCATCTACAACAGAATTTGTAAAGTTTAGACTAAGTGTATGATAGATTGAGTTCAACTAATCTATATTACGAATGAACTCCCACTCAAAAGCGACATCCCTCGTGTCCTTTTGGTGATTACATGAACCAAATCCACTACACCAAGTCCGATCATCACGTGAGTCGGTATAGCTTCAAAGGCGAGCATCAAATGGGCATCATATCAACTATATGACTCATGCTTAACCTTTCTACGTGTTCGAGGCCATGTCTGTACATGCTAGGCTCGCCAAGTTAGAACCTTAGTATTTTTATGTGTAACTGTCTTACACCAAGTATGGTCGAGGATCCAAGTACCCGATCATCACGTGATGTCTTGGAGCGACGAAAACATAATCGGTGCATACTAAAGGGAGAACACATTCTTATCTTGATATTTAAAATGAGGGATCATCTTATTATGCTTAACAAAGCGCTAAACAAGCAATATAAGATGCAATCAAACATCATATGTTTAATAGTGAAATTATATGGTTCCAGAAGATGATCTCTATCATCTGCAGCGTGGTATTATCACTATCATACCTATATGTGTAAATCCACAATCTATGGGTTTTACACGCTATGTGTGTTGTAAGAGTATCATCTCATACTTCTACTTACAACACCACCATATCATAACACTAGCCCAAAGAACAATCTAAACTAGACGCTTCTAATTTATCCATTGCAAGTTTTACGTGGTGAGGGCTTTCGAGATAGAACCGTTCTTACCTACGAACATGAACCACAACGAGGACAATCAAATTGTTGACAACTCGCTTGCAAAATAGATATTGACTATAGTAGGAGAGATGGACACCGCTAGCCACTTATGCAAACTAGTTGCATGTCAAGCGTGGAACAGGTCTCATGTGCGAGGACATGTAAAGTTTGTCCGGGCGCTTCATCCCACTATGCCACCAATATCCAAAATCACAAGAAAGGAGCAACAACATGATCATCGCCCACATACTCATATGTACTACCTGTAAAGTATCTACGCATAGATCCGGCTCACTGATACCCTTTGAAGTGTTCGCAAGATAGAAAACAAAAATTTTCCTACTATGTGAACTATATACCAAGATCTATTTATACTAGATACAAACAACGGGCGGATGTATATCCGTAGAGAACATACCCTTGAAGACCGACAAAGTTTAACGAGTCCAAACTCGTGGTTGATGTAGACGATCTCTTGCCGATCTCAAGATCGAGAGGAAGTCCTAAGCGCCATAAATCGCTAGCGCATCCGTGCTCGCACACACGTTCGAGGCACGAGCAACCTCCGCCTCCTCGCTCCAGCGATGCAGCAGAAGCACAACTCTTTCTTGCCGAATAGCCACCGGGAACATGTATCTCGCTAGTCCGAGACCATGGGGGATAAATTCTAGAGGGAGAGAGATCCTTCACGAGGAGGTGTGAGTGAGAAGTGAGAGGAGGGGCTCCTTTTATAGGAGGAGGGGGAACCCAAGGGGGTGGCAGCGCATGGGGGCTGCCCTGCCCTCCCTCTCATCATGTGGGTGGACACTCCACTCACAAAATGACCCTTCAAAAGTCCACTCAAAATCCACTCAAAGATCCCATTAAATTTCCACCAAATTTAATGCAAACTCTCATTAAATAAAACTCTTTTATTTTATTCAGAATTTTGTCAATTACTTTAATGACAAACATTCACAATAACCCCTTGCTAGAATTCTATTTCACATGCATAACCACTTTATGCAATTTCACCCGAAAACCTTTTGGTATCTAGTGAAATAAATTCCTCGCTTGTTTATTCTTTCGGCATGAAACTTTTGCTCCAATTGGATGTCGGTGTCTCTTAAGTGTGTCACCCTACGGTTCGTGAATAATGCGGACATGATCGAGACCCCTCTCAGATCAATAATCGAGCGGGATCCGAGACCCATATCGACTCCCACACATTCAACGATGACTTTCTTGTGATCGTCGGAACCTTTTACGCTAGTATCTTAATCCCTTTGTCTCACGATATATTACATGTCCGAGATTCGATCATCGGTATCTCCATACCTAGTTTGATCTCGTTACCGACATGCACTCTTTTCTCGTTCCCGTGATATAACATTCTAGTGATCAAATCACTTGCTTGCAAGCTAATCAATGTGATATCACCGAGAGGGCCCAGTATATCTATCCGTCATCGGGATGAACAAATTCCACTCTTTATCCATGAGCCTCAACATAACACTTTATTAGTTCTGAACCCATCTTTATAATCACCGTTACGGTGTGACGTTTGATGTTATCAAGAAACTCTTCCGTGTTAGTGATTGACATGATCTCATGGTCTAAGGATTAGGATCACTGTAAGTTGTTATAGCAATATAAACTCAATGACTTTGATCGTAATGCTATACTTGGATGAATGTTCATCACATCATTACACTAATGTTGTGATCCCGTTATTAACAACATCCAATGTCCATGATCAGGAAACCTTGATCATCTTGTTAATCAACGAGCTAGTTTATGAGAGAGGCTTAACTAGGAACTTTCTGTTTGTTTATTAAACACACATGTATTAACGTTTCCGTATTAATACAATTATAGCATGCAAAATAAACATCTATCATATACTTGGAATACACATAATAAACAATTTATTATTGCCTCTCAGGGCATATTCCCTTCAGGTGGAGGGGCCGGCCGCGCCATGGGGAGGGAGGGGAGTCCCTCCCCAACTCGGCTTGGAGGAGGCGCGCCGTTTGGAGGAGGGTCTCCCTCCCCAACTCGGTTTCAACCTCCTCTTTCCTCTTTCCCTCACTTTCCTGTTTTAGCCGTTTGACTTTCAAACTAGCCGTTTGACTTTTCAGTTTAGAATTCAATTTAGTCCTTTATTTGGAACAACGAGAACACTTAGTACATGATGCAATCATTCCAATATGTAATGACACATTCATGTACCCCTCCCCCCCCCCCCGGAGTGTCGGACATTCCGGAACCTTCTAGAACATTCCTGATGAAAACATCGGAATCATTCCCGAACTCCGAAACGGGACTTTCCTTATATGAATCTTATTCTCCGGACCATTCCGGATCACCTCGTGATATCCCGGATCCCATCCGAGACTCCGAACAACATTCGGTCTCTTTCTCATAATACCATAACTACTCAAACAACGTCAATCCTTAAGTGTGTCTCCCTACGGTTCGTGAATTATGCGGACATGATCGAGACACTTCTCGAACAATAACCAATAGAGGAATCTGGAAATTCATATGGCTCCCACATATTTTTACGATTACTTAGCGATAGAATGAACCACTTACATACGATACCAATTTCCCTTTGTCTCACGATAGTTCACTTATCCGAGGTTATGATCGCTTGGTATCTGCATACCTAGTTCAACCTCGTTCGACAAGTACTCTTTTTCTCCGTGATATGTGATCCTTGAGCCAGTCACATGCTTGCAAGCTAATTGGATGACATTCCACCGAGAGGGCCTGGAGTATATCTATCCGTCATATGGATGGACAATCCCTCTTGATCCATGTGTTTCAACCAATACTTTCCGAACACTCAATGCCACCTTTATAGCCACCCGATTACGGTGTGGTGTTTGATGTCATCAAAGCATCCATCCGGTAAAGGTGATATGCATGATCTCATGGTCGAAGGAATTAGGTTACTATGTATCAGAAAGCATATAGCAATTGAACTAATGAAATGACTTGATCTTTATGCTACGCTTATCTATAGGGGTATGTCCACCATATCATTCTCCTAACGATATGATCTTGTTGTTGATAACATCTCAATGTTCATGATAGGGAAACCACAATCATTAATCAACCAACAAGCTAGTGAAGTATAGATGCTATACTAGGGACTTCAAATTAAGTTTACAAATCACACAAGTATCAATGTTTCCTTGTTAATACTATTATATCATGAATGTAAACATTTATCATAAACACAAAGATATAATAATAACTACATTTATTATTGCCTCTAGGGCATATCTCCAACAGGAGCATCTTCACCAAGCTAGTGCAATCAAGAAAGGTGCTCCATCCTGAGGTGTGGAATATACAAGGCAAAGGTTTGATATTGATAGGGTTTCTTTCTAGCTGGTCTCGTGGTGTTAGTTGGAGAGACCGGTTTATAGGATAGATAACCGTACTATCAATAGGGGCTCTCAAGTGAGTAACTTGATCATATCCCTCGGTGAGAGCTCAAACCTTTGCATATTTGGCATCATATTTCTTGGTTCTTATTTGGTTCTTATCCATGAGAGGTTTTAGATATTGTTTCAATCTCTATGACAATCTTAACTTCATCGAAAACGGATTTCATATGCATTCTCTATTGTGTTTTCGATATTGTAGGTTTTACCGGTTTGTCTTTTATAGATAGGTTAAAACTTTCATAATTTGGTTCTACCCTCCCTTGATGTACTATGATGGTTTCCTGCATGATCTTGTAGAGCTCGTTACTATCTTCGAAATGAGCCCAAGATCATCAAAATCGGAGTCCGAATGAAAAAGTTATGATAGTTTCAGTTTTGATGTTCCTGCCAGTTTTCAGGGGTGGGCGGATTATCCGGCCATGGGGGCGGATTATCCGGCTCAATTTTTGGAAAACAGCTAAGGACTTTGAGGCGTGGCTCCCAGTAATGGGGGCGGATTTTCTGGTCCTTCGGGGGCGGATTATCCGCCCCAAATATCCGCCCCTATACTGAGAGTCGCGCCGCAAAGTCCTTAGCTATTTTTTTTAGCCCGGGGAACCCGGAATATCCAGGGGGCGGGGGGAGGGGGGGATTATCCGTCCTGGAAGGTCCCAAATGGTCATATTTCGTTGGGGATGGGTATACATAGACCCCTTCTTCCTCCTTAGGCCTATTGCTTGAATTCTCTCGCTCCTCCACTGTTTTGACCTTCAAGAGTTGCAAATACTCTCAATCCCTCCCATATTTCTTGAATCTTTTGGGGGGATTTGAAAGGGGAGATCTAGATCTACAACTCCACCAATCCATCTCTCCTCTATGTGAGGGGAACATATTGGGATCTACATCTTGGGGTTTCTTTTGTGGATTTCCTCGTGTGTTCTTCCTCTCTTATTCTCCAAATAGCTTTTGTAGCTTTTGTGGAATTTGGGAGAGAAGGACTTGAGCAGTTGCTGTGTTCTTGCCATTGCATTTGGTGCATCGGTTTGAGTTCTCCTTGAAGGATTTGGTGAGTGAAATTTGAGAAGCTTTTTACTCTTGGGTTCTTGGAACCCTAGACGGTTTGTTGGTGTTGCAGGTTGTGGCCTTGGTGACGTTTGTTGGGAGCCTCCGATTAAGTTGTGGAGAAGTGCCCCAACCTTGTGAGAGGTTCCGGTTGCCACCGACAAGTGCACCGATAGTGGAAGTGTGGATCGATCCCGTTAGGTTGAGATTCACCGGAGAATAAGGGAGGCCTTTTGTGGCGTAGGTGGTTTGATACCACCCGCTCTCCAATGAGACGTACTCTCTTTATGGGAGGAACTCGGTAATAAATCATCGTCTCCGCGTGTCTCGGTTATCTCTATACCCGACCTATTTATTTATGCAATTTACTTTGTGATAGCCTTCGTGCTTGAATTATTATATCTAGCTATCACATAGTTGCTTGTTTTTCTTAGCATAAGTTGTTGGTGCACATAGGTGAACCGTAGTTTATATAGGTTTTGTGCTTGACAAAGTAAACACTAGTTTTATTCCGACTTTGTTAAGCCCATCTCGTAAAAGTTTTAAACCGCCTATTCACCCTCCCTCTAGGCGGCATCTGTATCCTTTTCAATTGGTATCAGAGCCCGGTCTCTCATTTTAGGCTTCACCGCCTTGAGAGTAAATATGCCGGCTAGGGGATTAGTGCACAAGGACACGCTCACATTCGATGGCACAAATTATGATGTTTGGAAAATTTGCATGCTTAATTTATTTCGGGAAATTCACCCAATTATCGAGGGATATCTATATGTGGGTTTCTCTTCTCCCGTGGATACCCAAAACGAATCTTTAGAGGAGAAGTTGAACTCTCATATAGATGCTCTAGCTACTAAAATTCTTTTGCATGTTGTGAGCAATGTAGTTCTTTCTTATATCATGCCTTATTCAAGCGCTCGTGAGATATGGACCAAGCTTCAAGATAAATATAGCAAGTCCAACATTATTGAGGATGATTGTGTTGCTTCCACTTCCGGTCGAGATGAGTTCTCATCGCCTACCACCTCACCAACATGTGATGTTTCACTACGTAATGATACAGTGAGTGGTGATAGAAATTGCAATGTGGATAGTGTGCTTACTATTTGTAATCCTTCATCCCTATCTAGTTGCAATGATCTATCTTAAGACCTTAACACTTCTAGCACTCACAACTCCTTACATGCTAGTGTTGATAGTCCTTGCATATCATGTAGTAATGGCTTGAATAAATCTCATGGTGATATGCTTGTGTTGTCTTGTTGCCATGATAAAAATGTCTCTATTTCCTCTAGTGCTTGTGTTTCTAACCATGTAGAGGAAAATAAAGATTCTATGGGCCAAGACAAGGTCTTTAATAGAGATACAAGTGCAATCTCATCATCACCTTCCTCCGGTTCTCACATATGCCTTATGGCTAAGGGAACAAAGGTAACCTATTTGGATTCCATTGTATCTCATGATGATGATGATGAGGTTGAGAATGATAATGATGATTATCGAGGTAAGTATGATATTACCTCTATTAAGAAAATAGGAGAGGTTGTCTATAGCGCTATCTTCAAACATAAAATTGCTTCCTCCAACTTTATTGAAATATTGCATTATGCTATAGAAGGCAATGATCTTATTGAGGAGTAAGAAAACATAATTGATGAAAAGTTTGCGCTTGAGCGTGAGTATGCTAATGAAATTGCTTAACTAAAGGACTCTCTTGAAGAAGAACAAACCACCAAAGAAGTCGTCGAAGGCATGGTCGTATTCTGAAGGATTGTATCTAATGACGACATGAAGCTAACCTAATGTAAACCAACGTGGGAATAAGCAGAGCACTAATTGGGATGGTATTCTGTTTTCATACCTGCGGCTGCCCCTAGTGTAACCACTTCCGAGGCCCTGTCGCTTGACGCCTTCACAGTCTATCCCGTGATCTTCGAACAAACGAATCGATGTCCTGATTTTAGGGAGCAATTGGTGGGGACGTTTGATGACTGGGCGAGGATTTCTAAACCTTGCAATATAATCTATTCGAAGGATCCGGTGCTGTGATTAGCGCGTAAGCTTATACTATAAGATGTGCTTTGTCGATTATCACAACACTACCATGATTCTATTTAATTGTTGTGAGAAGAACCGGAAGGAAAGAAACAACCAGCTGAAAACCGCACCCATTGATCAAAACGCTCACAGAACTTTAAAAAAGGTAAAAATTAACATAAGTTTTGCTAAATGGGGTAATTAAAATGAAAATTGCTAAATAGGGTAATAGCGTGAAAAAAAAGTGAACTGAAACTGAAATTTACTCTTATTTATGTGTTGTCGAGTACAACAGGCGTGATGGTTGCCGTGTGTCCATTTATATCGTTAGAATTCACTAGCTTATTGGTGTAGATCTCACGCTTATACCACATATTTTTCGTTTGACAATGAAATACATCTCCCCATGTTATCCTTCGTGCAACGGTGTGCTCTCTTCGACTGGCAACGAGTATCCTGGGATCACATCAGTTTCTGTAAAAAAAACGTGCGCACCAAACACACACACTTGCATTTGCCATGTCTTACTCGACTCTTAGCCCTCACTGTCTCACTCATTGATGAAGGAATTCTATTTTTATCTTCTAACTTCCACTGAAGTTGGAAGCGAAGGAGCTAATTTCAGATAGCAAATTGTATGCCTGGGACATGGCTATTACTGCACCATATTGGAGCGTCTGGCTGGCGGGAAATAGGAAGGTTCTTTTAATAACATTTGTTAGAATATATCACGGTTTGGACATATTAGGTAGTTTTATATTGTAATCCAATTCTATCTCTAGTAGTCTTCTTGCCCCCAAGTCTTCTAGTACTATATAAACAGCCCAATGGCTCACGTTGTAATCACCTCAAGTAATATCAATACAGATAATATTCCGCAATTCTACAACATTGAAATGCCAGTTAACGTGGCTCGTCAATGTCTTGGTACGGTGAAGGTTTGGACTGTTAGAGCAAAAAAAGAAAAACCTGTAGTAGTCTCCTCCAGGTTGCATTCTCCTTCTCTAGCTATTCTGCTCCCCTCCCCCCTATACCCTGAGGCTGTACACATTTGAGCCCCTGTGACTCGTCACTTTTTTTAATGAAAATCAGGTATGGGCCTTCCATCCTGACGTTTCACGAGAAAAAAGATCAACTGAGTTTCACATTTCATCCTACATCTCTTTTTTTTTTTGCCAAAACCAGCCACTGAACTTTGCCAATCGGCCAGACTCATACTGGTACTGGTAGCCCAACTCTGAACTCACCAAGCACGGAGTGGTAAAAAAAACGTCCCTATCAGCCAAAATAAATCCCCCAACCTGTCGGTCATCCTCCTCGCCGTAGTTCAAACAACATCCCATGCCACTCGTTCGAATCGCATTACACGCCGCTTGCTGCTCTGTCACGCTTGCCCGATGTGTCTTTCTGCACAATTTCCCCAACATCCCGCCCATTTCGTCCCATGGTACCGCTCGCTAGTGCGAGCTCTTGGGCGACCAATATCGCCTTCGTCACACTCGTTGCCGCAAATGACGAGGTGCATTTTATCGTGCCGCCTTTCTTTGTTTTCATTTTTTTCCCTTCATTTGGATTTTTGTGCCCGTTTTACACTTCTGTTGATGCATTCTCTGAATCTGGCATGTCCCGGAGGTTACACAGATAGAAGAAACTGAGAAGTGATCAGTTTCACAGTACATGACTGAAGTCTATTCGCATTGCTCACTTGCTAGGTTTGAGCAGAAACACAGGAGTGCATCCGGTGTTTGTGGTCATTTTCATAAAAAAATGAGGTGTAATTGATCTGTTTTGTTTTCCATTGTAACTAGCAGGGTCACCCTCGCAAATACGAGGGTATCATCTTTAGTTTTGTGTTCATATCATATGATAGGAAATATTATGGTTGTATATCCGTCACAAATAGTCTTATACAAATCTATCACTTTTAATGAATTTTTTCTTTTTTATTATGTTTATGAGTGGTTATTAATAATTCTGTTTCTCAAATAACCATATTACTGACCACATGTACCATTTCAGTGATATTACATAAATGCATGAACTTAGTGTTCAGATCACATTGTATTTGGTGAGATGTCAGATCAATGTGGAGGTTAATTGAGAGTTTGATGTTTGTATGAATAGATGTATTTTGGTGAGATGTCAAATCAATATGGAGGTTAACATTGTATGAATCTAATATTTCCCTTTATCCGATCGCGCATTTTTTAACATATAAAATAAATTTGCGAGAACATCTAAATAATGGGTGATTCATATCGTAGTATATTTATCTACTTTCCGAAGGAATAATCTATGCGTTCAGTATGTGGCTAGTTTGACCATACACTCCGGCTTGTTATGTCAATTTTGATTAGTTATCATTTTCTTAATTTCGTGTGGAACAACCGACTTATTTTATCTACTATAATTAAAATAGACACCTAGTGAATTGTCCATTGCCGGATACCTCACCTTCAACAACGACAATGTGACGTGATGCAAAGGAAACATCTATTATCCCCTCGTGTGTAGTTAGGTACATTATTTCTTTTGTGTGTTCATTGAAACATTGTGTGGGTGGTGGATATTGCATTGTGTAAAACGAAGGTGTCGTAGTTTCATCCCCATCTTGGCCTAGCATTCGTAGTCCATTCCTTGGAAATAGTAGCTCACACATATAGTTTCAATCTCCGTCCTCGACAATTTGGCGATGGGTAGCAGTTCCCAGTCTATCTTTTGTGAGGAGTGTCCTAGGCCAAAATGCGTTCTATGAACTTAAGGTCCCAAATTTTTAGACATCATTTGCCTCTATAAAACCTGAGGTGAGTAGGTTTCCCATATTTGGTCTCATCTGAAAAATCACTATGTTGTACTAATTTTCTAACCTGGTTGATTATTTTCTTCTATTTTCTTTAAATCCCTCTCTATAACGCCCACTCTCCAGTCTAGATATTTGCACGCTGATTCAAATGGATTTTTGTGCCATGTTGCACGCGTTCTTGAGTGGGATAGTTCCTACATCTTATCCAATCATTGGTTTCACTACGTCTGTTGACCCACATAATATTTTACGATCCTAGGGAACTTATAATTAGTACCATCGTCTTGGAACCACATATTGATAGAAAAATGTTTCTTTTTCTTAGTTTCGAAATTTTCTTGTATGTGATTAATGTGGTAGGTCCACCTAATTTTCTAAGAATTATATTGAGACATCTTGGAAAATATATAGGTGGAATGATTCCCTAGCCACCATTGTGCGTCTTGCCTAGCTTGTAGGTTACATGCTTGTGGCAACAATAATACTATAAGATGTTAGTTATAGCAATGTCCTATCTTGAAATTTTACTTGAAGCATAGGACATGGTTTTGCTTGGTCGGTTTCTAATTGATACTGACATATTGCAGTGATGGGCATTGAAATGTTTACAAAGCACACACAGGATTATGGATGCCTATCAAATTACTGCGGCATTCCAAAATAAGCATCTCAACTCTGTCTAGATTCTCATGTATCTACATATTAAAAAACATTTAGATACATGTGTATCTAGACAAAATTGAGACACTTAATTTGGAACGGAGGTCGTAGGTATGAGGTTTATGTACCAAAGTGGTGGTGTAAGAAAATGAGACACCTCTGCACACAAATAATGATAAAGGGATGTAAAAGCTAACCTCAATAGATGAATTTTTGGGTTGATTGGTTATGGGCATGTGGTGCGCATCATATTTTTCAAAGATTGACAAAAAGTTAAGAGAATTGAATCATATTTACTAAGAGTTCCTAGACCTAAATTTAACTACAAATTACAAATTTTAATAAGTTAATAAAAGGTGGCTGCATGCATCAATTTGATGCAGAGACCGGGGCTTTGACCCATTTAAAAAAAAACGAACCGAAGAGGGAGAAGTTGAAGTTGACCGTATACAAATATAAAAATATGACGCAATGTGGGGAGTTGTTACCTCCATTAATTTACTGATAACATGTTCCTACATGACTGTAGGAAGAACTAAAAGTTAACAATCAAATAATGAGGTCGAAACAATTTACAGCATATATGGCTTTTTGTAGAGAAAAATGATTCAAGCAGTCTTTTAATACAGGAATCTAGCGAGATACAGCAAGCATACGTACTCCCTACTTTTCTTGTACGGGCCCATCTATTCGACGTCACTGACGAACATATGCCCACCGTTTTCGTGTATGAGATCTAAATTTCAATATGTATCGTAATGTGTACAAACTTGTTCTATTCCTGCCTTTTCTTTTTTTCCTCTGATCTTTCCTCTCATCGTCCAAGTCTTTTGAAATAGGTTTTTTTTGAGATAGAAATAGGTTTTATATACGTGACAACAGTAACACCTGTGGTTGTACGTGTCAACAAAAGAATTATGTTACGATAACCATGACTTTAAATCTAAGCCATCAATATTAAGATTAACGGTGTAAGTATTTGAAGCTTATGTGGCTTAACGTTGTGGCTCATCATATGATAGGAAATATTATGGTTGTATATCCGTCACAAATAGTCTTATACAAATCTATCACTTTTAATGATTTTTTTTCTTTTTTATTATGTTTATGAGTGGTTATTAATAATTTTGTTTCTCAAATAACCATATTACTGACCACATGTACCATTTCAGTGATATTACATAAATGCATGAACTTAGTGTTCAGATCACATTGTATTTGGTGAGATGTCAGATCAATGTGGAGGTTAATTGAGAGTTTGATGTTTGTATGAATAGATGTATTTTGGTGAGATGTCAAATCAATATGGAGGTTAACATTGTATGAATCTAATATTTCCCTTTATCCGATCGCGCATTTTTTAACATATAAAATAAATTTGCGAGAACATCTAAATAATGGGTGATTCATATCGTAGTATATTTATCTACTTTCCGAAGGAATAATCTATGCGTTCAGTATGTGGCTAGTTTGACCATACACTCCGGCTTGTTATGTCAATTTTGATTAGTTGTCATTTTCTTAATTTCGTGTGGAACAACCGACTTATTTTATCTACTATAATTAAAATAGACACCTAGTGAATTGTCCATTGCCGGATACCTCACCTTCAACAACGACAATGTGACGTGATGCAAAGGAAACATCTATTATCCCCTCGTGTGTAGTTAGGTACATTATTTCTTTTGTGTGTTCATTGAAACATTGTGTGGGTGGTGGATATTGCATTGTGTAAAACGAAGGTGTCGTAGTTTCATCCCCATCTTGGCCTAGCATTCGTAGTCCATTCCTTGGAAATAGTAGCTCACACATATAGTTTCAATCTCCGTCCTCGACAATTTGGCGATGGGTAGCAGTTCCCAGTCTATCTTTTGTGAGGTGTGTCCTAGGCCAAAATGCGTTCTATGAACTTAAGGTCCCAAATTTTTAGACATCATTTGCCTCTATAAAACCTGAGGTGAGTAGGTTTCCCATATTTGGTCTCATCTGAAAAATCACTATGTTGTACTAATTTTCTAACCTGGTTGATTATTTTCTTCTATTTTCTTTAAATCCCTCTCTATAACGCCCACTCTCCAGTCCAGATATTTGCACGCTGATTCAAATGGATTTTTGTGCCATGTTGCACGCGTTCTTGAGTGGGATAGTTCCTACATCTTATCCAATCATTGGTTTCACTACGTCTGTTGACCCACATAATATTTTACGATCCTAGGGAACTTATAATTAGTACCATCGTCTTGGAACCACATATTGATAGAAAAATGTTTCTTTTTCTTAGTTTGAAAATTTTCTTGTATGTGATTAATGTGGTAGGTCCACCTAATTTTCTAAGAATTATATTGAGACATCTTGGAAAATATATAGGTGGAATGATTCCCTAGCCACCATTGTGCGTCTTGCCTAGCTTGTAGGTTACAGGCTTGTGGCGACAATAATACTATAAGATGTTAGTTATAGCAATGTCCTATCTTGAAATTTTACTTGAAGCATAGGACATGGTTTTGCTGGGTCGGTTTCTAATTGATACTGACATATTGCAGTGATGGGCATTGAAATGTTTACAAAGCACACACAGGATTATGGATGCCTATCAAATTACTGCGGCATTCCAAATAAAGCTCAACTCTGTCTAGATTCTCATGTATCTACATATTAAAAAACATTTAGATACATGTGTATCTAGACAAAATTGAGACACTTAATTTGGAACGGAGGTCGTAGGTATGAGGTTTATGTACCAAAGTGGTGGTGTAAGAAAATGAGACACCTCTGCACACAAATAATGATAAAGGGATGTAAAAGCTAACCTCAATAGATGAATTTTTGGGTTGATTGATTATGGGCATGTGGTGCGCATCATATTTTTCAAAGATCGACAAAAAGTTAAACGAATTGAATCATATTTACTAAGAGTTCCTAGACCTAAATTTAACTACAAATTACAAATTTTAATAAGTTAATAAAAGGTGGCTGCATGCATCAATTTGATGCAGAGACCGGGGCTTTGACCCATTTAAAAAAAACGAACCGAAGAGGGAGAAGTTGAAGTTGACCGTATACTCATATTTACATAAAAATATGACGTAATGTGGGGAGTTGTTACCTCCATTAATTTACTGATAACATCTTCCTACATGACTGTAGGAAGAACTAAAAGTTAACAATCAAATAATGAGGTCGAAACAATTTACAGCATATATGGCTTTTTGTAGAGAAAAATGATTCAAGCAGTCTTTTAATACAGGAATCTAGCGAGATACAGCAAGCATACGTACTCCCTACTTTTCTTGTACGTGCCCATCTATTCGACGTGACTGACGAACATATGCCCACCGTTTTCGTGTATAAGATCTAAATTTCAATATGTATCGTAATGTGTACAAACTTGTTCTATTCCTGCTTTTTCTTTTTTTCCTCTGATCTTTCCTCTCATCGTCCAAGTCTTTTGAAATAGGTTTTTTTTTGAGATAGAAATAGGTTTTATATACGTGACAACAGTAACACCTGTGGTTGTACCACTAGTGGAAACGCGGGCTTTTGTTGATCCCGAAAATGGGCTTTAACACCGGTTCTTCTACGAACCGGTGTTAAAGGGGGGGCCGTACCAGCTGAGGCTCTAAAGAAAAAGGTCAAAGAGTGGACTCTAAAGAAGATGGCTGAGGCTTTTCGCAACTGGAAGACAAAATTGAACAAATTTGTCAAAGCTGGCGAGACTCCAAATTTCGAAGACGCATATTATGCGAAGATAAGACCTCACTGGCCCGAATTTAAGACATATAAAAAAAGTGCTATAGCTAAAAAGGTCGAAACCAATACGCTTAATGCCTCAAGAAGGAATATCACCGGAGGGCGGGGTCGGTGGCTACATATCTCGGAGGCCTAAGTGGGAGGAAGCTGAGAGGGCCTGCGAGAGAGGATCACACCCAGACGGATGGGTGGGACCTACGTGCAAAGACTTGGTTCTCTGGAATCGGGCAAGGTTGGACCCGAAGCAGATTGTGTATCTTCCCAACCATCCTTGCCAAACCGTCCATGAACTCATCACGGCATACGAGGAAACATCCGCGGGATCTTCCATCCCGACAGAGAATGACCAGCTCACACGCGCCATCGGTAAAAGAACACCCTGGACATGCACGAGCACGGGGGTATGGCGTGGAAGGATGGGTTTGCCGGCGGGCGACTCTTACAGATGGCGCGACGAAAGAAAAAGCGTCAGATCGGATGACACAGATAGAACATGCACTTGCGGCGCTGCGAGCGCAAGTGAATGCACTATGAGCCATCAAGCTACCGGCCCATCTCAGCGGCATGAAGAGCCTGCATTGGAAGCTGCCCAGCCCGGACTGCGCTGAAGCAGTGTGGCTTCCACGGAGCGTGCAGCCAACGCTTGAAATGACGGGTCCTCGATACCCGTTGATGAGATCACGGAGAGCGAACACGCTGAGCTGCATGTGAGATTAATGGGCTTATCCATTAAGGTGGTATCGGCTATGCCTTACCTCCCTGGCTGGTGGAACTTACCACTGCCGACCGATTCGGATGGCTATGCTATTGTCGGGGTGGATGAGGTTGTGAAGGAATATGAGGAAGCACAGCTTGACCATGCTACATGTGAAGGGGAAACTCAACTCAAATTTGCAGTGCAAACAACCATTCTTTGGAAGAAGGAACACATTGTGCTTCCAAATTGGAGGTCACTGGCACCCCCGCCGTCTCCAGCGTCGTGATCCGAGCCGCTTCAGCCATCTCCTCCGCGGCAGCCGTCTCCGGCCCGTCAGCCATCTCCGGCCCGTCAGCCATCTCCTGCGCGGCAGCCATCTCCGGCCCGCCAGCCATCTCCGGTGCTTCAGCCATCTCCTCAGCGTAAGCGGCAGAGCACTGCCACGAGCATCAAGAGCACTGCCACAAAGAAATCCGCGAAACCGTCGTAAAGAGTTTAAAAACTACGTCCGCAGCCTTCCGCCAAGCCATTGCGGTTTCCGTGGAATCGCAGCGGCGAGGAGACCAATAGGATCTCGGAGAACAGGTCAAGAAATTCTTTGCACCTAGACGGGCGAGCCAAAGGAGAAAATAGATCGGCGGTGGTGGAGAAGTTTTACAAAATCTTTTGAAACCTGAAACCCCACTTGCGGACTACTGGCGCCAGATTTTGAAGGCGGATGCAAGGCGCCGTGGGAGACTGAAAGTAGCGATCGTGAGGCACCCAGAAAACAGTTCCCATGCTCGGAGAGCAGGAAAACCAATCATGCGCCCGCTCCAAATGTTTGACAAGCGGGCTCCTCCCGTAGATGATTACGAGGCAGAGCTACAAAGAAAGGCCAATGAGATGGGGATGACTTACATTGCATACTTGAGCGTCATGGGAGACAACTTGCCCAAATGCGATGTCAACCCCATACAGCCATGGAAGTATGGGAAGAATCTAGTCAAGAAAGAGGAGCTCAAAATCTACCAACAAAGATGCGAAAATTGCACAAGTGGTACCTTCATTTCTGTAAGGCGAAAAGAAGAATGGATCACGGCGCATATAAGAGATGAGATTTTCTTGTGCGGAGACGCAGCGATCGACTTCAACATTCAAGACTTGCATTTTCTATTCAATCGAAGGAACTCGACAAATCTGCCATCAGCCTTTATTGTGTGTAAGTACTATTTCTGTAATTTTTATCTCAACTCATTCACTTCATTAATTGCATGTATATATATATGCTCACCATATATGTATATACTATTATGCAGGAAAAAGGTTATGGAATGCATGAAAGGAGGCCCTTTTGACATTGGGTTCGTTGACCCAAATAGAGTTCATGAAGAAGTGGTAAGAGACAAACCCGCAAATGAAGATTACTTGCTAAAGTCTTTACTGAGACAACAAACCAAAAGGAAATACTATTGCCTTACAACTTCTCGTGAGTCTGTTACCCTCTCTCTTGTACACATTCTGTTTGGCTTACTCGATGTTAAGTGTAACTGATGATGAGTTATGCGTCGTAGGTTCCACTTTATTCGCTAGTCATTCAACCCGACTCAGGAAAAGTCCTTGTCATGGACTCGTTCGAAAGAAAAAGAGCTATGGGCAGACTTTAGAGAGATGCTCCGAGGTAATTTCAATCATATTATCGCACTAGATCGGCAACTTTCGTGACAATAAGTAATTGATTACTCCTTTATCCATTTTCTTTGTCGGACAGGGTTTGGAAAATGTTCACGGGCAGGGCCGTGGGTGAATGGTCAAGAACTAAAATTTGTAGACCAAAATGTAAGTAATACTAGCTAGCTTCCAATTCCATTATATCATGCTTTATTGATTATTATTTTGATTGAACTCTCTATTCTCGTAAAGTCGCGCATCAAGGACACGGCAATAACTTATGTGGGTACTATGTTTGCGAATTCATTCAACACGATATGTCGACAAAAGCCGCACTAGAACAACTTAGAGTAAGTAAACAAAGTCCACAACATTATTTTATTACCATCAATTGTGTTGAGTTTTATTCTTATATATATATTGACGGCCCATTCTTCATATATATTCAGATCGAGCGGATCGGGACCAACTCCTACCATTTGAGCATACTGAGCCATTCAAGAGGAATTGGCGGGTTCATACTTGATGTCGTCACGCTGGCGGAGAACTCTTTAGATATCCACCAAAATGAGCGATAGCGATGTATGTGCCGATGGCGATGTATGTGCCGATGCGATGTTTGTGTATAATAATAGTTGCTTAATTATTCATGTACTCGTATGTACCGATGACGATTTATAAGTATATGGCTCGATCGATTTCCCTCGCTCCCCCCCGGCAGAAATACCAGAGCAGGCGGCGAGAGCTGCGGTAAAACGTTTTCACCGGCGAGTTGCGCGGCGAGCGGCAAATCTGCAGAAGAATTTTAACACGGTTCGATACGAACCGGTGTTAAAGAGGGTCTGGCCTCTGGCAGCCCCACGTGCGCCACCCTTTAACACCGGTTCGTATAGGAACCGGTGTTAAAGGGGCCCCCCCTCTAACACCGAACCCTCAACAGCGGTTGGGGAACCGCTGTTAGAGGGCCCTCCCAACCGGAGTTAAAGGGGGGGCTCTGCACTAGTGTACGTGTCAACAAAAGAATTATGTTACGATAACCATGACTTTAAATCTAAGCCATATATATTAAGATTAACGGTGTAAGTATTTGAAGCTTATGTGGCTTAACATGGTGGCTCTGTTACACATCCTTATATTGCTTTTAGTATATAATAGATAGATAATAGATGTGATTGAAATTTCTCGGTGCAACTGATATGTGTACTTTCTGATATTGAACAGCTAGAAATCAAGATAAACCCTCACGCTACATCAGTACAGCTACGTCTCCGGCCGTAATTTTTGCTGATAGCTAGCTAGACCTAGGAATGAAGAGCTGTGGTTCAACTCTGAGTAGTTGGTCAGTTTTTTTTCAATACACAAGTTGAGCCGGTTTGGTGACTGTAGCTGGCCCGACACGGCCTTGCTGTCCTCTGCCACCACCTCACCTTTCCTCACTGGCGCATGCTCCCTGGCGAACTTTGGCGGCCTATGGCTCAGTTCAGCGAAGAGATCATCATGCAGTACCTCATTTTTCACCGAGGAGGAGAAGCGACGCCACGCCGGACGTCTCTGGCGCCTCTACCACGCTGAGAAGGACGAGCATCTGAGGGTGGAGTGCGCCGCCCACTTCTTGAGGACGTTGACGCCGAGGTCGATCGCCTTCTACACGCAGAGGAAAGAGCGCAAGGCACGCTGTCGGACAAGGAGGGCCGAAAAAGGCACACCGCCAGGCGTTCATCAAGACGCAACTAGCCAGCCCTTAGATAGCCAGCCCTCAGACGATCGGCGACGACGATGACCGCTTGCTAGACCAGTTCTCGTCGATACCGGTGGAGTACTCGACAGACGAAGAATCACATTTCGACCTATAGACATTGACGAGATCACCCGTGACGAGGGCAGAGTGTAGAATGTAGGGTTGCACTACATGTTAAACTTTGTTTGATGCACCTATGTAAAATAGTTTATTTTCAGTTTATTTTTTTAGTTTGTTTGATTTTTGTATTGTATAGATATGTGAAAATATGTGTGTCAGTGCGCTATTTTAGCGTGGCCTGGTGGGGCGCTACATTTCGCTACTTACAGCGTGCTGCTAAATATCGTCTCCGGTGAAGCGTCAGCCAGCGCCGCGCGCTATATCCGCTGCATATGGCTTTTACATCGCCATATTTTGGCGCGGCTGGCTAACTCTAATGGCATACTCGTGGCTCAGTTCAGCCATGAGATCATCGTGCACTACCTCACTTTTCTTGAAAGTTTGTCATCATTCCAAACAGCTATTCTACTCCCTTCGTCCCAATTTAGGTTGCATATAAGATTTTATCAAAGTCAAACTGTATAATGTTTGACGAACTAGTTTTGATAGAACTATAAAATTATACGATGCCAAATTAATATTATTAGAATTGTCTTAAAATATATTTTTATAATATATATTCATATTATTTCATATATTTTTAGTCAAACTTTGCAAAATTTGACTTGCACGCAAAATCATGCGCAACATAATATAGGATGGAGGGAGTACTAATAAAATTTTCTTGACAGCTAATCTTTGTGTCAAAAAGAAGTATGAGGCATTACACGATGAATCACAGCCTGCACGTAGCCCTGGGAGATATATTAACTTTCTTTTTGTGCGGGTGGATTGATATAATAACTTGGGAGTGTCTAGATCTCAGGCGTCTGAGAACTTCTTTTGTCTAAGTCACTGACATCATCCTACTATTTGTGCTAATTTTCAGTTGCATCCTAATTGCAACTTATAATTTGTACTAATTTTCAGTTACAACCTAGTTGTAACTCATTAAAATCTCAGTTACAATCTAGTTGCAACTCATGTAAAAGTCTCACGTTATACGAATCGTGAGATAAATCCAATGGCGAGAGAGTTGACTGAGAACTAAGAAGTTCTCAGGTGCCTGAGAACTAGCAAATCCGTAATAACTGACATTTTCTATTTTCTTTTATTTTCTTTGTAGAAGTTTCATTAAAGCTGGCATTGTTGTTATGCTCCTTCGTTTCATCAGTCAGGTAGGCTGATCAAGCAGTTCACAAATGACGGTGAGTTCCGTTGCCCCAATTCATTTTGCTCGAATTTTGTCCTCTTTTTGTTTTGTCACTGCTACCTGAGTTGAGAGATATCTGTGCGGTTTTCTGTTTGAGTCGGTTTGGATCCGGTTCAGTTTGTTTTGCCAAATCAACAATGAGATCAGCAGAACCGAGTGTATGGAAGATCTGCAAAAGAACAAATAGTTAAGGGGACGACCCCAGTCGGTGTAATCTTTTTGAACAATTACTTGTGCTCCGTGTATGTCAGTAAATAACTGTACCGCAGCTACAAGGCCAATGAATAGACCAATCAAAGTATCGACCAAGACAACCTGGGTGATATTCTTGAACTTGTACGCGTGTCTCCTTCCAAAGGAGAAAATTCTGAAAATTGTAAATTCTCAGTTGTACATCAAAAAATTATTTAGTCAGAACCATTATACTCCTTTAAATAGGCTTTAAGCCCGTTTTATAAATAAAGCACCATCCATTTACAAACAAGTCACACATACAAGCCCGGCCCTGCACGTGTCAAAGAAAAAAGGAAAATGCGTCCGCTGGGGTCTCGGTATAATACAGCCCAAGACAACGCAAATAGGAGAAAAACGCGCCAGAGACGCCCCCTACGGTCATGGGCGTTCAGGGGCCACGAAGTGCTGGGCCTTCATTCTCAGCGGCTGAATTGTGCTGTCCAAATTAAATGCACCGGGTCCTTTCGCCTAGCTAGCGGGTACCACTAGTGAAGATAGGCAAGAAAAGACAAAATGAAGTCACAAACCCGACTTGGTTAGATTCACTCAATCACCATCTTATTACGTATATTTCAAAGAGTTCAGGTTAAGGCCAAAAACACTAACCAGAAGAGGCGACACTCCTACTACCAATATGGCTTGCCTCTGTTTTTAGGAACTCACCTAGGTCTTGGGTCTGTCAGGCAGGCCCTAGAGCTTCCGGATAAAGCTCCATAGAAACCAAAATTTAAAATAGCCGGCTATTTCATTTAGTGGCAACATTTTTAGCAGCTATTCAAGGCTATAGCGGGCTATTCCGTTTTAGCTGTTTTTCAAAAGAGAGAAGAAATTTTTGTCATATCTTGCCAAAAAGCGAAAAAACTATAACATGGACATGATTCGAGCTATAACTCGTTTAACTATTCAAGGCATATAAGTATTTAACCATTCAACTCGGAACGTTATATTGAATCAGATTGAACAGATATTTAAAAAAGAAAATAAAAGAAGAAAAAAGAAAAATCCGTAAAGCATGACCTTTAGCGGCTAAATTGGAGGCTAATTTATGGCTAAATCGGGCTATAGCCGGCTATTCTCCATTTATCCTATGAATGTTATAGCGGTAGCAGGAGGCCTCTCGAAAGGCTATAGCGCCGGCTATTTAAAACTTTGATAAAAACTGAATGGCAGGACATGTGAACATAATGTGGGTGCATATTCCGGTGTCCCACATAATGGACATAGACCATTACCCGACCCATTATGTTTGGACACCTCCACCCCCGAGGGTACACGGTCTCGATGGAGCTGCACACAAAGATCCTAAGACTAAGGAGGGGGCTTTCTAGAGTGGGGTCGTCCACTCTAGCTCCAGTCCATTTAACGGGGTCCGGTAGGCTGAACTAACTGATAAATGTCCTAGAGGAGAGGGTCGCAATGCTATCGATTCCCTCTCCTTCGAGAGAGACTCGGGTAAAAAACTCTGTAGCCTGTCCTAAAGGTCCTTTAGAATGAGATGTTCCAGAGTCCCACATGCGCCACCTCCACCACCAAAATCACCAGGGATGCGCAGATGTCAAAGAGGGAGGGAAAAGCATAGCAAAGTGGAGAGTCTGCGAGCCACGGGTCCAACCATAAGAGCAACTCTCTTCCATTGCTTATGGTGAAAGAGGCACCTAGCCGGATGTCATGCTTGATTTCTTGGATGGCTCTCTAGAACTGAGAGTCTTCCCGACGCTCACAAGCTAGAAAGGGGCGGCCCCGGAGGTACTTGGATTTAATACGTTGGAGCCAGAGACCTCCTTTGTCTTTGAGGATATGTGAATTGGATCATATGGGAACCTGGAGGGGGTGAATAGGTGCTACATCAAATTTTAGTTGTTTTTCAATTTTAGTCTTGACACAAAGTAAATTCTCTAGATATGCAATTACGAGAATTTCCCTATATGCAACCCTAACTACTAAGCGAGTAAAGAGAAGCGAGGAAACCGTAGTGGAGCACGCGGAGACACCGAAATTTGTTTGACCATTATTCCTTCCTTGTTAAGGGAAGTACGTCTGCGTTGGAGGGGTGGGCGGTTCTAAGACCACCACTCCATAATAGGGCTCACCCTATTCTCTAATAGATCTCGCCGCCAAAGGCCTGATCCACCTTTCCACTATTGGTATCCTTTGAGGTGGGAATCGGTGCCTTTACAACGCTAGCGGGGCACACATCCACAACTAAATTGGAGGCTCCCGTGTTGACAACAAGCTGCCACAAGAACAAGGATTATCAAATCACTAAAACAAGGATCTAGATATTTGCAAGGAATACTAGATCAAGAATCCTCCAAGTGAATGGAGGGGAAGGTAAGCGCTTGATTTCTATTGATGAAGATCGAGGCCTCCTCCATCGATTCCCCAAATATCAAAGCCTTTGGGTGGGTGAAGATGGAGATCTCTTGTTAGATCTTGAAGAACAGGTCTGGCCTTTTTCGAAATGAATCAAGAGTTCTGGCAGGAGGGGGTGATGGGGAATAAATACCCCCTACCAAAACTGACCGTTGGAGAAGTTTGGGGGAAGATTATCTGCCCCCACTAGGGGCGGATTATCCGCCCTGGGGAAAAGTCCGCCCTAGGGCTGGCAAATCCGGGGAATTTTCCGCCCCCATCCAGTATGTCGCGCCAAGTTCTCCTTGTCAAAAATCCTCGAGGGTTGCGGATTTTCTGTCCCCCCAAGGGGCGGATTATCCGGCCCAGGAAAAAACTCCGGCTCTGGCCGGACAATCTAGGGGATTCTCCGCCTCCCATACAGAACGAAGCGCCTTGGTCTTCTTTGAAGAAATCCTGGGGGGCGGATTATCTGGCCTAGCCGGGCAATCCGGGGGAAAATCTGCCCCCATACAGTGTGTCGTGCCAAGCCTGCGGTTGGACTTGGGATAGGCCGGATTATCTGGCCCTTGGCAGGGGCGGATAATCCGCCCCCCAAGAACATTGTTTTTTCTCCTTTTGAATATGCTATAACCTGCAGCACTTCAACACACATTAAATAATCTGGTATTGTTATCTAACACACAAAACACTAGAGATCATGAAATGCTCTTTCAATCTCCCCCTTTTTGGTGTTCGATTACAATACTAGGATTTGAAATATAGCCCTTCTAACACATCATTCCAAAGATGAAATAGGCTCCCCCCTCAGTGTGTGCATATAGATAATTTTCATTTGACTACAAATGCACACACTAAGGTATAAGCAACAAGAACATGATGCGTTAGAGCAAAATATCATACCACCGGGAGATAAACTAGCAAAGATGATAAGCAATACTATTAGGCCGTGAAACATCCCACCACTTCACCAATATGATGCATCCATAGATATAATTCTAGAAATCTGTGGCATCCCGCTAAAACCACTACTAGAAAATCGCGTTGTTTTTGTGCATTGCATCGTCATCATCATGCATTTGTTTGTTTGAAACTATTTTCAATAAGCCTATTTTGTTTTCTAAAATTACCTTCTTTCTTTTCGAAACAAAGTCTCATAATTATCTGCTAAACTATTTAACTAAAAATTATTTGCTAAAAAGATTTCAAACAAAACCAAACAAATAAATATCCTACAAAATAACCAACCTAAAACCTAAACCCTTTTCTACCTAAACCTAGTCTACCCACCAACCAGTGCCCGCCACCTCACCGTTCCTCCACCTCACCACTCCTCACCGCCGACCCCACCCTGCGGGTCCCGCTCCCTCTCTCTCTCCCCAACCAGCCACCCACACACAGCCCCACCTACCCCTCTCTCTCCCTCACCGACCGCCTGGTCCCACCCCGGGCGGGTCCCACCCGACCCCGCCTGGCCCACCACTTCCCCTGGCCGCCTCCCCCGTTCTCTCTCTCTCCCCTGGCGCCCCACGCGAGCCCACCCCGACCGCCTCCCCCACCGACGCGCCTCCCTTCCCCAGCGAGCTCTGCCTCCCGTCGAGCTCCTACCGCCGCCTTTCCCTCCTCGTCGCTGGTCGCCCCCACCGCGCCCCGGCGCCCTTCCTCCTCCCCCACATCAAGCCTCCCCACTGCACTCTCCTCCACCGCCCGAGCTCCCACACTCTCCTTTCCGACCCATGGTCGCCTCCTCTCGCCACCACCACCACCAGCGCCTCGTGCCACCGGCCTCCTTCCCTCAGCGCGCCTCCGCCCTCAGCGCCCGCCACTCGGCTCCGCCCGGCCGCCGCCGCCGCCTGGGCTCCCTTCGTCGCCTCCTCCCGAGCACGCCACGCCACCTCCTGCCGCCGGCTCTACCTGACGCCCGGCCAAGTGCATCATGCCACCGCCACGCCCTCTCGCAAGCCGCGCCTCTCCGAGCCTGCACCGCCACTGCCCGCCCTCCGCCTTTCGCCCCGCCCGCCAGCCCGAGCGCCGCCTCCGCCGCCTGCCCCGGCCGGCCATGCTGGCTCCACCGCTGCCTGGCGCCTCCGCCGCCGCCGCTTCCCCTTGGACTGGCTCGTCCGGCTGGTCTCAAGGCCTCAATGCCACCTCGCCTCCGGCCGGTGACCTTGCCGCCCCGTGGACCGTGCGCCATGGTAGTTGACCTCGTGGCCCCGCGTCCAAGTCGACGCCATCGTCCTACCGTTTTGCTAGCCAAGTACCAGATCTCCAACATGGGTACGTCAATATTGTTGTGGTTGCACAAGTTCGATCCTGGGGTGGTAAAGACCATCTGCCAAGTTTGCCATGGGAGAAAGACGACCGTTTTGATCTCCAACACGGTCCGCTAGTAACCTCGGCATGGACCCCAAGATCTTCTGCCCGGAACTCGTGGAACCCTGAAGACCCCGGTGTCGAGCCCCAAGTTCGCCTCCGATAATCAAGATGGTACCCCAAGATCTCCATCGTATGTGTCGAGACCAACACCAAAGCGATGACAAGATCTACCGATGACCGAGAACCCTGACGCCAAGATCGCCACCGGAACGACAAGCACTTCACCGCGGAACGCCAAGTCCTTCTTCTCGGAACGCCAAGCTCTTCACCTTGTATCCAACCCCGAGACCGATCCCGTTGAATCCTGAACCCTGAGACCGAACCCCGAACCCCGGAACCCCAAGATCGCCATTCGATGTGTGACCCCTTTTCTCGAGCCCTATTTTATAAATGTAATATCAAATTGATGCATATTAAATTGTTCATGCATGCATACTTGTCTGTGGTTTGGGGGCCTTATGCCGATTCACATTATAATTAAATATGGGGCCCATATGCGGGCAAATCTAGTCTCATATTGGCCTCATTTAAATTTGGGTAGCGAACCGGCGTTATCCTTTGTTGTGTTAAGACAACCTTTAATTTGCGGGGTAGTTAAACAACATGAACCTATTAATTAAATGTCGGGACTTCGGTTCCACTTAATATTGCCTAATTGCATCGCATTTATGCCATGCCATACATCATACATGCATCATGCCCGATCTTTTGCCGTAGCATTAAATAGTGCATCCGTTGTTTCTTCTAGTGTTTTGGTTCTTCGCGGATAAGGCCGTTGAGTTGATGCGAGTGTCGACCCGATCTTCGGTTGAACCTTCGACAATGTTTCAGGCGAGCATCTCCCCCTTTCTACCTATCTTACTTTTATAGTATTTATTCCCTCCTGTTGATCTATTGCTATCTGTGTCGCGATGCTCTAGTTTTCGTACCGTGATATCCCTTGCAGCCTTATATTGCCTTGGACACATCCTATTACCTGTTGTTTGGTAGATAGTTGGACTTGCGCGTCGTAGTCGCTTGCTCAAGTGCTGTTGCGTGTCGTCCAGTACCACAGTTGTTGGAGTATTGCCGTGTGTTTATTGTTGGAGATGATCATAACTTTACTTACTGTTTAACAACTAAAATTGAAGTAGGTAAGCAGAGGCACATGTGGGCAATAGATGTTATTTGGTTGTTAACCGTCCACTTGTGTCCCATAGGACCCCGAGTACTTGATACCTGTTCCTTGAATATTCGCTATCCACATCCGGAGGATTATGGGACCCCGAGCGAGCTTGATTCATTCTTATTTCTTGGGGCCACAAACTAGTTTGAGGTTTTATTTACTATCCTGTACTTATGCCATGCTTTCTTGCTTTATTTACGATTGTGCGAGGATCACTGTCTTGTTTAGGTGGCGGAGTGTTTTCGGTATCGACAAGCCCAGTTTTGGGTTCCCGATCGTTCTGACCATTGTCCAAAACCTTGAGTCCGTCTGAGGCAGCTAACTTTGTTATGGTCTACTCAATGGGGTGGCCCTCAAATATTTTTTGAATCTGTGATTGCTTTGTCGTGAAAGCCTCGTTGGGTTTTGATTTGGTTTTTCGAGGTTGATCGAGTGTGTGTTGCTATTTGTGCACCTGCAGGTAAAACTTTCAAAGCCGTGTCATGGGTTATGGACGACTTGGACGATTCTCGATCATAGACAACTATAACTAAAGTAGTGCTATAAATTTGACTTTATAATGACTAGTAATCAGCTTCACTATAATGGAATGGCTAAATAAAACTGCCAACAATTGCTTGTTTGGGTTCTCGCTTGCGACCATTGTACCTGACTAGTAAGTATTGCAACTACAACGGAATGGCTAAGTAAAAGTACCAACAACTGCTGGGTTTGGGACATCTCATGCTAATTGAATCTGACTAGTAAGTGTTGCAACTACAATGGAATGGTTAACTAAAACTGCCCACTGCTTATTATATCAGGATAACTATCTATACCTGACTAGTAATTGCTGCAACGATAACTGAATAAGTAAAACTGCCAACTGTGTGAGTTCCTCGGTTGACTTTCTCGGTTGGTATCGAGGGGGGAATACCAGGATGGGTATGTTTGGTGGTAGTGTCAGGTTGGTTCCGATTAGGTCTCTCTTACCCCTCTTTGATCGCCGCCAGTTGTATCGAGTCTCTATGGGTTGTTTAGTGCATGCTGCCGCTGCCGCTTCAGTCCACCATACCTATGTAGGCGAGGACCGCCGAATTCTAGTCTCGCGGTGCTTGGCCTCGATCTTGACCGCTCTCTCTTTTTTTCTTTTCCCTTTGTCGGCACCCCTTTTGTTTAAGCAGGTCTTGAGATCGACGTCGTTAGCAGGGTTACCCTTCCGGCTTGGCCTGGGCAGGGTTATGGACGCCATTGGTTATTCTTCAGGGCTCTTAGCCCCATTTGCATCTTGTCCGTAGTCGGACGCTCTATCGCTTTCAAGGTGATTTGGATCTCTGTATTCCTGACTCATTGAGTCGCTGTTATATATATCTGTTCTGTGAGTCCCATCGAGGACTGTTGTGTAATGTATTACTTCGTTTTCCACCCGCACGAAAGTGCCTGGTGGGCACCTTTGAATCGTTTCTATGCGGGTTTGGCGGGAAGCGCTGAAACTTGCATAGGGCCGATTCTGAGGGTGTTACAAAATCCATAAGACCATAGATAGCATCCACACAAGTACCACATGACATACAGAAAACCGAACACAAATAGAGTTCAACTGTAAATGGACACAAGCAACACGGTAGAAAGAGCGATAAAATGCAAGTTCTTGCGCCCGGCCCATGCAAATCCACGGAGACCTAAATAGAAATACTTCTCCCCCTTTGGCATCGAAACACCAAAAAGGAAGAAGAGCGATGCTAACGCCCCAAGAGATCACTCGTAGTCCTCCTCGTCATCGTCCTCGTCCCCTTCCTCTTCCTCGTCTCCATACTCATCATCAGATGGAGGAGTAGGCTCCCTAGACGATGCAGGAAATAGGTGACGCTCAAGCTGTCCATAGTTGATACCGAAGATGTTCCACTGAGCAAACGGTTCTAGAACAGTAGGATCAGGAGGGAGGCCTAACGCCCCTGACACATGATGAAGGATCAACTGATGGGTGTGGGCCATCTCGTGGAGCTGGCTTTAGGCCTCATACTGGCCCTTGTAAGTATCAACCCCCATGCAAAAGATATTCCATTGGAACCAGTTCAGCTGCTTGACCTCACGGTCCATAGGAGGCACCGGGGGCCTACGTCCACTAGCCTAAGCATCACGCATGAGGGATTCAGGGGCTGAGGAAGGATGGGAGGTCTTCTTGCCTTGTTGTAAATCTTCTTGGACTTGTGGACACCATCCAAATTACCAATGAACTCCTCATGGGGAAGCATATACTTGATAAGCAACATGATATATGTGGCATCCCGCAAAACCGCTACTAGAAAATCGCGTTGATTTTGTGCATTGCATCGTCATCATCATGCATTGTTTGTTTGAAACTATTTCGAAAAGCCTAGTTTTGCTTTGTACAAATACCCCTCTTTATTTCAAATGAAAAACCCCGATCGTATCGGATATTTTATTTACCTATAAACTATTTGCAAAGTAGCCTTGTTTTAAAATAAACAAAACCAAACAAACACATATTTACAAAACCAATAAAACCTAAACTCTAAATCCTATATCCACCCAGTCCTAACCTACCCACCAACCGCAGCGTGCCACCTCACCCCTCCCCCAATTTCCTACCCACCTTGCCACCTCACCAATCCTCTCCCTCACCCCCTCCTTCTCTCACCCAGCTTCCACCTACCCCCCCTCACTTAAACCCGGGCCCCACCCTGGCCCCACTCTCCACTCAACCTCCCACCCCACTCAGCCACCTCTCTCCCTGCCCCTGGGTCCCACCCCTGCGACCCCACACCGACCCGTCCCTCACCTCCCGCACTGGTCGTCCCCTTCTCCTCCCCCACCCTCTGCCTCCAACCGCCCGCGCCCTCGCCCCCACCCCTTTCTCCCTTCTCTCCGGCGCCCCGCCACCGACGAGCTCAACCCCCGCCTCCACCACGCTAGCCTCCTCCTCCTTCCCCTTCATGGGTCCCGCCGCCACGCCTGCTCTCCTTCTCCGGCCTCGGTGCATGCGCCAAGGCGCCTCCGCTCGGGATCGCCTCGACGGTCCCCGCCGGCGCGCCGCCAAGCCTCCTCCGCGCCCTCTTCCGCCTCCCCTCTACCGGCCTCCACCGACCGCCGCCTCCGTGCCCCATAGTGCTCAACAGAATAACCTCCGCCGCCTCCTTCCCCTCGCCGCCGTCTGCCCTCACGCTCGTGGCGTCCTCCTCCTTCCGCCTTCACTGCCGGGCCGACACTCGTCCCTTGGCGCCTCCTTGTCCCGGGTCGCCTGGCGCATCCCGCCGGCCTCGCCACCCTTCGGCCTCGAGCTCGCCATTGGCATGGCCCCACCAAGCTAGTGTCGCCCACCTACGTGCTGCTGTCCGCACTTTGGCCTGCCCGCGACTGTTTAATCTTAATGTTCAGTCCCTGGTGGCGTTTTGAGTATCTCTGGTGTGTGTGGACGCTGCAACTGTTGCCCGATGGATATTATTTTGTCGATCGAGGCCTTTCGAGGAACAAATGCGACAAGTTGGGCAACAACCACCGCCAAGATCTTCGGTCTACACCGTTCGACAAGAACTCCATCACGGAACACCAGTGCTCCTTCAAGTAACCAACCGCGGATGCGACAGGATCGTCTCCGGAACGCCAAGTACTTCCCTCGGACGGCAAAACCTGAACCTGAAGAACGCCAAGACCGACAAGATCTTCGCCACGACAAGATCGACACCGACCCGGAAGCACCCGATGCGCCCCCGACAACTCCTCTCCCCTCACTGCTTCCTCTCCGGCCCAGCGCCCTCTCCTCCTACCCGTCCGGCGACCCTTCCCACTGGCGCCTCCCCTCTCCGGCCTCCCGCATCCCCCTCTGCCTCTCCGGCAACCGCCTCACCGGCCTCCTCCCTTGGCCCGCCCACCATTGAGCCACCCTTTCGCCTTCCTTCCTCTCCGTCACGCAGAAGTCGCCCCTCCTCCGCCTCGGTCCTCCCTTCGGCGTCTCCCTCCAGACTCGGCCTCGAGCTCCTCCGCCCGCCCCCCTCCGTCGCGTCCTCACCACCTCCGCTGCTCGCCGGCCCCACCTCTCCCCGCCGGCCACGAAGCTCCCCGGCGCCTCCCTCCGCTCGGCCGCGTCGCCTCCTCCCTCTTCCTCGGCTCGGCGCCCCGCCCTTCGCTCGGGACACCGCCTTCCTCGCCAATCGCCACCCTTCCCGAGCCGCGACGCCCCTTCGCCGACCCGAGCCGGCGTCCTCCGCCCTCTGCAGCGCCTCGGCCCCCACCGGTCTCCCGTCAGGCCTCGGCGCCCCGGCCGCCGCTTCTCCCCTCGGCTGTCCGCTGTCGACCGGCCGGCCCGCCAGCTCTTCCGAGCTTCCCCTTGGCCTCGCCCGCCGCCGCTTGCAGGCCCCGCCTCCTCCGATCCTCGATGTCCAAGACTGGCCTCGATAAGAACTATATGTAAGCCGTGTACTCGTGAGGTGACAAGATACTACAAGTTCTTCGCATCGAGAGGGTATCGGAAGAATGAGCATGGTGACGCTCGATGGACCATCGACAAGTAATTCGACATGGAACCCGATGACACCGGTACCCCCAAGATCTACCACACGGACGCATCACGGACTCGAAGAAACCCCTCGAAACGACAAGTTCGCCATCCCGGAACCAAAGTGCGAACCCCGGTATCGACTTCATGTTCTCCTTCACGGATGCCAAGACCGAATCTCGCCGAACCCGTGGAACCCCGAAAACCTCCCCAAGATCTACGCTGCGGAACAACAAGGCCGTTGGAGCGGAATCGACAAGATCTACCGCCGGACGCCAAGTACTCCCTCGAGGATGCCGAGTACTTCACCCCGGACACCGAGAACCTGGACAACAAGTTCTCCTTCCCGGACGCCGAGCACGCCGAGAACCCGGATGCGACAAGATCTACCCATTGATCGAGAATGTTTCTGCCAAGACCGATCCCGTCGAACCCTGAACCCTGAGACCGAACCCCGAACCCCGGAACCAAGATCTCCGAACTCTAATGTGTGAACCCCTTCCCGAAACCCTAATTTTATAACATAATACAACTTGTCGCAAATTAATTGTTCATGCATGCATCCGTGTCTGTGGTTTGGGGGCACTATGCCGATTCACTGCATAATTAAATATGGGGCCCATATGCGGGCAAATCTAGCCTTATATTGGCCTCATTTAAATTTGTGTAGCGAACCGGTGGTATAATTTGGCCATGTTAATACAACATTTAAAATGCAGGGTAGCTAAATAACATGAACCACCTAAATAATTTTCGGGACCCCGGTTCCACTTAATATGACCTAATTGCATTGCCCCTTTGC
Organism: Avena longiglumis; assembly: GCA_030063025.1. Classification (NCBI taxonomy): domain Eukaryota; kingdom Viridiplantae; phylum Streptophyta; class Magnoliopsida; order Poales; family Poaceae; genus Avena; species Avena longiglumis. The sequence continues at coordinate 481,832,359 of CP125978.1, read as the reverse complement.
CATGTCATACATCATACATGCATCATGCCCGATCTTTTGCCGTAGTATTAAATATTGCATCCGGTGTTTCTTCTAGTGTTTTGCTTCTTCGCGGATTGGGCCGTTGAGTTGATGTGAGCTTCGCCCCGATCTTCGGATGAACCTTCGGAAATGTTTTCAGGCGAGCATATCCCCCTTTCTACCTATCTTACTTTGATAGCATTTATTCCCTCCTGTTGATCTATTGCTATCTGTGTTGCGAGGCTCTAGTTTTCGTACCCGTGATATCCCTTGCAGCCTTATATCGCCTTGGACACATCCTATTACCAGTTGTTTGGTAGATAGTTGGACTTGTGCGTCTTAGTCGCTTGCTCAAGTGCTGTTGCGTGTCGCCATGTACCGCAGTTGTTGGAGTATTGCCGCATGTTTGATGTTGGAGATGATCAAGGCTTTACTTATCGTTCACTTTAAATCCTGTTTAACAACTAAAATTAAAGTAAGTAAGCAGAGGCACAGGTGGGCAATAGATGTTATTTGGTTGTTAACCGTCCACTTGTGTCCCGTAGGACCCCGAGTGCTTGATACCTGTTCCTTGATTTATCGCGCTATCCACATCCGGGAGGATTATGGGACCCCCCTGAGCCAGAGCTTGATTCAGTCTTATTTCTTGGGGCCACAAACTAGTTTGAGGTTTTATTTACGATCCTGTACTTATGCCATGCTTTACTGCTTTATTTACGATTGTGCGAGGAGCACACTGTACTGTTTAGGGAAGTGGAGTGTTTTCGCGGTATCGACAATCCCAGTTTTGGGTTCCCGATCGTTCTGACCATTGTCGCAAACCTTGAGCCCGTCGAGTCGCTAACTTCGCTATGGGTCTACTCAATGGGGTGGCCTGAAATAATTCTGAATCCTGTGATTGCTTTGTCGTGAAGGCCTCGTTGGGTTTTGATTTGGTTTTCCGAGGTTGATCGGCGTGTGTTGCTATTGGTGCACCCGCCGGTAAAACTTTCAAAGCCGTGTCCGCGGTTATGGACGACTTGGAGCACAGTATCTCGATCATAGACAACTATAACTAAAGTAGTGCTATAAATTTGACTTTATAATGACTAGTAATCAGCTTCACTATAATGGAATGGCTAAATAAAACGGCCAACAATTGTTTGCTTGGGTTGTCGTTTGCGACCATTGTACCTGACTAGTAAGTATTGCAACTATAACGGAATGGCTAAATAAAAGTACCAACAACTGCTGGGTTTTGGGATATCTCATGCTAATTGTATCTGACTAGTAAGTGTTGCAACTACAACGGAATGGTTAACTAAAATGGCCCACTGCTTATGTTATCAGGATGATTATCTACACCTGTCTAGTAATTGCTGCAACGATAACTGAATAAATAAAACTGCCAACTGTGTGAGTTCCTCGGTTGACTTCGTCGTTTGGTCTCGAGGGGGAAACACCAGGATGGGTTTGTTTGGTGGTAGCATCAGGATGGTTCCGAATAGGACTTTCTTACCCCTCTCTGATCGCCGCTAGTTGTATCGAGTCTCTATAGTTTGTATAGTGCATCTTGCGCCGCTTGATCCATACCTATGTAGGCGAGACCGCCAATTCTAGTCTCGCTGTCTTGGCCTCGTGATCGACGCCTCTTTTTCCTTTGCCCTTTGTCGGCACCCCTTTTGTTTAAGCAGGTTTGAGATCGACGTCGTTAGCAGGGTTACCCTTCCGGCTTGGTCTGGGCAGGGTTATGGACGCCATTGGTTATTCTTCAGGGCTCTTAGCCCCATTTGCATCTTGTCCGTAGTCGGACGCTCTATCATTTTCAAGGTGATTTGGATCTTTGTATATTATATCTGTATTATTGACTCATGGAGTCGCTGTTATATATATATATATATCTGTTCTGTGGGTCCCATCGAGGACTGTTGTGTAATGTTATTACTTCGTTTTCCACCCGCACGAAAGTGCCTGATGGGCACCTTTGAATCGTTTCTATGCGTGTTTGGCGGGTTTCGCTAAAACTTGCATAGGTCCGATTCTGAGGGTGTTACAATATACAGAGCAAATGGGATAGAGAGCCTGTTCAACATTTCATCAGTCAACTCATGGTAGATGAAATCCATGACGTCCATCTTGTATGCAATAACTACCTCGGCATTGGTAACACACTCACGGGAAAAGGTGAGCAGTGGCACAAGGTGACCACAAATCTTGTCATTGTTGCCCCTGTTGGAGATATGCCCTAGAGGCAATAATAAATATAGTTATTATTATATCTTTGTGTTTATGATAAATGTTTACATTCATGCTATAATAGTATTAACAAGGAAACATCAATACTTGTGTGATTTGTAAACTCAAATAGAGTCCCTAGTAAAGCCTCTTTTTAATATTAGCTTGTTGGTTAATAAATGATTGTGGTTTCCCTATCATGAACATTGAGATGTTATTAACAACAAGATCATATTGTTAGGAGAATGATATGGTCGACATACTCCTATAGATAAGTGTAGCATAAAGATCAAGTCATTTTAATAGTTTAATTGCTATATGCTTTCTGATACATAGTAACCTAATTCCTTCGACCATGAGATCATGCATATCACCTTCACCGGAAGGATGCTTTGATGACATCAAACACCACACCGTAACTGGGTGGCTATAAAGGTGGCATTGAGTGTTCGGAAAGTATTGGTTGAGACACATGGACCAAGAGTGGGATTTGTCCATCCATATGACGGATAGATATACTCTGGGCCCTCTTGGTGGAATGTCATCCAATTAGCTTGCAAGCATGTGACTAGCTCACAAGGGATCACATATCACAGGAACGAGAAAAGAGTACTTATCAGTAACGAGGTTGAACTAGGTATGTAGAGATACCGACGATCATGACCTCGGATAAGTAAACTATCGTGAGACAAAGGGAAATTGGTATCGTATGTAAGTGGTTCATTCGATCGCAAAGTAATCGTAGAAATATGTGGGAGCCATATGAATTTCCAGATTCCTCTATTGGTTATTGTTCGGAGAAGTGTCTCGATCATGTCCGCATAATTCACGAACCGTAGGGAGACACACTTAAGGATTCGACGTTGTTTGAGTAGTTATGGAATGATGAGTAAGAGACTGAATGTTGTTCGGAGTCTCGGATGGGATCCGGGATATCACGAGGAGATCCGGAATGGTCCGGAGAATAAGATTCATATAAGGAAAGTCCAGTTTCGGGGTTGGAGAATGGTTTCGGTGTTTTCATCGGGAATGTTCTAGAAGGTTCCGGAAGGTCCGGCACTTCGGAGGGGAAGGGTACATGAATGTGTCATATTAAGTTGGAATGATTGCATCATGTACTAGGTGTCATCTCTGAACAAAATAAAGGGTTTAATCAAATCCTAGTTTGAAAAATCAAACGCCAATTTGAAAAGTCAAACGGCTATTTTGTGAGGTGGAGGGAGAGTAGGAAACCTACGGCTTTGTTCGTTTCATCCCAAACCGGCCGGGATCGGACGGGTATCCCCGTGGGTCAGCCGGTATCTCACACGCGTGGTTTAATTCCCGACCTCTTTCTTTTACGTGTTCGGTTAATCCATGAACTCCACCGCTCTATTCCCCCAAACTCCTTCTTCCGGGGAAACAAAACTCGAGCTGAATCCGTGGAACTAATCCCGAGCCAAGCAGTCGTCTCTCTCAGCCCGACCTTATCTCTCGTGACTTGGAGGGCTGGCGAGGGCGGAGGGGCGCAGCGGCACGAGGGATGGGCGGCGCACGAATCTAGATCAAGCGTGCTCCTCCCTCATCGCTGGCAGAGCAATGAACCGTGGCGCGATCTAGACCCGAGACATCACCATCCTGCAAGCTCGTGGCGCCCGTGAAACTTCACCTCGGCGCCTCTCCACCTCAAATGCGCTTCGAGGTAAGCACCTAGTCTTCCTCCTCGCTCTCTCACATTTTCTAGGATTTTTGGCATGTTCGGTAACAAATTCTAGGGTTCTTGGCATGGTCAGGAGAGGTAGGTTATTGGCATGTCATCAAGCGTGTGTACAAATGAGATGGGTCATAACACGGGGAAGGAGATCGCCGGGGTACCTGAATATTTTGGTAGTGCCGTTGTGCACTGCAGTTTACAGAACACCAATATTTTGGTACCTGAACATTTTGGATACACGGATTGGGCAGGACTCATGAGTCAGGACACACCGTTCTTTCTGCTGAATTTCGGATAGGACCATGTATACATCTAAGCAAGGTCAAATCTGATCATCAGTTCTCGCCAATGGTGGACTGAACCAACGAGTAGCTGTATGTATGCACTTGTGTTTCTCTCAGCCTACCGCTCTTATTTTTGTGTGATTTGCTAACTTTTCATTTTCGATGGCGCTGGTTTTGTATGCTTAAGCATAGAATTCTGGAAACCAGTTAGTATCTCGAATGTTGTTAGCGGCTGGGTGTCCTAATTCGACTGCAATAGCAGCCTATGGCTTTTATTTTTGATATGCCAAGTGGCTTGTTGTCTGTGCTGGTCTGTTTTTCTGCTGGATACGTACAACTTTCTTAATCAACACAAAAGTTGTTATAGCTGTGTGAATTGCGATTAGATTTTTATAATACATGGTTGTGGAGTTTTTGATTTGCACTATCATCTGTATTTATTCTATTTGATGTTGGAGAAGGACACCTATTGCCGGTCTTTTTGTTACCTAAAACATATTCTCCAGTACTAACAAAATTTTGATGATTCAAGCACATGAGTGATTTTTTGTGTTGTTTCTTAACTTGGCATTATGAGGAAAGACGATTCATTCTTATATCTGCACCATTTCTTCACAGAAAACGTTTTCATGACACCTCGATTATCAATGCCTTGAGCTGAGCTTTGCTAAACTGCAGGTATAGAGAACGACGAGGGATAGGGAGGGCCAGACTTTGACCTAAAACTAGGAGATCTTTATAAAGGTAAATAACAGTTAAAAACTGTAGAGATTTTTTTTGTTTAGTCCTTCACCGCTGACTGAATATTATCGATAGATATTACCATGTGACACTATTTCCAAACAGCTTGCACTGCCATAGGCTTTTTTTGACATTTGTTAGAGCACAGAGTTTGGTTCAATGAGTTCTGATGGCAGATATTTTGTGTTTCTTCACAATAGATCACGAGTGCATAATCAAATCATTCGAGTATTTTGTTAATGTGATTAAAAAAGGAAGTGCATGCAATAGGATACTGCTAGTTCCAGTTATACAACAGAATTTATAGCAGATTTCCACTAACCTGTTAACTTGTGAGGTAATAGCACATGCTTGTCCAGATTTTCGCTTGGTGATACTACTAGTTCCTGTTATATATGTTAGCTGAAGTTGATGAATTGTATTTATGTTTCTGTTTCTACACTATCCATTTTTCTACCGGTAACTAGTGGCCTGTTTCTTTTTAATATAGTTTTAGCTCCTTACATGCATCTGTTCATTTTCTTATTATCGTAAGATATTCCTTATTATGGTATATCACTCGTCTACTTTTCTATTGTACAGTCATTTCCAAAGATAGGGAAGTTCCGTACTAAGGCTTTTTCGCTTTTTAATGCCTTGGGAGAGTTGTATGACGGACAGACCGCCGAGGTGAGTAATCTGAACTCTAATTGTGAGTAATCTGATAAATATTATATGCCATAGTGCTATTTGAACTCTAATTGTGAGTAATCTGATAGTAGTGGGTTGATATTGTAGTTAACATGCATGCTTGATATAGGAGCAAGTTCTTGTCAAACATGTATACTGTTGGACCTGTTGAACCATTCTTTTTAATTGCGAGCAGATTTCCTTTTATAGCTTCCAGAGTGAGCATGTATGTGATATGTCATCTTCTAATTGTCAAGCAGATAGGTTGTAGTTGTCATGGTCTACTTTTTCCATAATGCTTCAAATCAGATTGTGCCATGATGCTTAAATCAAATTATTTCTATTGCTCTGATTTCATCTGTCTTGTGCAAATTAGATGCTAAGAAAGGTAGAGGAATGAGGAGCCGAGGAGCCAAATCATACTTGAAGCTGAAGCGTTCAAGAAGGACATCGTGGATCAAAGAAGTTGATGCTCGATTCTTGAAACTGAATAAATTTATTTATCTGCTTGTGGCAAAACATAATGAACTAATGCTTTAGTTGTTGATATTTCAAAGCACTTCATGCTTTATTTGTTTGAGAGATCATTCTCATTTAGTCTACTTCCTCCATCCATAAATAAGTGACTTGCATTTGTTTAGGTTCGAATGTATCTATGCACTAAAACGCGTTTAGATACATACAAATCAAGACAAATCCAAGTCACTTATTTTTGAACGGAGAGAGTAGTTTTCATTGATGTCCTGAAAGCTGATTCAAAGTTGTTGCTTTTTTAATGTCTGATACGTGCTCTACATCTGCTTGCTGCTTGTACCGCCTGGGTTTGGCTTGTCGCTGCTTGTGTATGTCGCTGCCTACGCAGGGATTAACCGAACGGACAACAGCAGCATGGTTAAACAGGGAATGTGGGGAGAGGGGTTAGCGTGGATTGGGGTGACATGCGGGGTTCACCCAATCCCTGCAGGGGTTGAATCCGCTGGTGGATCAAAACCCATGAAACCGAACAAAGCCTACTTGGGGAGGAGTTCCCTCCCTCCCCTTGGCGCGCCCCCTCCACCTATATAAGGAGGGGCAGGGTTGCCCCTCCAAACACACAACACCACGCCCTCTAAACCCTAACCCTAGCCGCCCACCATAGCCGCCTAGGGCAACTGCACGCCGCCTAGGGCAAACCCTAGCCGCCGCCTTTCCCCCTTGGTGCGTCTAAACCCTAGATCGCCGAGGATCTCTCTCATAGTCCACCATACTCGCTTTCGCAAGGCGAAGCCTGCGAGATCTCCCTCTACTTCGTACCACGCCGTCGCCGGAATCGCGAGGAGAGTGCTACAACCTCCATTTTCTTTGGAACAAGGGAGAGGAAGGTCTTAAATGTCTGAGCGTGTGACCGACTGCAAGCACTTTAACGCAGCCAGCCGGAAGGATCGTCTCACGATCTTGAGATCGGAAAGAGTATGACTACATCACCCACGAGAATCCGCTCTCGTTAAACACTTTGGAATCTTCGAGGGTGAGTTATTCCATCGACTCGTTGCTACAATCTAGTAGATAGATCTTGGCTTGTTTGTTTGTATGCGGTAGAAATTTTTTGTTTTCCATGCTACGAATCCCTACAGCCCCCGCTCGGAGCAATGCTATCCTGGAACGAACCAACAAGAGTTGCATATAATGGTGAGAGTCAAGAGAAGGTACCAGTCACCCCATTGGGAGCTAGGCATGGAGCGAGAGCAGAATCCTTACTGGACTTGATCAGAGAGATAATGCGATGTCCAGAAGGAGTGTCATGACCATGGAAATAGTAGCCAAGGACCTGACCAAAGGTGCGGAAATCCGACTAAATCATAGTGTTCCGGTTCATCCACTTCATAGTGCGAAGCTCATCTCTGCAATTCACAAGTGTAGAAAAGAATTGCTTCACCACAGACAAGTCATAGCTGCATTGCAAGGTCATGAGATGGTGTAGCCCCATTCTACTAGTCACAGCCAAAGCCTCACTAAGTCTTGGCTTGGATTGAGCCTCAGTCAAATTCAGAGGGTACATGGGGAGAATCTTGATAGAAGCATTAATGTCATCATGAATGTACCTGAAGTGCGAATACCAAAATAGATTGTCCTCCTACGGCTCCTTGCTGTTAGCCTCAGCATACAAGTCACTATGGTGAATGGCAAAGTACTCAAGGATATCCATATTCTTGTAATTGACACGGGCCTGCTTGTCCCTTCTCTTCTTCTAAGTGGTCCTCTTCAAAGACTTATCCCGTTCATCCATCTTATCTGCCTCTCTTTATTGCCTTCTTATTTCAACCTCGTCCACAAGCACACCTTCTTCGTTTGTCCTTAGGTAACAGGCATGGGTATGGCGCTTGTAGGTCTTGGGATCACCCGAACCATGTGTGAGGATAAAGAGATAGGTAGAATGGGGATAAGCATACACACAAGTCTAGGAGGAATGTTATAAACTGTAGAAAAACAATCCATTGTCCAAATATACACGATACGGGAAGCTATGAAAAATCTGAAAAGGGGTGAACCTCCCAGGACGGATAATCCGGCCTTGCCAGGGGCAGATAATCCTCCCCTTCCAAAAATCGTTAGATCCTCCACAGATTCACGTTACCAGTGTAGATCGGGCACTAGGGTTGCAAGACTACGGATCCTAACATGCAATGGAATCACAAAGTATCCTCTAAAATGAGTTTCCACCAAGAACAAAAACTTTCAAACAAAAGAGATGAATGAGGGAGTTACCCTCACTCATTGGAGGGAGAGCTCGGAGGGGAAGATACCCGGAGGCGCTGGGAAGAAGATCTAGGGAGAGCCTAGAGAATCCGGCGGTCGAATCGACTCCGGGGAGGGGCAGAAGGTCCGGAAGCGCCTGGGGGCAGGACACGGGGTTGGAGAGGAAGAGCTGATCTGGTTGAGCCCTCCCTCTAACCCCTAGTCTTTAAAGGACAAAACCGCCAGGGGCGGATTATCCGGCCCTCGCTAGGGGCGGATAATCTGGCCCTCTCTGAACTGTCTGTGAAACACAGGTTCAGGCTAGTGCCTTCCAAACAAAAAACCCCGCAAGGTAACAATGGACTTGTGTGCAGGCTCGAGATGAGAAAAGGCTTGGGTTTAGATCACCAAGCTGAGATGGTACTACACACCCAATATTGCAAAAACAGATCAAATAAAAGCCAAGATTGGTTGTGTTTTCCATAAGAACACGAAATATTCAATAAAAAACAGAAATATCCACTAAAAAACAACTCTTCTCTAGGAAGAGTGCGATGGACGAAGCCACCATGTTGGAGCGCATGACATGACACGGTGAAGATGTATCTTGAGTTCAAAACCGATGCTCATCAATGACCCACATATCACATAATGATATTAAGGGAAATGATTTTTCTTGATTTCGGCATTATGGAGGGAGGGTTAGAACAATCAATTAGGACCACACTCCTATATCCATGCCTGCATCTAAACTAAATAAAGGAAGAGATGTAAGTGACTATGCAATAGTAGTTAAGCTAAGCTCCTTGAATCCACGATATTTAGCTCATTCCTCAAGTAACAAAACCTTGCTTCATCAAGTGGCTTCGTGAAAATATCAGCAAGTTGATTCTTCATGATCACAAAATATAAGTCAATATCACCACGAGCAACATGATCCCGAATAAAATGATTGCGAATCTTAATATATTTGGTCCTTGCGTGCTGCACCGGGTTGTATGCAATTTTAATAGCACTTTCATTATCACAAAAAAGAGGCACTTTGTCACAGTTGCCACCATATTCCTTTAAAGTTTGTCTTATCCATATTAATTGCGTACAAGCACTTGCAACAACCACATATTCAGCTTCGGTGGTGGAGAAAGATATACAATTCTATTTCTTCGAAGACCAACATACTAGAGACCTGCACAAGAATTGACATGCACCAGAAGTTGATTTTCGATCATCCTTGTCACCAGCCCAATCTGATTCTGTATATCCACATAGAGATAAATTAGAGCCCTTGGGATACCACAGACCAAAGTTTGGGGAATGAACCAAATATCGGAAGATTATCTTGATCGGGGTGGCTTTCTTTAGCTTGATACCTTGCACACACTCCTACACTAAACACAATATCGGGTCTAGATGCGTAGAGGTAAAGGAGAGAGCCGATCATGGACTGGCAGACATTTTGGTCCACATCTTTACCCTTTGGATTGAGCTCGAGATGACATTTAGTTTGCATTGGTGTAGTGATGTCTACGCACTTCTATTCTTGTACACAGTTGTTGGTCCTCCAAGTTTAGAGGTTAGTAGAATAGCAACAAGTTTCCCTTAAGTGGATTACCCAAGGTTTATCGAACTCAGGGAGGAAGTGGTCAAAGGTATCCCTCTCAAGCAACCCTGCAATCAAGATACAAGAAGTCTCTTGTGTCCCCAACATACCCAATACACATGTCAGGTTTATAGGCGCACTAGTTCAGCAAAGAGATAGTTAAATACAAGTGGTAACGGTGCCAGAAAATAGCTTGACAGTGAGGTAAAGACTAAAGTCAAAAAGAAGGAAGCAAGCAAACATGCAACAAATCTAGATGCAAATGGTGTTTCAATGTTTAGAAACAAGGCCTAGGGATCATACTTTCACTAGTGAACACTCTCTCATATAAATATCTTCTCTTAATGATACTACCCTGAACTACTCTCCAGTTGGACACTCTAATCCATGGTAGGGCTATAACAACACTCCTCAAAGTCCACCTTCCCCATCTAGATAACCCCACACTGTCACCTTAAGCGCTAGATGGTTCCAACAAACTGAAGGGAATATGCCCTGAGAGGCAATAATAAAGTGTTTATTATGTGTATTCCAAGTATATGATAGATGTTTATTTTGCATGCTATAATTGTATTGATACGGAAACGTTAATACATGTGTGTTTAATAAACAAACAGAAAGTTCCTAGTTATGCCTCTCTCATAAACTAGCTCGTTGATTAACAAGATGATCAAGGTTTCCTGATCATGGACATTGGATGTTGTTAATAACGGGATCACAACATTAGTGTACTGTTGTGATGAACATTCATCCGAAATATAGCATTACGATCAAAGTCATTGAGTTTATATTGCTATAACAACTTACGAAGTGATCCTAATCCTTAGACCATGAGGTCATGTCAATCACTAACACCGGAAGAGTTTCTTGATAACATCAAACGTCACACCGTAACAGGGTGATTATAAAGATGGATTCAGAACTAATAAAGTTTTATGTTGAGGCTCATGGATCGAGAGTGGAATTTGTTCATCCTGATGACGGATATATATACTCTGGGCCCTCTCGGTGATATCACATTGATTAGCTTGCAAGCAAGTGATTTGATCACTAGAATGTTATATCACAGGAACGAGAAAAGAGTGCATGTCGGTAACAAGATCAAACTAGGTATGGAGATACCGATGATCGAATATCGGACATGTAATATATCGTGAAACAAAGGGATTAAGATACTAGCGTAAAAGGTTCCGACGATCACAAGAAAGTCATCGTTGAATGTGTGGGAGTCAGTATGGGTCTCTAGATCCCGCTTCTGATTATTGATCCGAGAGGGGTCGCGATCATGTCCGCATTATTCACGAACCGTAGGGTGACACACTTAAGAGACATTGACATCCAATTGGAGCAAATGTTTCATGCCGAAAGAATGAACAAGCGCAGGAATTTATTTCACTAGATACCGAAACAGGTTTTCGGGTGAAATTGCATAAAGTGGTTATGCATGTGAAATATAATTCTAGCAAGGGGTTATTTGTGAATGTTTGTCATTAAATTAATTGACAAAATTCTGAATAAAATAAAAGAGTTTTATTTAATGAGAGTTTGCATTAAATTTGGTGGAAATTTAATTGGAATTTGAGTGGACTTTTGAGTGGAGGGATTTTAAAGGGCATTTTGTGAGTGGAGTGTCCACCCACATGAATGAAGGAGGGGAGGGGGCAGCCCCCATGCGCCGGCCACCCCCTTGGGATTCCCCCCTCCTCCTATAAAAGGAGCCCCCCTCCTCACTTGTCTCTCACACCTCCTCGTGAAGGATCTCTCTCCCCCTCTAGAATTTATTCCCCATGGTCTCGGACTAGCGAGATACATGTTCCCGGTGGCTATTCGGCAAGAAAGAGTTGTGCTTCCGCTGCATCGCTGGAGCGAGGAGGCGGAGGTTGCTCGGTGCCTCGAACGTGTGTGCGAGCACGGATGCGCTGCTGATTTGCGGCGCTAGGACTTCCTCTCGGTCTTGAGATCGGCAAGAGATCGTCTACATCAACCACGAGATGAAATCATTAAGCTTTGTCGGTCTTAAAGGGTATGTTCTCTACGGATATACATCCACCCGTTGTTTGTATCTAGTAGATAGATCTTGGTATATAGTTCACATCGTAGGAAAATTTTTGTTTTCTATGTGCGAACCCTACAAAGGGTATCGAGCGGATCTATGCGTAGATACTTTACACGGGTAGTACACATATGAGTATGTGGGCGATGATGATCATGTTGTTGCTCCTTTGTTGTAATTTTTTGGATATTGGTGGCATAGTGGGATGAAGCGGCCCGGACAAACTTTACATGTCCTCGCACATGAGACCTGTTCCACGCTTGACATGCAACTAGTTTGCATAAATGACTAGCGGGTGTCTGTCTCTCCTACTATACTCAATATCTATTATGCAAGCGAGTTGTCAACAATTTGATTATCCTCGTTGTGGTTCATGTTCGTAGGTAAGAACGGTTCTATCTCGAAAGCCCTAAGCCACGTAAAACTTGCAATGGATAAATTAGAGGCGTCTAGTTTAGATTGTTGCTGGGCTAGTGTTATGATATGGTAGTGTTGTAAGTAGAAGTATGAGATGATACTCTTACAACACACATAGCGTGTAAAATCCATAGACCTTGGATTTACACATATAGGTATGATATTGATCATACCACGATGCACATGATAGAGATCATCTGCGGGAACCATATCATTTCACTAATAAACATATGATGTTTGATTGCATCTTATATTGCTTGTTTAGCGCTTTGTTAGCATAATAAGATGATCCCTCATTTAAATATCAAGATAAGAATATGTTCTTCCTTTAGTATGCACCGATTATGTTTTTGTCGCTCCAAGACATCACGTGATGATCGGGTGTTCTTGGATCCACGACCATATTTTGGGTGTAAAACAGTTACACACGCGAATACTAAGGTTCTAACTTGGCGAGCTTAGCATGTATGAGACATGGCCTCTAACACGGACCGAAAGGTTAAGCATGAGTCATATAGTTGATATGATGCCCATTTGATGCTCGCCTTTGAAGCTATACCGACTCACGTGATGATCGGACTTGGTGTAGTGGATTTGGTTCATGTAATCACCAAAAAGGCACGAGGGATGTCGTTTTTGAGTGGGAGTTCATTCGTAATATAGATTAGTTGAACTCAATCTATCATACACTTAGTCTAAACTTTACAAATTATGTTGTAGATGGCACCACCTGCTTTTAATTTCAATGTGTTCATGGAGAAAGAGAAACTAGCAACGACGGTAGCAACTTTACCAAATGGGCCATGAATTTGAGGATTCTCCTCTCACGCACAAAAGCAATATGTGCTAGAAGCGCCGTAATGCCCCCCACCTTTTGATGATGCCCCTGACGAGGAGAAGAATGTCTATCAGACTCATCAGGAGGACCACAACTTAGTTCATTGCGGCATATTGTATGGGCTAGAGCCGGAACTTCGAAAGCGTTTCGAAAACGGCAATGCATTTGATACAATGGGTGAGTTGAAAATGATTTTTGACACACATGCTGCTGTAGAGAGCTACAACGCTTCAGAAAAGTTCTTTAGCTGCATGATGGAAGAGCACAGCTCCGTTAGTGAGCATGTACTCAAGATGTCGGGTTACGCCGATAAGCTTGTGTCCTTGGGAATATCGATTCCCATTGACTTAGGCATCCATCGTGTTATGCAGTCTCTGCCACCTAGCTATAAGAGCTTCGTGATGAACTATAATATGCAAGGCATGAAGAAGTCTCTCCCCGAGCTTCTGTCAATGCTTAAAACTGTAGAAGTGGAGATCAAAAAGGAACATCAAGTGTTGATGATCAATAGGAACACTGGTTTCAAGAAAGACAAGAAGGGAAAACGGAAGGGAAGTAAGGGCGGCAAGCCTGTTGCCGCGCCTGAAAAGAAACCCCGAGTTGGACCTAAGTCTGATTCCGAAAAGCTACTATTGTAAGGGGATCGCCATCGAAGCATAATCGCCCCAAGTATCGCGCACAAGAAGGCCGGCAAGGCAAACAAAGGTATATATGATATACATGTTATTGATGTGTACTTGACTAGTGCTCGCAGAGCACCGGGTATTTGATACCGTTCGGTGCTAATATTTGTAACTCGAATCAGGGGCTGCGGAACAAGCGACAGCTAGCAAGGGGTGAGGTCAAGATGCGTGTCGGCAATGGATCAAGTGTTGATGTGATCGCCATCGGAACGCTGCCTCTCCACTTGCCGTCGGGATTAGTTATAAACTTGAATAAATTTTATCTGGTGCCTGCACTGAGCATGAACATTGTATCTAGATCGTGTTTGATGCGAAGTGGTTATTCATTTAAATCCGAGAACAATGGTTGTTCTATTTATATGAATGAAATCTTTTATGGTCATGCACCGATGATGAATGGTTTATTTCTATTAGATATCGATGATAATGTTACACATATTCATAATGTTGATGCTAAAAGGATTAAACTTAATGATGATATATCCGCATATATGTGGCACTGCCGTCTAGGTCATATTGGCGTTAAACGCATGAAGAAGCTCCGTTCGGATGGAATTTTGGAATCACTTGATTATGAATCATTTGATACATGTGAGCCATGCCTTATGGGCAAGATGACTAGAACGCCGTTTTCCGGTTCAATGGAACGGGCGATAGATTTATTGGAAGTCATACATTCTGATGTATGTTGTCCAATGAGTGTGTCAGCGCGAGGTGGATATCGTTATTTTGTTACTTTCACGGATGATTTGAGTAGATACGGTTATATCTACTTGATGAAACACAAGTCTGAAACCTTTGAAAAGTTCAAGGAATTTCAGAATGAAGTGGAAAATCATCGTAATAGAAAGATCAAATTTCTACGGTCCGACCGTGGAGGTGAGTATCTAAGTTACGAGTTTAGCACTCACATGAAAGAGTGTGGAATTGTTTCACAACTCACACCGCGGAACACCACACAGAAATGGTGTGTCGGAACGTCGTAATCATACTTTATTAGATATGGTTCGATCTATGATGTCTCTGACGGACTTGCCGTTGTCATTTTGGGGTTATGCACTAGAAACTGCTGCATTCACTTTAAATCGGGCACCATCTAAATCCGTTGAAAAGACACCGTATGAATTGTGGTTTGGAAACAAACCTAAGCTGTCATTTCTTAAAGTTTGGGGATGCGATGTTTATGTGAAGAAACTTCAACCGGATAAACTCGAACCCAAAGCGGAAAATGCGTCTTCATAGGATACCCTAAAGAAACTATTGGGTATTCCTTCTATCACAGATCCGAGGGCAAGGTTTTGTTGCCAAGAATGGATCCTTTCTAGAGAAAGAGTTTCATGCGAAGGTGTGAGTAGTCGGAAGGTAGAACTCGAAGAGGTTGGAACCTTCTCTTCAAAGTATGGCGAGTAGCGCTTAGCCGAAGTTGTTCCGAGTTGGCTCCACCTGTTGAAGAGGGAACTAATGATAATGATCATGAAACTCCGAAAGAGAGTACTACCGAACCTCGCAGGTCAAACAGGACGCGTGCAGCTCCCGAGCTGTACGGAAATCCTGTCATGAATTTCATGGTTGATGAAAATGATGACCCTGCGACGTATGAAGAAGCGATGATGAGCCCGGATTCCAACAAATGGTTAGAATCCATGAAATCCGAGATGGAATCCATGTATGAAAATCAAGTTTGGAACTTGGTGGAATTACCTAACGACCGAGAACAAATGGATTTTCAAAAGGAAAACTGATGATGATGGTAATGTGACCGTCTATAAATCTCGACTGGTCGCAAAGGGGTTTCGACAAATTCAAGGAGTTGACTACGATGAGACTTTCTCTCCCGTAGCGATGCTAAAGTCAGTTAGGATTATGTTAGCAATTGCTGCATATTTCGATTATGAGATATGACAGATGGATGTCAAAACCGCGTTTCTCAATGGCAATATTGAAGAAGAGTTGTATAAGATACAACCAAAGGGTTTTGTCGATCCTAAGGATGCTAACAAGGTGTGCAAGCTTCAGCGATCCATCTATGGATTGAAGCAAGCATCACGAAGTTGGAATCTCCGCTTTGATTAGGTGATCAAAGAGTTTGGATTTGTCCAAACTTATGGAGAAGCTTGTATTTACAAGAAAGTGAGTGGGAGCAATCTGACATTTCTGATATTATATGTGGATGACATATTATTGATCGGAAATGATATAGATCTTTTAAACAGTGTTAAAAGTTATCTAAACAGCAATTTTTCAATGAAGGACCTAGGTGAAGCGTCATACATATTAGGCATAAAGATCTATAGAGATAGATCTAGGCGCCTAATAGGGCTATCGCAAAGTACATACCTTGATAAGATTTTAAAGAAGTTTAAAATGGACGGAAGTAAGAAGGGGTTCTTACCTATGTTGCAAGGCAAGACATTGAGTAAGACTCAAAGTCCGGCTTCCGCGGAAGAAAGAGAGATAATGGACAAAGTCCCCTATGCTTCAGCCATAGGCTCTATAATGTACGCCATGCTATGTACAAGACCGGATGTGGCACATGCTATTAGTTTGACTAGTAGGTACCAATCGGATCCAGGTTCGGAACACTGGATAGCGGGCAAGAATATCCTTCAGTACTTACGAAGAACTAAGGATATGTTTCTTGTATACGGAGGTGAAGAAGAGCTCGTCGCTAAGTGTTATGTCGACGCTAGCTTTGACACCGATCCGGATGACTCTAAGTCTCAATCCGGATACGTATTTCTCATGAATGGCGGAGCGGTTAGTTGGAGGAGATACAAACAACCTGTGGTAGCGGGATCAACAACGGAGGCCGAATATGTTCTTTGCTTGAGCGGCTCAGAAGCGATTTGGATGAAGGAGTTCATATCCGAACTAGGAGTGGTGGCAAACGCGTTGGACCCAATGGTGATCTATTGTGACAAGAATGGTGCCATTGCCAATGCCAAAGAGCCAAGGTCTCACTAGCATTCCAAGCATATTAAGCGCCAGTTTCACTCCATCCATGAGCATGTCAAGGATGGAGATATAAAGATTTGTAGAAGTACATACGGATCTCAATGTAGCAGATCCGTTGACTAAAACTCTCCCTAGAGCAAAACATGATCAACACCGAACTCAATGGGTGTTAGATTTATCACTATGTAACTAGATTATTGTCTCTAGTGCAAGTGGGAGATCAAGGAATATGCCCCGAGAGGCAATAATAAAGTGTTTCTTATGTGTATTCCAAGTATATGATAGATGTTTATTTTGCATGCTATAATTGTATTGATACGAAACGTTAATACATGTGTGTTTAATAAACAGAAAGTTCCTAGTTATGTCTCTCTCATAAACTAGCTCGTTGATTAACAAGATGATCAAGGTTTCGATCATGGACATTGGATGTTGTTAATAACGGGATCACAACATTAGTGTAATGGTGTGATGAACATTCATCCGAAGTATAGCATTACAATCAAAGTCATTGAGTTTATATTGCTATAACAACTTACGAAGTGATCCTAATCCTTAGACCATGAGATCATGTCAATCACTAACACCGGAAGAGTTTCTTGATAACATCAAACGTCACACCGTAACAGGGTGATTATAAAGATGGATTCAGAACTAATAAGTGTTATGTTGAGGCTCATGGATCGAGAGTGGAATTTGTTCATCCCGATGACGGATAGATATACTCTGGGCCCTCTCGGTGATATCACATTGATTAGCTTGCAAGCAAGTGATTTGATCACTAGAATGTTATATCACAGGAACGAGAAAAGAGTGCAAGTCGGTAACAAGATCAAACTAGGTATGGAGATACCGATGATCGAATCTCGGACATGTAATATATCGTGAAACAAAGGGATTAAGATACTAGCGTAAAAGGTTCCGACGATCACAAGAAAGTCATCGTTGAATGTGTGGGAGTCGAGATGGGTCTCGGATCCCGCTTCGATTATTGATCCGAGGGGTATCGATCATGTCCGCATAATTCACGAACCGTAGGGTGACACACTTAAGAGACACCGACATCCAATTGGAGCAAATGTTTCATGCCGAAAGAATGAACAAGCGAGGAATTTATTTCACTAGATACCAACAAAGGTTTTGGGTGAAATTGCATAAAGTGTTTATGCATGTGAAATAGAATTCTAGCAAGGGGTTATTTGTGAATGTTTGTCATTAAAGTAATTGAAAAAATTCTGAATAAAATAAAAGAGTTTTATTTAATGAGAGTTTGCATTAAATTTGGTGGAAATTTAATGGGAATTTGAGTGGACTTTTGAGTGGAGGGATTTTAAAGGGAATTTTGTGAGTGGAGTGTCCAACCACATGAATGAAGGAGGGGAGGGGGAAGCCCCCATGCGCCGTCCACCCCCTTGGGGTTCCCCCCTCCTCCTATAAAAGGAGCCCCCCTCCTCACTTGTCTCTCACACCTCCTCGTGAAGGATCTCTCTCCCCCTCTAGAATTTATTCCCCATGGTCTCGGACTAGCGAGATACATGTTCCCGGTGGCTATTCGGCAAGAAAGAGTTGTGCTTCCGCTGCATCGCTGGAGCGAGGAGGCGGAGGTTGCTCGGTGCCTCGAACGTGTGTGCGAGCACGGATGCGCTGCTGATTTGCGGCGCTAGGACTTCCTCTCGATCTTGAGATCGGCAAGAGATCGTCTACATCAACCATGAGTTGAACTCGTTAAGCTTTGTCGGTCTTCAAAGGTATGTTCTCTACGGATATACATCCGCCCGTTGTTTGTATCTAGTAGATAGATCTTGGTATATAGTTCACATCGTAGGAAAATTTTTGTTTTCTATGCTGCGAACCCTACACAAACACCACAATTTCATAGAGACATCCAACTCCAAATATAACTCATAACAAATATATATATATAATATAGCTTAAGTGCCACATATGGCATGCACGTTGTCACTTTCACACACGTGGGGAAAAGCATAGATCTATTAAAGCATGATGAGTATTTTTGTAGACTCAAGCCTAAGTGCCACCATGGCGTGCACACTAACACTTTCACACACATGGGGAGAGCAGAGCTCTATTGAAGCACTTGAGTAACAAAGTAGATCTACTTGATTACAAAGCTCATGACCACAACAAGATCATGCATAGAGAGGGAGAGATGAACACATAGCTACCGTAGATCCCTTAGCCTCGAGGAAGAACTACTCACTCCTCATCATGGGAATCAACAACGACGATGGATATGTTGGTGGAGATCGATGCAGATGGCTCCGGGGGCAATTCCCTGTCTTGGCAGGGTGCAGGAACAAAGACTTTTTGTCCCCGAATCTCCCCTTCGGTGGTGGCGGCGCTGTGGAGGTTTTCGTGGATTTCTGCCAGATGATTTAGGGTTTCTGAGTTGGGGGCTTCTTATAGGCGAAGTACGCAAGGTCGGTGGAGGGCCAGGGTGTGGTGACCCAGCATACCACTACATGTGTAGTACACTATAGTCGTTGACATGACATCTACAGAACACTGTTCCGTAAACATCACATCTCTCAGAGTGGTACAAAAGAAACATTACGGGTCCATATTACAAATGTACACACATTATTATTATTACAATACCGGAAGTTCAAGACTTCCAAAAGATCCAACTTACAGACCAAAATATAAAGTGTTCAGCGAAATTTAAAAGTAGCAACTCCGTCTAGGAGTTGAGCTCAACAACTTATTCTATAGAGTTCATGCTGCTCGGCTCCATTGGTTACTATTAACTAGGGTTACTTAGTTGGACTCATTATCATCGACACCATAGAGGATTTCGTAATCTACTCCTTCAACTCCTCTGGACAGATCAAGTTCCTCATAGAACACATCTTCTTGGCATTCAGCTGCATACATTGGCACGTCTTCGGGATCCTTAGAGTCTAAGCAAGGGATCAAAGGAAAGAATGAGTAACAGCGTTACCCAACAAGTTGATTATATGCAAGGTGGGAAGTTTGATGCTCTAACTACCACCTCGGATTATAAATCCTTGGCACTATGTAGTTTTTGTATATATTTCTTCAAAGATTGATTTTATTATGAAAATCTATGACCATCAGCCTTCACAGGTTGACCAGAACTTTCATGGAGTTCCTTTCCTGCCGCATTCATAGCTCCTTCCCGGAACAGGGAGTAACAAGTTGTAGTTCTTACACTC
This sequence comes from Avena longiglumis, assembly GCA_030063025.1. NCBI lineage: Eukaryota > Viridiplantae > Streptophyta > Magnoliopsida > Poales > Poaceae > Avena > Avena longiglumis. The sequence goes on along the minus strand of CP125978.1, from coordinate 481,812,300 downwards.
TGCAGAGGTGCGTTACTTTTCCCATGAGAGATCAACTCCTTGTTGCACAACGGGCGTACTTTTGTTGGAGATATGCCCTAAAGGCAATAATAAAAGCAGTTATTATTATATCTTTGTGTTTATGATAAATGTTTACATTCATGCTATAATAGAATTAACATGAAACATTAATACTTGTGTGATTTGTAAACTAAATTAGAGTCCCTGGTAAAGACTGTTTATAATACTAGCCTGTTGATTAATAGATGATCGTGGTTTCTCGATCATGAATATTGAGATGTTGTTAATAACAAGATCATATCATTAGGAGAATGGTATGATGGACATACTCCTATAGATAAGCGTAGCATAAAGATAAAGTCATTTTAATAGTTCGTTTGCTATAAGCTTTCTGATACATAGTAACCTAATTCCTTCGACCATGAGATCATGCAAATCACCATCACCGGAAGGATGCTTTGATGACCTCAAACACCACACCGTAACTGGGTGGCTATAAAGGTGGCATTGAGTGTTCGGAAAGTATGGGTTGAGGCACATGGATCAAGAGTGGGATTTGTCCATCCATATGACGGATAGATATACTGGGCCTCTCGGTGGAATGTCATCCAATTGGCTTGCAAGCATGTGAGCTCACAAGGGATCACATATCACGGAACGAGAAAAGAGTACTTATGAGTAACGAGGTTGAACTAGGTATGCAGATACCGCGATCAAAACCTCGGATAAGTAAACTATCATGAGACAAAGGAAATTGGTATAAATGCATGAAGTGGTTCATTCGATCAAAAGTAATCGTTGAAATATGTGGGAGACATATGAATTTCGATTCCTCTATTGGTTATTGATCGGAGAAGTGTCTCGATCATGTCCATAATTCACGAACCATAGGGAGACACACTTAAGTATTCGATGTTGTTTAGTAGATATGGAATGTTAGTAGGGATACCGAATGTTGTTGAGTCTCGGATGGGATCCGGATATCACGAGGAGATCCGAATGATCCGAGAATATGATTCATATAAGGAAACTCCTATTTCGGAGTTCGAAAGTTTTGATGATTTCATCGAGAGGTTCTAGAAGGGTCTAGAAGGTTCACGGTCCGAAGGAGAATGGTCCATGAATGTGTCATGGGTATGTGGAATGATTGGATAATATCCAAGGTCACTTGGTGTTGGCATATCTGGGAGAGAAATAAAGCTCTAAATTGAAAGTCAAACGGAAGTTTGAAAAGTCAAACCGAACAATGGTTTCTCCGGGAGAAGAAACAAGTCCTTCTCTCAATCCAACTTGGGTTTGGGTTTGCATTCAAACCCACCTCCCTAAAAGGCTTCCCCTCTCATAAATAGAGGAGGGCTGCCCCAACACAACACACAAGTTCAAGACCTTTGAGAAGCCCGACCGCCGCCGCCGCGTCATTTCGCCATGGCCAAGGCTGCCGCCGCGGTCCGTCACCGCCGCCCTAGCCACCGTCGACACCTCCTCCTCCTCCCGTATTTCTAAACCCTAGATTTCCGGGAAACCCTAATCCACCATAACTCGCATCCGGCTTCGGCGAAGCCCTGCAGGGATGTAACACCCTCAGAATCGACCCTATGCAAGTTTTAGCGAAACCCGCCAAACCTGCATAGAAACGATTCAAAGGTGCCCACCAGGCACTTTCGTGCGGGTGGAAAACGAAGTAATAACATTACACAACAGTCCTCGATGGGACCCACAGAACAGATATATATACAACACGACTCCATGAGTCAAGAATACAGATATACAATGCAAAGATCCAAATCACCTTGAAAATGATACAGCGTCCGACTACGGACAAGATGCAAATGGGGCTAAGAGCCCTGAAGAATAACCAATGGCGTCCATAACCCTGCCCAGGCCAAGCCAGAAGGGTAACCCTGCTAACGACGTCGATCTCAAAACCTGCTTAAACAAAAGGGGTGCCGACAAAGGGCAAAGGAAAAAGAGGAGCGTCAGTACTGAGGCCAGTACACGGCGAGGCTAGAATTCGGCGGTCCTCGCCTACATAGGTATGGTGGACTGAAGCGGCAGCGGCGGCATGCACTAAACAACCTATAGAGACTCGATACAACTGGCGGCTATCAGAGAGGGGGAGGAAAGACCTATTCGGAACCAACCTGATTCTAACGCCAAACAAACCCATCCTGGTATTTCCCCCTCGAGACCAAACGAGGAAGTCCACCGAGGAACGCACACAGTTGGCAGTTTTAGTTATTCAGTTATCGTTGCAGCAATTACTAGTCAGGTGTAGATAGTCATCCTGATAAAGTAAGCAGTGGGCACTTTTAGTTAACCATTCCGTTGTAGTTGCGACACTTACTAGTCAAATACAATTAGCATGAGATAACCCGAAACCCAGCAGTTGTTGGTACTTTTATTTAGCCATTCCGTTATAGTTGCAATATTTACTAGTCAGGTACAATGGTTGCAAGCGACAACTCAAGCAAGCAATTGTTGGCAGTTTTATTTAGCCATTCCATTATAGTGAAGCTGATTACTAGTAATTATAAAGTCAAAATTTATAGCACTACTTTAGTTATAGTTGTCTATGATCGAGATACTGTGCTCCAAGTCGTCCATACCCGCGGACACGGCTTTCAGAAAGTTTTACCGCCGGGTGCACCAATAGCAACACGCCGATCAACCTCGAAAACCAAATCAAAACCCAACGAGGCCTTCACAACAAAGCAATCACAGATTCAGAATATTTCAGGGCCACCCCATTGAGTAGACCACGAAGCCACCGACTCGAGATGGACTCAAGGTTTCGCGACAATGGTCAGAAACAATCGGGAACCCAAAACTGGGCTTGTCGACACCGCGAAAACACTCCGCTTACCTAACAAAGCAGTGCTCCTCGCACAATCGTAAATAAAGAAGTAAAGCATGGCATAAGTACAAGATAGTAAATAAAACCTCAAACTAGTTTGTGGCCCCAAGAAATAAGAATGAATCAAGCTCTGGCTCAGGGGGGTCCCATAATCCTCCCGGATGTGGATAGCGCGATAAATCAAGGAATGTATCAAGTACTGGGTCCCATCGACACAAGTTGACGGTTAACAACCAAATAACATCTATTGCCCACCTGTGCCTCTGCTTACTTACTTCAATTTTAGTTGTTAAACAGTAAATAAAGTGAACGATAAATAAAGCCATGATCATCTCTAACATCAAACATGCGGCAATACTCCAACAACTGTGGTTCTGGCCGACACGCAACAGCACTTGAGCCAGCGAATAAGACGCGCAAGTCCACTATCTACCAAACAACAGGTAATAGGATGTGTCCAAGGCAAGATAAGGCTGCGAGGGATATCACGGGTACGAAAACTAGAGCATCGCAACACAGATAACAATAGATCAACAGGAGGGAAATACATACTATAAAAGTAAGATAGGTAGAAAGGGGGATATGCTCGCCTGAAAACATTGCCGAAGATTCAACCGAAGATCGGGTCGACACTCGCATCAACTCAACGGTCTTATCCGCGAAGAAGCAAAACACTAGAAGAAACACCGGATGCACTATTTAATACAACGGCAGAAGATCGGCATGATGCATGTATGATGTATGACATGGCAAAGAAAGGATGCAATTAGGTCATATTAAGCGGAAACCGGGTCCCACATTTAATTATTAGGTTCATGTTGTTTAGCTACCCGCAATTTAAATGTTGTATGGACATGGCAAAGATAGTACCGTCCGCTACACAAATTTAAATGGGACCAGATACGACTAGATTTGCCCATATGGGCCCCATATTTAATTATGAGGTGAATCGGCATAAGGCCCCAAACCACATGACAATATGCATGCATGAACAATTAATATGCACAAGTTGTATTATATTATAAAATAGGGTTCGGAAGGGGTTCACACATTAGAGGGCCTCGACGAACTTGAGGTTCCGGTTCGGGTTCGATCTGTGGTTCGGATCTGGGGTTCGCCTCGGCGGTTCGTTCTCGATAACGGAGGTAGATCTTGGCGCATCCGGGTCTTCGTGTCATGTCGACGGTCATGGCGTATCGAACTTCGCGTCCTCGGTAGATCTTGTTGACTCCACTCAAGACCTTGTCGCTCGCATGAGATCATGGGGTCATCGGGGTCCGGGTCTTGGTCGGGTCGCCGGTAGTTCTTGGTGTCCAGGGATGCTCCGGGTCCGGGGTTCGCCGCTCCGTGAGGTGGATCTTGTCGATTCGGCGTCATCGCTCCTAGTTTCCACGACGAAGTACTCGGGGTTCCACTCGGTTGTCGGTGTCGAGCTTGTTGTCACAAATAACTTGAAGGGTTCATGGCCTTAACGGGATCGTTCTTCGCATTCCGGAACCAGGGCCTTCGAGTCCATGTAGCAGATCCCGCGTTCCGCGACGGAGGTCTCGGGGTTCTGCGGCTTCGGTTGTCGGACGACCTCGATCAACATACTCAACTTGTTGGGGAAAAGGACTCACGACTCGTCGGTGGAGGAGCTCTGTGATACTCTTGGGGAGGCAGCGCTCGAGGACAGAGGAGGCGACGTCACCGCTGGCGGGGCAGCCTTGCAGGGACCGAGCGAGGCGGAACAGGGGACGGTGCCGGCCACGCTGCCTCTAGCGACAACCGGAGGAGCTCGGGACGGCAGGGACGGCGGAGGGGCCGCAGAGCTCGCGGAAGGCGCAGGCGCTGGATGGGACCCGCGCGGTGGAGCGAGGTAGAGGTGGCCTGGGCGGAGCTGCAGAGGGGATGGGGAGGCCGCAGACGGCGACGGGGCTCAAGCGGCGACGGCGAGAATGGTTGGAGGCGAGGAGGAGCGACGGGTTCGGGCCGAGGTGGAGGAGGGGGCGCCGGCGGAGACGAGGGCGCGAGGCCGGCGCGGGGAGGGAGGAGCGTCGGGGAGTGAGGTGGCGAGGTGGCTGGTGGCGGTGGCTTGCCGAGAGGAAGACAGCGTGGCCTTGAAGCGAGAGGCGAGGAGGCGGCCGAGGAGCTTGGGGTCGGGAGGCGCGAATCAAGGGAGAGAGAGAGAGGAGGCCGAGGCAGCGAGGGACCTGTGGCGGTGGAGGGAGTGAGGAGGGCAAAGGGGCTAAGGCGGCAGACGTGAGGTCGAGGTGTAAGGGAGAGGGTAGGAGGGCTGGGGTGAGAGAGGCAGGGGTGAGAGAGAGGATTGGTGAGGTGGCAGGGTGGGTAGGGATTGGGGAGAGGGTGAGATGGCGAGCTGCGGTTGGTGGGTAGAATAGGATTGGGTAGGTATAGGATTTAGAGTTTAGGTTTTATTAGTTTTGTAAATATGTGTTTGTTTTGTTTTGTTTATTTTAAAACAAGGCTACTTTGCAATTAGTTTATAGGTAAATAAAATATCCGATACGATCGGGGTTTTGCATTTGAAATAAAGAGGGGTATTTGTACAAAGCAAAACTAGGCTTTTCGAAATAGTTCAGACAAACAATGCATGATGATGACGATGCCATGCACAAAACAACGCGATTTTCTAGTAGTGGTTTTATGGATGCCACACGACACCACTAACAATGGATCTCGCCGAGATCCGCCTCATAGTACCGGAAAGAAGGTCATGGTGATCGAATCTTCTTGCTTCGTGTAGATCCTCGCGACACCACTAACAAGAGGTCGTTGTCCGTGATCGTCGAGAGAACACTCCGTAAACAAAAGGTCGAAGGTAGAGGTATCAACAAATAAAGCCACCTCTAGCTTCTGTGAAAGGAGTAAAATCACATTAATTCACCAATTCATTGTACAAGAGCGAATGATAAGAGTAGTGGTATGGTAGCTACTCCATCCCGCACTCAAACCATTATTCTGCACACGAATAAGGGGATTATGCAACCAACTCTCGGAATTAGACTGAAGATCTCGACAAGCGAGGTTCAGAAACAAAGGGGTGATGCAGACTCTACATCGGATCTGGCATAGATGATGTCGTCGCGTCGGAAAACACCGGAAGGCACGAGAAGGATCAAGGAGAAGTCCACCAGACGAAGGATTCCTCGGACAGCATGAACACCGGATGGTAGAACACCGTTATCAAAGGAGGAAGCGAAACACTGAAGGTGCGACGGAACCCAACCACGAGAAATCCTGGACTCGGAGAGAGAGAAGAGAGCGGATTCAAAACACGTAGAGGTAGAGGAGAATAGCAGAGGGGTAAGGAGTAAAATCAGACCTAGTCAGAGCTATCCAACCGATTTTGCAAAATAGTTTTGACACTCTACTTCGGCCGTTAGCTAGGTTATCCTACAGGCTGGACTTGTGGGGTATCGCAACTGCTGAGCTCTGATACCACTCTGTAACACCCTCAGAATCGACCCTATGCAAGTTTTAGCGAAACCCGCCAACCCTGCATAGAAACGATTCAAAGGTGCCCACCAGGCACTTTCGTGCGGGTGGAAAACGAAGTAATAACATTACACAATAGTCCTCGATGGGACCCACAGAACAGATATATATACAACACGACTCCATGAGTCAAGAATACAGATATACAATACAAAGATCCAAATCACCTTGAAAATGATACAGCGTCCGACTACGGACAAGATGCAAATGGGGCTAAGAGCCCTGAAGAATAACCAATGGCGTCCATAACCCTGCCCAGGCCAAGCCGGAAGGGTAACCCTGCTAACGACGTCGATCTCAAAACCTGCTCAAACAAAAAGGGTGCCGACAAAGGGCAAAGGAAAAAGAGGAGCGTCAGTACTGAGGCCAGTACACGGAGAGGCTAGAATTCAGCGGTCCTCGCCTACATAGGTATGGTGGACTGAAGCGGCAGCGGCGGCATGCACTAAACAACCTATAGAGACTCGATACAACTGGCGGCTATCAGAGAGGGATAAGAAAGACCTATTCGGAACCAACCTGATTCTACCATCAGACAAACCCATCCTGGTGTTTCCCCCTCGAGACCAAACGAGGAAGTCAACCGAGGAACTCACACCGTTGGCAGTTTTAGTTATTCAGTTATCGTTGCAGCAATTACTAGTCAGGTGTAGATAGTCATCCTGATAAAGTAAGCATGGGCACTCTTAGTTAACCATTCCGTTGTAGTTGCGACACTTACTAATCAGATTCAATTAGCATGAGATAACCCAAACCCAGCAGTTGTTGGTACTTTTATTTAGCCATTCCGTTACAGTTGCAATATTTACTAGTCAGGTACAATGGTCGCAAGCGACAACTCAAGCAAGCAATTGTTGGCAGTTTTATTTAGCCATTCCATTATAGTGAAGCTGACTACTAGTCATTATAAAGTCAAATTTATAGCACTACTTTAGTTATAGTTGTCTATGATCGAGATACTGTGCTCCAAGTCGTCCATAACCGCGGACACGGCTTTCAGAAAGTTTTACCCGCCGGGTGCACCAATAGCAACACACGCCGATCAACCTCGAAAACCAAATCAAAACCCAACGAGGACTTCACGACAAAGCAATCACAGGATTCAGAAATATTTGAGGGGCCACCCCATTGAGTAGACCCAAGAACGGTGACCGACCGAGACGGACTCAAGGTTTGCGACAATGGCTGTAAACGACTGGGAACCCAAAACTGGGCTTGTCGATACCGCGAAAACACTCCGCTTACCTAAACAGTACAGTGTTCTCCTCGCACAATCGTAAATAAAGAAGTAAAGCATGGAATAAGTACAAGATAGTAAATAAAACCTCAAACTAGTTTGTGGCCCCAAGAAATAAGAATGAATCAAGCTCTGGCTCAGGGGGGGTCCCATAATCCTCCCGGATGTGGATAGCGCGATAAATCAAGGAACAGGTATCAAGTACTCGGGGTCCTACGGGACACAAGTGGACGGTTAACAACCAAATAACATCTATTGCCCACCCGTGCCTCTGCTTACTTACTTCAATTTTAGTTGTTAAACAGTAAATAAAGTGAACGATAAATAAAGCCATGATCATCTCCAACATCAAACATGCGGCAATACTCCAACAACTGTGGTTCTGGCCGACACGCAACAGACTTGAGCGACTAAGACGCCAAGTCCACTATCTACCAAACAACGGTAATAGGATGTGTCCAAGGCAAGATAAGGCTGCGAGGGATATCACGGGTACGAAAACTAGAGCATCGCAACACAGATAGCAATAGATCAACAGGAGGGAAATAAATACTATAAAAGTAAGATAGGTAGAAAGGGGGAGATGCTCTCCTGAAAACATTGCCGAAGATTCAACCGAAGATCGGGTCGACACTCGCATCAACTCAATGGTCTTATCCGCGAAGAAGCAAAACACTAGAAGAAACACCGGATGCACTATTTAATACAACGGCAGAAGATCGGCATGATGCATGTATGATGTATGACATGGCAAAGGTGCGATGCAATTAGGTCTATTAAGCGGAAACCGGGGTCCCGACATTTAATTATTAGGTTCATGTTGTTTAGCTACCCCGCAATTTAAATGTTGTATGGACATGGCAAAAGATAGTACCGGTCCGCTACACAAATTTAAATGGGACCAGTATACGACTAGATTTGCCGCATATGGGCCCCATATTTAATTATGAGGTGAATCGGCATAAGGCCCCAAAACCACATGACAATATGCATGCATGAACAATTAATATGCGACAAGTTGTATTATATTATAAAATAGGGTTTCGGGAAGGGGTTCACACATTAGAGGGCCTCGACGAACTTGAGGTTCCGGGGTTCGGGGTTCGGTCTCAGGGTTCGGATCTGGGGTTCGTTCTCTGATAACGGAGGTAGATCTTGGCGCATCCGTGGTCTTCGGGTCATGTCGACGGTCATGGCGTATCGAACTTCTCGCGTCCTCGGTAGATCTTGTTGACTCCACTCCGAAGACCTTGTCGTTCTGCAGCGGAGATCATGGGGTCATCGGGGTCCGGGTCTTGGTCGGGTCGCCGGTAGTTCTTGGTGTCCAGGGATGCTCCGGGTCCGGGGTTCGCCGCTCCGTGAGGTGGATCTTGTCAATTCGGCGTCATCGCCCCTAGTTTCCACGACGAAGTACTCGGGGTTCCACTCGGTTGTCGGTGTCGAGCTTGTTGTCACAAATAACTTGAAGGGTTCATGGCCGGCCTTAACGGGATCGGTCTTCGCGTTCCGGAACCAGGGCCTTCGAGTCCATGTAGCAGATCCCGCGTTCCGCGACGGAGGTCTCGGGGTTCCGCGGCTTCGGTTGTCGGACGACCTCAATCAACATACTCAACTTGTTGGGGAAAAGGACTCACGACTCGTCGGTGGAGGAGCTCTGTGATACTCTTGGGGAGGCAGCGCTCGAGGACAGAGGAGGCGACGTCACCGCTGGCGGGGCAGCCTTGCAGGGACAGAGCGAGGCGGAACAGGGGACGGTGCCGGCCGCGCTACCTCTAGCGACAACCGGAGGAGCTCGGGACGGCAGGGACGGCGGAGGGGGCGCAGAGCTCGCGGAAGGCGCAGGCGCTGGACGGGACCCGCGCGGTGGAGCGAGGTAGAGGTGGCCTGGGCGGAGCTGCAGAGGGGATGGGGAGGCCGCAGACGGCGACGGGGCTCAAGCGGCGACGGCGAGGATGGTTGGAGGCGAGGAGGAGCGGCGGGTTCGGGCCGAGGAGGAGGGGCGCCATGAGACGAGGCGTGAGGCCGCGCGGAGGAGGAGCGGCGGTTAGAGAGGGTGGGCGAGGCGGCCGCGGGCTGGCGGTGGCCGGCGCCGGAGAGGAAGACGGCGTGGCGCGCGCGGAAGCAGAGAGGCGAGGAGGCGGCGCCGGAGGAGCTTGGGGTCGGGGAGGCGGCGAACTGGGCGGAGGAGAGGAGAGCGGGAGGAGGCCGGAGCACGCGGGGCCGGAGAGGGACCCCGTGGCGGTGGAGGGCGTGCGGAGGGCAGGGGCTGGCAGCCGGGCAAGGAGGTGAGGTCGAGGTGTAAGGGAGAGGGGGTAGGGAGGCTGTGGGTGAGAGAGGCAGGGGTGAGAGAGAGGATTGGTGAGGTGGCAGGGTGGGTAGGGATTGAGGGAGAGGGTGAGATGGCGAGCTGCGGTTGGTGGGTAGAATAGGATTGGGTAGGTATAGGATTTAGAGTTTAGGTTTTATTAGTTTTGTAAATATGTGTTTGTTTTGTTTTGTTTATTTTAAAACAAGGCTACTTTGCAATTAGTTTATAGGTAAATAAAATATCCGATACGATCGGGGTTTTGCATTTGAAATAAAGAGGGGTATTTGTACAAAGCAAAACTAGGCTTTTCGAAATAGTTCAGACAAACAATGCATGATGATGACGATGCAATGCACAAAAACAACGCGATTTTCTAGTAGTGGTTTTGCGGGATGCCACAATTCGACACCACTAACAATGGATCTCGCCCTCGAGATCCGCCTCCTAGTACCGGAAAGAAGGTCGGCGATCTGAATCTTCTTGCTTCGTGTAGATCCTCGCGACAACACTAACAATAGGTCGTTGTCCGTGATCGTCGAGAGAACACTCCGTAAACAAAAGGTCGAAGGTAGAGGTATCAACAAATAAAGCCACCTCTAGCTTCTGTGAAAGGAGTAAAATCACATTAATTCACCAATTCATTGTACAAGAGCGAATGATAAGAGTAGTGGTATGGTAGCTACTCCATCCCGCACTCAAACCATTATTCTGCACACGAATAAGGGGATTATGCAACCAACTCTCGGAATTAGACTGAAGATCTCGACAAGCGAGGTTCAGAAACAAAGGGGTGATCACCGCACTCATCGGATCTGGCATAGATGATGTCGTCGCGTCGGAAAACACCGGAAGGCACGAGAAGGATCAAGGAGAAGTCCACCAGACGAAGGATTCCTCGGACAGCATGAACACCGGATGGTAGAACACCGTTATCAAAGGAGGAAGCGAAACCCTGAAGGTGCGACGGAACCCAACCACGAGAAATCCTAGACTCGGAGAGAGAGAAGAGAGCGGATTCAAAACACGTAGAGGTAAGAGGAGAATAGCAGAGGGGTAAGGAGTAAAATCAGACCTAATCAGAGCTATCCAACCGATTTTGCAAAATAGTTTTGACACTACTTCGGCCGTTAGCTAGGTTATCCTACAGGCTGGACTTGTGGGGTATCGCAACCGAGCTCGATACTCTGAACACCCTCAGAATCGACCCTATGCAAGTTTTAGCGAAACCCGCCAACCCTGCATAGAAACGATTCAAAGGTGCCCACCAGGCACTTTCGTGCGGGTGGAAAACGAAGTAATAACATTACACAACAGTCCTCGATGGGACCCACAGAACAGATATATATATACAACACGACTCCATGAGTCAAGAATACAGATATACAATGCAAAGATACAAATCACCTTGAAAATGATACAACGTCCGACTACGGACAAGATGCAAATGGGGCTAAGAGCCCTGAAGAATAACCAATGGCGTCCATAACCCTGCCCAGGCCAAGCCGGAAGGGTAACCCTGCTAACGACGTCGATCTCAAAACCTGCTTAAACAAAAGGGGTGCCGACAAAGGGCAAAGGAAAAAGAGGAGCGTCAGTACTGAGGCCAGTACACGGCGAGGCTAGAATTCGGCGGTCCTCGCCTACATAGGTATGGTGGACTGAAGCGGCAGCGGCGGCATGCACTAAACAACCTATAGAGACTCGATACAACTGGCGGCTATCAGAGAGGGGGAGGAAAGACCTATTCGGAACCAACCTGATTCTAACGCCAAACAAACCCATCCTGGTATTTCCCCCTTGAGACCAAACGAGGAAGTCCACCGAGGAACGCACACAGTTGGCAGTTTTAGTTATTCAGTTATCGTTGCAGCAATTACTAGTCAGGTGTAGATAGTCATCCTGATAAAGTAAGCAGTGGGCACTTTTAGTTAACCATTCCGTTGTAGTTGCGACACTTACTAGTCAAATACAATTAGCATGAGATAACCCGAAACCCAGCAGTTGTTGGTACTTTTATTTAGCCATTCCGTTATAGTTGCAATATTTACTAGTCAGGTACAATGGTCGCAAGCGACAACTCAAGCAAGCAATTGTTGGCAGTTTTATTTAGCCATTCCATTATAGTGAAGCTGATTACTAGTCATTATAAAGTCAAATTTATAGCACTACTTTAGTTATAGTTGTCTATGATCGAGATATCAGGCTCCAAGTCGCATAACCGCGACACGGCTTTCGAAAGTTTTACCCGCCGGGTGCACCAATAGCAACACACGCCGATCAACCTTGAAAACCAAATCAAAACCCAACGAGGCCTTCACGACAAAGCAATCACAGGATTCAGAAATATTTCAGGGCCACCCATTGAGTAGACCATAACGGAAGCCGGTGACTCGAGACGGACTCAAGGTTTGCGACAATGGTCAGAACGATCGGGAACCCAAATCGGGCTTGTCGATACCGCGAAACACTCCGCTTACCTAAACAAAGTGTTCTCCTCGCACAATCGTAAATAAAGCAAGAAAGCATGGAATAAGTACAAGATAGTAAATAAAACCTCAAACTAGTTTGTGGCCCCAAGAAATAAGAATGAATCAAGCTCGCCTGGGGGTCCCATAATCCTCCCGGATGTGGATAGCGCGATAAATCAAGGAACAGGTATCAAGTACTCGGGGTCCTATGGGACACAAGTGGACGGTTAACAACCAAATAACATCTATTGCCCACCTGTGCCTCTGCTTACTTACTTCAATTTTAGTTGTTAAACAGTAAATAAAGTGAACGATAAATAAAGCCATGATCATCTCCAACATCAAACATGCGGCAATACTCCAACAAGTGTGGTTCTAGCCGACACGCAACAGCACTTGAGCCAGCGACTAAGACGCGTAAGTCCACTATCTACCAAACAACAGGTAATAGGATGTGTCCAAGGCAAGATAAGGCTGCGAGGGATATCACGGGTACGAAAACTAGAGCATCGCAACACAGATAGCAATAGATCAACAGGAGGGAAATAAATACTATAAAAGTAAGATAGGTAGAAAGGGGGAGATGCTCGCCTGAAAACATTGCCGAAGATTCAACCGAAGATCGGGTCGACACTCGCATCAACTCAACGGTCTTATCCGCGAAGAAGCAAAACACTAGAAGAAACACCGGATGCACTATTTAATACAACGGCAGAAGATCGGCATGATGCATGTATGATGTATGACATGGCAAAGGTGCGATGCAATTAGGTCTATTAAGCGGAAACCGGGGTCCCGACATTTAATTATTAGGTTCATGTTGTTTAGCTACCCCGCAATTTAAATGTTATGGACATGGCAAAAGATAGTACCGGTCCGCTACACAAATTTAAATGGGACCAGTATACGACTAGATTTGCCCGCATATGAGCCCCATATTTAATTATGAGGTGAATCGGCATAAGGCCCCCAAACCACATGACAATATGCATGCATGAACAATTAATATGCGACAAGTTGTATTATATTATAAAATAGGGTTTCGGGAAGGGGTTCACACATTAGAGGGCCTCGACGAACTTGAGGTTCCGGGGTTCGGGGTTCGGTCTCAGGGTTCGGATCTGGGGTTCGGCCTCGGCGGGTTCGTTCTCTGATAACGGAGGTAGATCTTGGCGCATCCGTGGTCTTCGGGTCATGTCGACGGTCATGGCGTATCGAACTTCTCGCGTCCTCGGTAGATCTTGTTGACTCCACTTCGAAGACCTTGTCGTTCTGCAGCGGAGATCATGGGGTCATCGGCGGGTCTTGGTCGGGTCGCCGGTAGTTCTTGGTGTCGAGGATGCTCGGGTCCGGGTTTGCTCCGTGAGGTGGATCTTGTCGATTCGGCGTCATCGCCCCTAGTTTCCACGACAAAGTACTCGGGGTTCCACTCGGTTGTCGGTGTCGAGCTTGTTGTCACAAATAACTTGAAGGGTTCATGGCCTTAACGGGATCGGTCTTCGCGTTCCGGAAACAGGGCCTTCGAGTCCATGTAGCAGATCCCGCGTTCCGCGACGGAGGTCTCGGGGTTCCGCGGCTTCGGTTGTCGGACGACCTCGATCAACATACTCAACTTGTTGGGGAAAAGGACTCACGACTCGTCGGTGGAGGAGCTCTGTGATACTCTTGGGGAGGCAGCGCTCGAGGACAGAGGAGGCGACGTCACCGCTTGCGGGGCAGCCTTGCAGGGACCGAGCGAGGCGGAACAGGGGACGGTGCCGGCCACGCTGCCTCTAGCGACAACCGGAGGAGCTCGGACGAGGGACGAGAGGGCCGCAGAGCATGGAAGGCGCAGCGCTGGATGGGACCCAAGGTGGAGCGAGGTAGAGGCGGCCTGGAGCTGCAGAGGGGACGGGAGGCGCACGGGCGACGGGCCTGCGGGCGACTGCAGGATGGTTGGAGGCGAGGAGGGTTCGGAGGAGGAGGAGGGCGCCATGAGATGAGGGCGAGGTCGGGAGGGAGGAGAGGCTGGGGAGGAGGGCGAGGCGGCTGCTGCTGGCGGGCTGGCCCGGAGAGGAAGACAAGGCAAGGAAGGCAGAGAGGCAAGGAGGCGGCGCCGGAGGAGCTTGGGGTCGGGGAGGCGGCAAACTGGGCGGAGGAGAGGAGAGCGGGAGGAGGCCGGAGCACGCGGGGCCGGAGAGGGACCCCGTGGCGGTGGAGGGAGGAGGAGGGCAATGCACCAGCGGGAGGAGGTCGAGGTGTAAGGGAGAGGGGGTAGGGAGGCTGTGGGTGAGAGAGGGAGGGGTGAGAGAGAGGATTGGTGAGGTGGCAGGGTGGGTAGGGATTGGGGGAGAGGGTGAGATGGCGAGCTGCGGTTGGTGGGTAGAATAGGATTGGGTAGGTATAGGATTTAGAGTTTAGGTTTTATTAGTTTTGTAAATATGTGTTTGTTTTGTTTTGTTTATTTTAAAACAAGGCTACTTTGCAATTAGTTTATAGGTAAATAAAATATGGGTAGGTATAGGATCTTCCCTCTACTTTTGACACCACGCCATCATGCTGCCGGAATCACGAAGGGAGAACTAAAACCTCCGCTACCTACTGGAACAAGGGAGAGGAAGGTCTTCATCGAAAATTTAACGTGACCGATCATGAAGCGCCACGAACGAGCACCGAAGGATCGTCTACGCGATCTTGAGATCAGCAAGTGTACGACTACATCACCCACGAGAATCTGCTCTCGTTAACCGCTTTGGAATCTTCGAGGGTGAGTTATTCTATCGACTCATTGCTACAATCTAGTAGATAGATCTTGGCTTGTTTGTGTGCATGCGTTAGAATTTTTTTGTTTTCCATGCTACGAACCCCTACAGTGGTATCAGAGCCGTGTCTATATGTAGATCTGTTGCATGAGTAGAACACAATGGTCATTGTTGGCGGTGGTGCTTTTATTATCAATTGATTTTTGTGTACTTTGCATCTTGCGGTATGATGGGATGAAGTGTCCCGGGCTAACCTTACATGACATCGTTCATGAGACTTGCTCCACGCTCAACATGCAACTTGTATTGCATAAGTGGCTTTGCGGGTGTCTGTCTCTCCCATCATAGTATAGATTCAATTTACAACGGGCACTTGATAGTTCAAGCTTCAACGTTGTGGTTCTTGTTCGTAAGTTAGAACGACACTTATTGAAAGCCCTAAAACACGTAAAATATGCAAAAAAAATTAGAGGCGTCTAACTTTGTTTTGCAGGGGTGTGATGTGATGTGATATGGCCATGATTGTGATTATATATGATGTATGCAATGTTCCTTATTGTAAGTTGGCAACCGGCAGGAGCCATATGGTTGTCCTTTAAATTCCGTTAATACCTGCGTGTCTATTCAAAGTAGTTGTAATAGTTGAAGCTGGTGGAAGACAATCATGAAACGGCGCCATTGACCTTGACGCCATACCGGTGATGATGGAGATCATGTTCGTTCTTGAAGATGGAGATCGAAAGCACAAGAAGAAAGGTCATATCATATCACATATTATGAATTGCATGTGATGTTAATCCTTTATGCATATTGTATTGCTTAGTTTGCGATGGTAGCATTATAAGATGATCCCTCAAGCACAAAAATTTCAAGTTTTAAAGTGTTCATCCTTAGTATGCATCGTTGCTAAAGCTTGTTGTTTCGAAGCACCATGTGATGATCGGGTGTGTTAGATTCTGCGAGTGTATACAACGTAAGCAAGCCAGATTTGCTCATGCGGAAGCTAAGGTTTGATCTTGATTGTCACATCCCAAAATTCTCCAAATTTTGTAATGTGAAAAATAAATAAACAAAATAAATAATTGTTGGAAATTTAGGGTGAAAAGAAACTTTTTGTTTCATAGTGGAAACATTCAAAACTCATCTTGAACAAACTTTGAATAGAATTTGAATCCAACTAAATTCAAAACAAGTGAAATGCTTTCTTCATAAAAGCATCTTGAAAATTTAAACACTTGGAAAATAAACCAAAACCCTCAAACCCTAATGGAAGAAAACATTTCTAAGTTATCTCTAAGCCTATGGATTTGATCCATATAAAAAATTGTCAACAAACATTTATAAATGATCAAGAATGACTATAAAAACCATGGGAATTGGTTTCCCCTAAATTGGAGCCATAAATAAAATCTTATGAATTTAATAAGATAAGGAAAATGAATTTTCCAAAGCTAATAAAGCACCTATCTAAAAGTCCATACCAAATGGTGAGAAAATTATCCTAAATATATGTAAAAGGATAAACAAATACTAAATAAAATTATACAATTTAGAATCACCAAGTTTGGATCTATAAATAAAAAGATATGGATTTTATAAGATAAAGAAAGGAATATTTAAAAGCCAAATTAAATCTTGGCCAAATCCATAAGCAAATGGATTAAAGATAAACCAAATAAAATAAAGGGATAAAGAATATTCAAATAAAATAAAATGGCATTAACCAAATTCTATCCCTATTTGAATAAAGGGAAATAACCAATTTAAATGATTAATAAAAACATATTAAAATAATTCAAAGTGAATTATTTAAACACCCTATTGAATAAATAAAACTTACAAAAAGGGGTTTGATAAACATTTTAATTTAAAAAAGAAAGTTAAATCATTTGAATAAATAATATGAATTGGAATCATATTTAAAATCCTATTTAAATAAAGACAAAGGCTCTTTTTAAATAAATATTTAAACCATGTAAGAATAAAAGAAATGTTCCAAAAATTACCATTAAAATACATATTTAAACAGAACAAAAACTTATTGAATATTTTGAAAAAATTTGAAATGAATTATTATTTGAATTGCTTGATTAAAATCCAAAACAGAAATAAAAATGGAAAAGGAAACAGTATAAAAAAATGAAACAAAGCAGCCAGCCCAGCAAACCCAGCCCACTAGCCCAGTTAGCCCACTTACCTCTTCCCACGAGAAAACGATTTGCACCGTAGATTCGACCCGCCCCCTCACTGACTGCCTGGACCCACTCTTCCTCTCTCTGTCACTGTCAAGCAGACCCCACCTGCCAGGCTTCTCTTCCTCACCCGCCGCGGCAACCACACCCTTCCCCGGCCATTTCTGCCGCAAAACCTCCGCGTAAATTATCAATTAATGGCTGATCAATTCTCGCTAACGTCCACGCCATCTTAAACACCATCGCCCACTCTATCTTTCCCCTCAGTCCTCATTTCCTCGGAGCCACCAGGCTGCCTTAATTCCTCGCAACACCGTCCTCTGCTCCGACGAGCTGCGACCGCGATTCCGACCAGACCTCTCCTTCCCTTGCCTCCCAGTCCCCACGAACCTGTTCCTCATCTCCCTACGCACCTTCCCATGCCCTCCTCTCTCTCGCGCGTGCCCCGTAACCACGGCAACAACTTCAACTGAGCTCCGCCACCGTCTGCCTCAACTCCGGCGACTCCACACGATGAGCCCTGACCTCCCTTTCCCCTCTTTTTGATGCTCCTGTGCGCGCCATGACCTTGCGCATCTAACGGTGTCCTCCACTCATCTTAGCGCGCTCTCAATCCTCGCCTGCATCAAGACCTGTACGAGCCCGACGCCAGGCAGAACTCCGGTGAGCAATCCACGGCAACCACGAGCGCCCCTCGACCCAAGAAGACTACGCTAAGCATCAGCACGAACCAGCGAACCTAGTGAACTTATTCCCCATCTACCTTGATTCATGTATCACTGGCAACCTCGCCGCCAGAGCGCCGTCGCTGCACAGCCGCCGCCAGCGCCGCTCATTCTAGGTCAAACGCGTAGCAACCGTTGGATCTGGATCGCGTGGATAGGATAGAAACTTAAACGAAGGGGTAAGTTTGGTTCTGTACCATGCGATGCGCATTAGATCTAACGTCTAGCATCTTTAGATCCACACGAAATGGTATGGCCCAGTAGAATCACGCCACGTGGCCCAATCTGTTTTATAATAACCAGAAATGATCTATTAGATGTTCAAGTTTGTAAAATTCATAACTTTTGATCCACACGTCCAAATTTTGCAAATTTTATATCAATGGAACCAGCAGACGAAGTACTATACAACCATGCACTTTGTTTAATGAATTGTTTCTGGTAAAATGGTTGTTTTTGCAGAAGCTTGTGTAGGCATAATTTGAATATAAAATTCATTCTAAAATTATTTTTGTGATGAAACCTTTGGCAAATGGTTTGTTTTGAACCTACTGACCATATAAACCAACTTGTGGATTCAAAAACATATTTTGTGAGGCAAAAGAATAAATCTTTGATTTAGAACATTACTAGTCAAATAAAAATGTTGTTTATATGTTAAAAATACTTTTTGGAGAAAACCCTTTGGGAAATGATTTGGATTAAACTCTCTGACCCTAAACACAAAGATTTATGATTTAAAAATATATTTCGTGAACCCTATAAAAATTATTACTTTGCTAAAGGCATTTTCAACAACATAAAATATTGATTTGGTATAGAAAATGGTTTATAGGTGAAACCTTTTGCAAATGGTTTTAATATTAAACACTTGACCATAAAACACTAACATTTGTGTTTAAAATTGTATTTGTCAAACACTAGAAAATATTACTTTGGTTTGAACCATTTCTAGCAAAATAAAAATGACTTAAAATGGCCATTTTCACTAACTTGATATCAAATGATTTTGCCACATTTACAAATGACCTTGCCACTTTTATAAATGACCAATAGACATTTTATGATGTTTATAACCTATAGAAACTACTTTTCCAAAATAAAACAATATTTGGCATGCTTGCATGCATTGCTTTGTTTCTATTATTTTATGTGATGTAATGGTAGATTGAATATTGCTTGCTTGGTTGAATTGTAGTAGAATTTGAAGAGTGTGAATATTACAAGGTCAAGGAGTGAACTTATAATCTCTACCAAAAAGGCAAGTGATGCTTCATACTTTGTCCCATTATTTTCACTATGCATTAGTGATATTTCTAAGTAGGACTTGCATGTAATTTTTGCTAAGTATAAACTATGCCATGGGAAATCCTAGTAGATGAAACCTTAGTAGAATTTTTCCTAAGTTAAGATTCCCACTATTATCATGTTTAGCTTAGCTAGTAGAAAAAAATGGTGGTTTATATTCATGCTATGGAATATTTCTAAGTCAAGGACTTGTGTTTTGTTTAATAAAACAACTAAGTGAATGAAACACCTGGGTGGAATGGAAAGAATGGTTTGTGTTGAGTGGTTACACAAGGCCCATTTCTTTGGTTTACCTTGTGTATCTCACTTGTGGAATGCCACCTAGGAACAAAGAGATTTGAGATGTCAAATGTTGAGAAGCTTCAATTGCAGCCACTTGGCATTATGGGCTCTGCCTGTATCATATAGGTTGAAATAACTTAGCCAAATGGACAGTTGGTGGTAGGGGATGATAGGTTGGAACGCGTCCATTCTGGTCTAAGAGAAGGCTTCTGAAAGATCTTGTCTTGGTGAAACCAAGTCTTGTGGGGAAAGTGCACCACCTCTGCAGAGTGTAAAATCTAAGTACTTAGCCATGTCCGTGGCAAAGGACAATTTGTGGAACAATACATGGAAGCTATCAAGAATCTCCTCACCCAAATTTCTAATTTAAAAACTTGCGGTTGAACAAGGGTTTAAGGTTCACCAATTTCTATTGGTGGTTCCTTGGGTGATTTTTGACAAACAAAATCTTAGTGTTTTCCAAAGATAAGGAAAATCTATTTTGAGCAAAGCAAGCCTAAGCTCCACCTAGCCAAATGCATATAGATGATAGACTCCACTATACTATCATAGTATCACTTGCCAATACAATTCAAATGTATTGACCCTTGTGGCTGTAACTTATTATGTTGTAGGTTTGTTTGATGTTAGTGAAGTGTGTTGATTAGGATTATAAGTCTACAACCAACATGATTGCCTGTGTCACTTTGAAGATGAAGGACCCCATGCTATAGTTATTTCTGCTGCATTGTAATGAGATAGCCAAATGAGCTACGTAAGATGTAATGAATTATTTTATTCCTAGTTATAAAGTTGTAATATGACCTTTGTTTCTTGATATTACATCTTAACTGTGGATGCTAGCTATTGATCCAAGGACTAGCATTGTAAACACATGGATCTCTACCTTATTAAAGGTTGGGACCTCTACATTGACTAGCCTAGCATGTACAGACATGGTCTCGGAACACGGATCACCAAAAGGTAAAGCATGAGTCATATAGTAGATGTGATGAATATGTTGATTGTTCGCCATTGAAGCTACATCAACTCTCGTGATGATCGGTTTTGATGTGGTGGATTTGGTTCATGTGATCACTAAAACAATGTGAGGGATATTGTTTTGAGTGGGTGTTCACCTAGATTAATTTAACTATTAATTTGAACTCAATTTGTCATAAACTTAGTCTAAACTATTGCAAATATGTTGTAGATCAATGGTGGCTCCTACCATCAATTTTAATGCATTCCTAGAGAAAGAAAAGTTGAAAAACAATGGAAGCAACTTCGTGGATTGGTTCCGCAATTTGAGGATTGTCCTCAATGCTGGTAATTTGACCTATGTCTTTGGATGCACATTGGTGACCCTTTGCCATCGCTACCGATGAAGTAAAGAATGTTTACCTCACTCGGAAGAATCAGTACTCCACAGTTTAGTGTGCTATCTTCCATGACCCATATGATATTGTCCGTGAACTCAAAATGATATTTGAGGCTCATGCAGCAGTTGAGAGTTATGAGGCTTCTGAAAAGTTCTTTAACTGCAAGATGGAAGAGGGCAGCTCCGTCAGTGAGCATGTGCTTAAGATGTATGGGCACGCAAATAAACTCCAAAGTTTGGGTATAGTGATTCCTAATTCTTTGGGGATTCACCGTGTCCTCCAATTACTGCCAACAAGTTACAAGAACTTTGTGATGAACTACAATATGCAAAACATGGACACGTTGCCAGAACTCTGCTCCATGTTGAAATATGCAGAAGTGGAGATCAAGAAAGAGCACCAAGTGTTGTTGGTCAATAAGACCACCAAATTCAAGAAGCAAGGCAAGTCTAAGAAAAATGGAAACTTCAAGAAGGGTTGTAAGAAAGTTGCTGTGCCAGCGAAGAAGACCAAGGCTGGGCCTAAGCCTGATACTGAGTGCTTTCCCTGCAAAGGGAGAAGGTCACTGGAAGCGGAATTGCCCAAAGTACTTGGCGGATTTGAAGAACGGCATCATAAAAAAGAAAGGTATATCTGATATACATGTTATTGATGTGTATCTCACTAGTACTCGTAGTAGTGCCTAGGTATTTGATACTGGTTCAGTTGCTCATATTTGTAACTTGAAACAGGTACTTCAGAATAAACGGAAGCTAGCGAAGAACAAGGTGACGATGCGCGTAGGAAATGGATCAAATGTTGATGTGATCGCGGTCGGCACGCTACCTCTTCATCTACCATCGGGATTAGTTTTATACTTAAAATAATTGTTATTTGGTGCCTGCGTTGAGCATGAACATTATATCTGGATCATGTTTATTACGAGACGGTTAATGTTTAAGTCCGAGAATAATGGTTGTTCGATTTATATGAGTAATATGTTTTATGCACATGCACCTTTGATAGATGGTCTATTTTTATTGAATATCGATTGTGGAAATACACACATTAATAACACTGAAGCTAAACGTTTGAAATTGAGCGATAACTCGACCTATATGTGGCACTATCGTCTTGATCATATTGGAGTGAAGCGTATGAAGAAACTCCATTCCGATGGACTTCTTGAATCACTTGATTTCGAATCACTTGAAATATGCGAAGCATGTCTGATGGGTAAAATGACTAAGACTCCATTTTCTAGTATGATGGAGCGAGCTACGGATTTATTGGAAATCATACATACCGATGTGTGTGGTCCATTGAGTGTAGCATCGGGCGGTGGTTATCGTTATGTTCTTACCTTCACAGATGACTTGAGTAGATATGGGTATATCTATTTCATGAAACATAAGTCCGAAACTTTCGAGAAGTTTAAGGAATTTCAAAATGAGGTAGAGAATCAACGTAACAAGGAGATTAAATTTCTAGAATCTGATCGTGGAGGTGAATATCTAAGTTACGAGTTTGGCGAGCATTTGAAGAAATGCGGAATACTTTCACAATTGACACCGCCGGGAACACCATAGCGTAATCGTGTGTCCGAACATCGTAATCGAACTCTCTTGGATATGGTTCGTTCTATAATGTCACTTACAGATTTACCGCTATCGTTTTGGGATTATGCATTAAAACAGCCGCATTCACTTTAAATAGGGCACCATCTAAATCCGTTGAAACGACACCATATGAATTATGGTTTGGTAAGAAACCTAAATTGTCGTTCCTTAAAGTTTGGGGTTGCGAAGCTTATGTAAAGAATTTACAACCGGACAAGCTTGAACCCAAAGCGGAAAAATGTGTCTTCATAGGATACCCAAAGGAAACTATTGGGTATACCTTCTATAATATATCCGAGGGCAAAATCTTCGTTTCCAATAATGGATCCTTTCTAGAGAAGGAATTTCTCTCGAAAGAAGTGACTGGAAGGAAAGTAGAACTCGATGAGGTTGTTGAACCTTCTCTCGAACTTGCGAGTAGCGCAGCACTGGAAGTAGTTACTGTGGCGCCTACACCAATAAGAGAGGAAGCTAATGATGTTGATCATGAAACTTCGATTGAAGTTACTACGGAACCTCGCAGGTCAACGAGAACTCGTACCACTCTTGATTGGTATGATCCCGTTATGAGTGTCATGTTGGTGGATAACACCGATGACCCTGCGACATATGAGGAAGCAATGATGAGCCTAGATTCCAATAAATGGCAAGAAGCCACAAAATCCGAGATTGGATCCATGTACAAAAACCAAGTATGGACTTTGGTGGAATTGCCGGATGGCCGGAAGGCTGTCGTGAACAAATGGATTTTCAAGAAGAAAACATATGTTGATGGTAATGTTACTATCTATAAAGCTCGACTTGTCGCAAAAGGGTTTCGAGAAATTAAAAGAGTTGACTATGATGAGACTTTCTCACCAGTAGTGAAGCTAAAATCTGTAAGGATTATGTTAGCAATCGCTGCATATTATGATTATGAGATATGGCAGATGGATGTCAAAACGGCGTTCCTCAATGGAGACATTGATGAAGAGTTGTATATGATGCAACCCAAAGGTTTTATCGATCCTAAAGATTCTAACAAGGTATGCAAACTTCAACGGTCCATATATGGATTGAAGCAAGCATCCCGAAGTTGGAATCAATGTTTTGATAAGGTAATCAAAAGATTTGGTTTTATACAAACTTATGGAGAAGCTTGTATTTACAAGAAAGTGAGTGGGAGCTCTGTAGCATTCTTAATACTATATGTAGATGACATATTGTTGATTGGGAATGATGTAGACCTTCTTAATAGTGTCAAGGATTATTTGAATAATAGTTTTTCAATGAAAGATCTTGGCGAAGCAGCTTACATATTAGGCATAAAGATTTAGAGATAGATCGAGACGCCTAATATCATTGTCACAAAGTACATATTTGGACAAAGTTCTAAAGAGGTTTGGAATGGAAGATATCAATAAAGGGTTCTTGCCCATGTTGCCCAATACGACCTTGAGTAAAACTCAAAGTCCTGCAACGGCAGAAGATAGAGAAAGGATGAGTAAGACTCCCTATGACTCAGCCATAGGATCTGTTATGTATGCCATGCTATGTACTAGACCCGACATTGCATATGTTGTTAGTTTGACTAGCAGATATCAAAGTGATCCAGGAGTGGATCATTGGACAGCGGTAAAAAACATCCTTAAGTACTTGAGAAGAACTAAGGATATGGTTCTTTCTTATGGAGGTGATGAACAACTCGTTGTTAATGGTTACACCGATGCCAGTTGGAACACCGATCTGGATGATTCTAAATCTCAATCTGGATACGTATTTACTTTCAATGGTGCAACAATTATCTGGAGGAGTGCAAAGCAAAGCGTTGTGGCGAGATCTTCAACTGAATCGGAATACATAGCTGCTTCGGAGGCTTCACAAGAGGCGATATGTATGAAGGAGTTCATTACAGAGCTCGGTGTGGTTCCAAGTGCGCTAGACCCAATGTCTATCTACTGTGATAACATGGGCGCCATAGCCAATGCGTAAGAACCAAGGTCACACAAGAAGCTGAAGCACATCAAGCTACGTTTTCACGCTATTCGAGAACATGTCCAAGATGGTGACATAAAGATTTTCAAAGTACACACAGATCTGAATGTGGCGGATCCGTTGACTAAACCTCTCCCGAGGGCAAAACATGACCAGCACCAAACCGCCATGGGTGTTCGGTATATCACCATGTAATCTAGATTAGTTGACTCTAGTGCAAGTGGGAGACTATTGGAGATATGCCCTAGAGGCAATAATAAAAGCATTTATTATTATATCTTTGTGTTTATGATAAATGTTTACACTCATGCTATAATAGTATTAACAGGAAACATTAATACTTGTGTGATTTGTAAACTAAATTAGAGTCCCTGGTAAAGCCTCTTTATAATACTAGCTTGTTGATAAATAGACGATCGTGGTTTCTCGATCATGAACATTGAGATGTTGTTAATAACAAGATCATATCATTAGTAGAATGGTATGATTGACATACTCCTATAGATAAGCATAGCATAAATATCAAGTCATTTTAATAGTTCGTTTGGTATAAGCTTTCTGATACATAGTAACATAATTCCTTCGACCATGAGATCCTTCTAATCACCATCACCGGAAGGATGCTTTGATGACATCAAACACCACACCGTAACTGGGTGGCTATAAAGGTGGCATTGAGTGTTCGGAAAGTATGGGTTGAGGCACATGGATCAAGAGTGGGATTTGTCCATCCATATGACGGATAGATATACTCTGGGCCCTCTCGGTGGAATGTCATCCAATTGGCTTGCAAGCATGTGACTGGCTCACAAGGGATCACATATCACGGGAACAAGAAAAGAGTACTTATGAGTAACGAGGTTGAACTAGGTATGCAGAGATACTGACGATCAAAACCTCGGATAAGTAAACTATCATGAGACAAAGGGAAATTGGTATCGTCTGTAAGTGGTTCATTCGATCGCAAAGTAATCGTTGAAATATGTGGGAGCCATATGAATTTCCAGATTCCTCTATTGGTTATTGATCGGAGAAGTGTCTCGATCATGTCCGCATAATTCACGAACCATAGGGAGACACACTTAAGTATTCGATGTTGTTTAGTAGATATGGAATGTTAGTAGGGATACCGAATGTTGTTCGGAGTCTCAGATGGGATCCGGGATATCACGAGGAGATCCGGAATGATCCGGAGAATATGATTCATATAAGGAAACTCCTATTTCGGAGTTCGGGAAAGTTTCGGATGATTTCATCAGAGAGGTTCTAGAAGGGTCTAGAAGGTTCACCGGTCCGGAAGGAGAATGGTCCATGAATGTGTCATGGGTATGTGGAATGATTGGATAATATCCAAGGTCACTTGGTGTTGGCATATGCGGGAGAGAAATAAAGCTCTAAATTGAAAGTCAAACGGAAGTTTGAAAAGTCAAACTGGAACAATGGTTTCCTACTGGGAGAAGAAACAAGTCCTTCTCTCAATCCAACTTGGGTTTGGGTTTGCATTCAAACCCACCCCTCCCAAGGCTTCCCCCCTCTCATAAATAGAGGGGGAGGGCTGCCCCAACACAACACACAAGTTCCAAGCCCTCTGCACCCGAGCCCGACGCCGCCGACCCGCCACCGACCCGCCGCCGGTCCGTCGCCGCAACCCTAGATGCCGCCGACACCTCCTACTCCTCCCGGATTTCTAAACTCTAGATTTCTAGGAAACCCTAATCCACCATAATCGCATCCAGCTTAGGCGAAGCCCTGCAGGAATCACGAAGGGAGAACTACAACCTTCGCTGCCTGCTGGAACAAGGGAGAGGAAGGTCTTCATCCAGTACAGAACGTGTGACCGACTACGGAAGCGCTGCCGAAACGCAGTGCCGGAAGGATCGTCTACGCGATCTTGAGATCGGCAAGTGTACGACTATATCACCCACGAGAATCTGCTCTCGTTAACCTCTTTGGAATCTTCGAGGGTGAGTGCTTCTATCGACTCGTTGCTACAATCTAGTAGATAGATCTTGTCTTGTTTGTGTGCATGCGGTAGAAATTTTTTGTTTTCCATGCTACGAACCCCTACAACTTTCCCGTCCACAATTCCATGATGTAGGGCCCAGTAGTTGGTCCAAGCCAATCACTGCCCCCTTCGCGACCCCGCATGCCTCCTTGGTGTACACCATGCCCACATAATGAATTACGGCAACGGTTTGTACAAACCATTAGACGATGAGGGTTCCCACCCATACGCTGCATATCCTCTACGAATTACCAATTAATATGCACGCTACAAGGATAACAGCCACGACCTGCACATCCGGCTTCATGCTAGAGGAATAAGATACAGCTGACTTCTCTGTCCCATTCCAAATCTCATGGCTAACGCGTAATATACGGCGCTAGAATCACTGATATCAGGGGTTATTAAGTCCCTACTTGATCCTTACTGTTGCAAATAGAACCCTAAGGTCTATTTCTCCATTATATCACCACTTAGGATGATATCTGTGATTTCTTTATTTATGAAAATAATATTTTCTTTCTGTTATAGCATATATGATAACACACAATTTGCAAATATTTTGATAAAGACTCTTCAAAGGACATGAGCAAGTGATGAACTTGCCTTGTGATGGCAAGGTAGTGAAGTCGATGCTTGCACTGGACCTTGAGCTTCTAGTTCTACAAAAACATCATTATTGTCCGGTAAGGACAATATTTAAAGAAGAAAAATGATTATGCAAGTAATGTAATGCATTAGTTAATTATATATGCATTTTCCTTATATCAGGTGCCTTTTAATAAAGCATTTATAAATATATTTTTTATATTTATTGCATATATTGAATTTTATTTTATTTGACTTTTATTGATTTAATAATTCTTTTAGGAATTATTAATTATACATTAAAAATTATAATTAAATATTTATTTAGTATTTTTCAAAAATACTATAATATTAATATATAATGAAAGTGATTTTTTATTTATTTTTATCATCTTTCAATAATTTTGTAAAATTTCATAAGGAATATACAAATTACAAAATTCTTATAAAAATTTAAATATCCAAAATTTTCTATCTTATTTTATTTGGATAGAGTGGATTATTGTGAATCCAAAAATATTTTATTTATAATTTTTGGACTTTTTTTTATTTTCTAGAATTTTATTGAGTTTAGGGGCATTTTGGTCTTTTCCAATTAATTAATACAGTTTTTAAACGACTTGGGCTGGCCATTTGGGTTTATTGGGCCAGTGTGGCCCAATAGGGCAGGATCAAAATCATCACCCCGAGGGTTTTTGGCCCACCCAGCCACACACTCTGCATCCTCCTCGTTCTCACCTTTCCTCTTCCTCGACCCCGCGGGCTCTAGCGCCGCCGCTAGCGATGGCCACCGTTGAGGCTTCCCCTGGTTGTTGTCGTGGTGCAGGGCGAGGTTTGCGACTACGCTCATTCATCTAGTCCAACTCGATTTGACTCCGGGGCTTCCTCGTGGCCAGGTTCACCCCATTCCCGAACCCTAGGGTTAGGGGAAAATGTTGTCGCCACCGCCGTGGTCCCGCCTGCGGTGGTGTCTTTGGGCTGTGCTTTCTTTGTGGCTGCCGCCGTGGGTCAGTGCAGCGCACTGGTGCTCCCTGTGCCACCGCGGGTTCGTCGGCCAATCTGCTTCCTCTTCAATTCGTCAGCGAGGACCCCGGGAAAGTTGCCTCCATGGGTCTTATTCATACTACTACCATGAATCTCTCTGTGTGTTTCTAGTGGCTTCTCGTGCCTAGTGGCTATGTTCTGATTAGGGTTCATCTCTTAATTAGGGTTCTTGTTCTGATTAGGGTTCATAACCCCATGTTGATCATATCCATGATGCTTTAGATCTAATGGTGATCATGCTTGAGCATGAAGAATGATTGTTTGCTGTGGATCATGATTTGTAGTGGCTTTGATGATGCTAGTGGCTTGTTAGATTTATTCCAGTGGTAATTCACTATGATCCCATGCTAGTGTATCTATGGAATCCCTGATTGGAAATGTTGTTGATCTAAGAACTTACTCTACTGTCAAAATGCTTATACTGACAGTAGTTCTCTCAGTAGTTGCTTATTGAAATTATAATGGTAGGCTTGTATGAGATTATACATACTGAATATAATCATTACATGTAATGATTTTATGTGGATGTATAGATGAATTTAATGTTGATTCCTGGCACTTGGCTTCAGGAAGGTGATATTTATTGGCTTGTCCCTTTTATCTATGGAAACTAAGCAAAGATTGGCTTTAGATCATTTAGAATTTGTCCTTGTGATACCATTATGATCTGGCACACAAGTGATTGAGTTTTATTTCTCGTCTTAGATTTGACAATACTTGTGATTAATACTGGCAAGATAAAATGAAAGCTTTTCTTGACTCTCCTGCCTATGATGTTGGTCTGAGGCTCTAGGATTTTAAGTCCTAGTTAGTTAAGCAAATAGTTTGTTTGAAACTTGTAAGATTAGAGGTGCTACTCTCTCTGGGAGATTTTCCCTGATCTGATAGGATCAAATGAAGAATGATCTAAGTTGCATAAATTAACACTAAACTCTGTGATGCTGGTCTGAGAGTTTAGTGCTTTTGACTGAGCTTTATTTCTTATCTTTATACTTGAAATCTCTAGGATAGATTCACCTCACTTGGGTGATTATTGAGAGATTATTTCATAAAGCAACACATGCTTTTGTCTAGATACTATGATTGAATCATGTGATGGTTTTATGAGGCTCACCACAAAATCTGATGATGGTGTAGTAAGTTAATGATGATGATCTTGATCTTGATCTGCTGGATTCCTGTGCTTGCTCTTGAGCTGGACTGCTCCTCCTAGCTCTTGGGCTTGGCCTTGCTGTCCACCTGATTCTCCCCCCTCCTTATGTCACCATCCTGGTGATGTTTGGCTTGATTTGGGTGGTTTGGTTTGGCTACTGTTCTTGGTTTGGCTGTTGTCTACACTGGCTGTTCTTGTGTGTTGTGGAGTGATGCACTAGTGCCCCCCCCCCCGACGACTGTGCTGTGGTTTTGTGAGATTGAGCTGTGCTTGTGAGGTCGACATCACACCATATGCATGCTGGTGTGTGTCCAGCTTGTGTGCCTGCTATGCACTTATGGATATGTTCAGAATTTTTGAACTTACTATTACCAGATTACTTTCACCTGGCTGGTGAATTGGTCCCTCTTGGCTATCATTTGACTTCTCGCTTTGAATTTATGAAAGATGGAATCTTTCATATTGGTGAAACTTTCCCCTTTTATAACATTTCTCAATGATGAATTTGTCAAGTGCATTTCACTGACATATCTGAGAGAAATAATACTAACACTAATCTTCTTTTGTTTTTATTTAGTCTTTGTTTTGCAGGTACAAAGATAAAGATGGAGATTTAGTTTAGATTTAGATATAGGATAGTTAGTAAATATTCCAATGTAATTTTCTTATTCTTTTGTAATTTTTATCCTTTATTATTCTTGTAATCTTTATTTTATTCAATTGTAATAAAGATTATATTATTATTAATAAAGAATATTCTTATTCATTATTCTTTTGTAAATTGTGAAGTTTGAAAATGGCTTCAGTAGGTTACATTCTTTGTAACTTGTTTATGTATTGTTAATATGAAATAAGTTTCATATTCAATATTGTTTATAGATAAAAATTTAAGTTATAATACTTATATCTTAATTAATTTAAGATTCCAAACTTATATCTAAATTATTTAAATTATAATTCAAACACTCAATATTTAAATTCAAATTCATTTTAAACATATAACTCCTTAAAGTTTATAACAATCATCCTTTAGACTAAACCTAATCTGAAAGGATAAAAGAAACATTGATCACTTAAGATTTTAATTTGGCGAAAATTTTACCCACATTTTCACAAATAAATGCATGCAACAATTCATATTCATAAATCTACCCTTCGTTAGTTCCTAAATGCTGGGATGTTACACAGGGGGCCCACACCCCTATGGGCGCCACCAGGGTTGGCTCGCGCCCACCTAGGGTGTGGCCACCCTGGTGTCCTCCTCTGTCTCGTCTTTGATTTTCCGTATCATTCAGGTAAAAATATGAACTTTGGCTTTTGTTCCGTCCAATTCCGAGAATATTCATTTTTTATCTTTCTGAAACCAAAAACAACAGAAAACAGGCAACTGGCACTGTGGCATCTTGTCAATAGGTTAGTTCGAGAAAGTGTATAAAAATACCTCAAAGTGTAGACAAAACATAGGACAGATGATATAAAACCAGCATGGAGCATCAAAAATTATAGATAAGTTTACTACGTATCAAGCATCCCCAAGCTTAACTCCTGCTCGTCCTCCAGTAGGTAAGTTATAATATGAATAATTTTTGAGGTGACATGCACCATCACAATCATGATCAAACCATTTGCAAGAATTGATAGCTAGGATCAAAGTACTCTAAACATGAGCATGAAAGATGAAGTTCTAACAATAAGACATAGTAACTATGTTGCAACATGAAAGGATACAAACAAAGATCATGAATAATAATGCATTGGAAGACGTTTGTTTGTTTCACATATAGAAAACATAGCATAGTGGTATTCAGCTTGTCCCTCATGGTATAGCAAATCATAAATGCATAGGACACCTTCAAAGTTCATAAGGGTGACTAGATACAAATAGTTCAAGAACAAGAAATATCAACCTTATGAATCAATCAACAAGTTTTGGGACAATGCACATAGAACTAAGAATGGCAATATGCTCTCTTAACGGGTGCCTAAGGATAGAAGGTGGAGACTCAATATAATGTTGGAAGAAAGGCCCTTCATAAAAAGGGAAGCAGGGATTTCAAGTCTCATAAAGAGCTTCCAAAAATTATGGTACTTGTTAGCTTTCAGCTCTCATTGCCCCTGTCATAAGCATCTTGAAGTGATTAAGGTTAAAATGAACAAACTATGGAGTATATGCTTGAAAAGGTATAAGTTGGCAATCTCATGTCCCTTGAATACGAGGGTCGCTCCTCATGCTACTCAAGTTTAGTTAACTGCAAGTTCTTGTCATAGAAAGTACACGTGTATCATAGAGAACCGCCAACGGGTACCCCTTGCACATGGTACAGGAGCTATCCCATAACCAAAATGACAAGGCAAACAGACAATGAGCATCTCAGCATTCTTCTTATTTACCATGGGAATATGGTGTTTTTTTCTCTCTTTCCTCTTTTCTCAATATGTCTCTTTTTCTCAATCTCTTTTTTAATAAGAAGAATGCTTCATAGATGTCACTATGGTGATGCTGCAAGTTTCCACCATGATTAGGCATGGCTTACGCTAGCGGCCCAAGCGTTTCTCTAACACAAATACATAACTCCATGGACTTACAAGCTCCCCTTTCATTTCACACTGACGACATTCATAGACAAAAGAGAATGATATCAACTGTGTACAAAGTACAAGTGCAATGTTGAAAGCGTTCTCCATGACAACATGGTTCTGCTAATTCCAACGTATAAGTGCAAGTATATACAACATAGATCACACAATGGTTCAATTTTATTAGGGGCAAGAAATATAAAGTGTGCCATCAAGTTCGTGAGAGCTTTAATCACTAAGTTTTCACATAACAAAATACTTTTTAATTGGAAGATAGATGAAAACAAGAATATACTTGGAATGGTGTAACACATCATGCATAGGAATTTATAGTGGACACTTTTGGAATAACTTGGTTTATTGGGAGTTGGATGCGTGAGTAGATCTTACTCATACAAGTGGAGGCTAGCAAAATACTAGGAGCGACCAACTAAGATAGCAATAATGGCCATAATCATGCAAAGCGATAAAACATTACTAATCAAAGCATAAAGTGGTACTACAAGTCAAGGACTAAATGATCATAGAGGCTATGGTGACTTGTTCATAGTCATAACATGGTGTGATCATGTGCCAAGTCAACCCAAACAAAGCATCAAAGGAGAATACCACAATACTATGCTTTTGTATGCTAAAACAACGAATGATTCCTTCAAGGCACATTAAGCAATCCTAATTGTTTGAAACAAGTCATGGTACAACAATAATCACTAATCATAAGGTCAAAACAATATCTAGCATGACATGATAAAGTCTATGTCACAGTCAAAGCAAGTTACTCTTGTACTAATCAAGCAAGAACTTTCTACTCCTCTCCAACACCAATCAACTTATTTGAAACAACTCACAAGGATAATAATCAATAAAGATCAGTGAGATTGTCTCACAAATCCACAAATAAGAACTAAAAAGTTCTAAGCAATAAGCACAAGAAAACTAAGGCTAAACACAGTGCTAGCAAAAGTGAACACTCACAGAACAATAAGAGTGAAAACTAGAGTGTTCTAGGCAATGAAAACATAGTGTGGCTCTCTCCAAAAGAAGTGTGTTGAGCTCCAACCAACTTATTCAAGAAAACTAAGCAAACAAAAACCAAAAATGAAAACTAAGATGCTCCAAGAACAACACAATAGTGCATGAAATAATAAACACGAAGTGTCTAGAAAGACCTGAGATTTTTATTGATGAAGAAGGGGATGCCTTGGGCATCCCGAAGATTTTACGCTTGTAACTCTTGAATATTTATTGGGGTGACACGGGGTGGCAT
The DNA here is from genome assembly GCA_030063025.1 of Avena longiglumis. Classification (NCBI taxonomy): domain Eukaryota; kingdom Viridiplantae; phylum Streptophyta; class Magnoliopsida; order Poales; family Poaceae; genus Avena; species Avena longiglumis. Next base: position 481,779,120 of record CP125978.1, on the reverse strand, counting down.
CCCCAAGCTTAATATTTTGTCCATTCTTCATCTCATTACATCATTCTTTCTCTACACTGAAAATTTTCCTTCATACAAAACTTCACACAATCTTCATTAGCAACATTAGTGTATTCAAAAGATAATAGACCTTTGGGTTTAGCTTTAGAACAGCAAAACTTTCACTAAAAACACATGATACTGTAGCAATTCCCTAAAAAATCTCAATTTCCCAAAAAAACCCAAAAAGGAATCAATAAGAAGCAAATGCAAAATAATGGCAGAAATCTGTCAAAACATACCAGCAGGTAGAAACCGATTTTTTCAAAGACCATTTGTTGCTCAAATGTAACATCCTAAAAATATTAAACTTGAATCATCAAACTCTAATCATCAAATTTAGGGTTAACAAAAACTTTTCCAATTAAAATATGAAAGCATTCATATGTGTATGTATTAAAATTTGGATTCTTCTGAATCGCCATGGTTCTCTGTTTCTTTGCTTGTAAAATGATTCCTAGGTGAAATAAACATCATCTAAACAATTCCCAAACTTTTCCCAAAGACAAACAAATTAAGTGAATGGTCACTTTGGCCCAATTAACTCCCATGCCTACTTTGGCTATCTCTAACTGTCAGAACTTAACAGAAACATATATAGATCTTTGCACCCCTTGATAGTACTCATAACAAGGAACCAAGGCCCACTTTGTGATCATGCAAAAACATTTGAATGCATGGTTTAAATGACAGTTTAAAATTGAATCTATTTCATATGGGAAGATCCCAGTATTTCAAAAACCACTCAAACAAGCTCAATTTTCAAAACCCAAGAATCCACAGAATCCAAAACACATGCCTAGCACACCCACCAAAAATCTTTTCAAAATTCAAAACTTAAGTTCATGCGGCCATTTCATCAAACAGGTTGAAGATTCAAATCAACAAAATCACAAACACTATTTTGAGCAGTGTTTTGAGCCAACCTTGTTCCCTCTCTGGTTACACTAGCCTCAGTAGATCATCTAGCAACCTTAACTAAGCTCTAGCACCACTGTAATCTCGCCAATGTCATCAATGGTGAACAGGCAGAGAGCACCCATGTCACCCCAGTGTGGACAACAAGCTAGGAGAAGAACTAGTCGTGCCAAACTTGTCTAGCATGCAGCCCATGCCTCACCGCCCCTCTCGACCAGCCCTAGCTCGAAGACAACGACCAGAACCACCAGGAACGCTGCTCCCGCGCCGCTGTCAACCATGCTGACGCGCATCGCAGAGCACGCGCCGTTCCCACGCAACCCGACCACCTCGAGCCCTCGCCGCCCACCAGCATGCACCCCACCGTCCCAGGAGACCACCAGACATGATCGTTTCACCGCCCGTACCCCATAGCCACCGCTCGCCGCAGAGTTCGCCGCCTCTGCCACGTAGAGCATCGCATGTTCCCGACTGTTTTCCACCGCCCCTACACGTGAATTTAAACCATAGAGCATCGCCAGGAGACCTCCCGTCGATCGCCAACCTCGGCCATGCCTCTAGCCGCCCGTAGCCGTGCCGCCACCATCGGCTTCTCATCCCTCTCGGTCTTGCCGTCGATCCTATAAAAGGAGACGATCCCCGCTCGATTTATTCACACCATATCACTCCCCTCACCTCACTGATCGTTCCACCCCTTAACCGGAGCAAGACGAGCAGCGCATCGTCGGAATTTGGCCGGAGCTCGCCGTTGTAGAGGAGAAGAGGAGCCATTGATTTCGTCCACCCTCGGAGCTGCCGCGTCCACCCCTGAGTTTGCCATCGTTGACTTCGTCATTTGCCCGCCTCACCGTTGTCACTAGAGCACCAGTATGCCCCCTATGCACCCCCACTGAGCCGCTAGGGTTCGAGCTCGCCGGTGACTTGTTCATCGTCGACGACGACTCTCAGTCGTCGATCTTCATTATAATCCAACGCACCACATCGCCCCGTACCGATTCACATTTAAAGATCCACTGACTAGTAGACCCCCCCTGTCAGTTGCGCCCCATGCTGCGGAGTGACACTGGGCCGGCCTATTACCCCTTCCCGCGCAGCCCACTCGTTTGCATTTAGCTTTTTCTATTTGTATTCAAACCCAGTTCTGTACCTAGTTTCAAAAATCAACCCAGCTCAATTCAATAAACCAAATTGCATGAAACCAATTTTGTTAGAAAGATATTAAAATGCTTAATCCAAGCCCACTGGATTCAAATCATTTGGATATATAGATCAACCTTGGTAAAAATAACAAGGCAGAAGCTTTTCTGCATTCAACCATTTTTCAAATTTAAACCATAATAGATTTTGAGTTGATTCCAACTCCCAAAAATCACATTTGACCATACCATTCAGAATATATAAAAATATATGGGTTTACTTACAGAAATAATGTTCAAGTAATAAAAGAATGCCACATAGGCATTTCTAGCCACTTTAATGATTTAAAATAAAAAGGTTAAACCTTATTAAATTGTGACACCAATTTAAGTCACATTCTCATGTACTGAAATGTGTGGTGATGACATGTATCAACATGATCCCATGTTTGGTTTGGAGAATATTAAATCTTAAGTAGTTTTTCAATTAGTAGAATTTACTTTTCTAAAAATAAAATCAATAAGACAAATGCTTTAATCTTGTAATATTAGTGATGATGCTAGATCATCTATAAAACCCTTTTGAGTGCTGAATGAAAGTAGTTAAGTATTGTTTGGGGATTGTGTATCTCGTATTTATTCATAGACGCTAGTACCGACCCAGGATACGAGGAGGAAGGAGGATACTACGAAGAAGCCGAGGAGAACTTCAACCACTGCTCTGCACAAGGCAAGCCCTAATACTACTAGTTGATTGAGCAAGCTAACAATTGCAATTATGAAATTTAGATAACCCATGCAATGCACTAAGCATACTTGGTTAGATACATTTGATGATACCCCATCCTAGTTTTAATTGCAAGCTTTATACTTTATTTCTTTATCAAAGATTTATCTTAGAGTTTACATAAGTAAATTGTAGATACTATAAATATAATTGAAGGTTGCATAAAGAGTATTAAATTTGGCCTAAGCTAGATAATCTTGATGTCATCCTAAGGCATGAGATTGAACTTAGTTAAACTCCACTAGTTTACCACCCCTCATTAGTACTCATCCCACTTGTAGATGCTAGTGCTAAGCATAAAACTTGATCAACTTTAGATGGGCATACTTGGTGGAAAATGGTTATGAAAACCTTAGAATGATGAGTCATTCTACTGAGATGTTTTGACATGTGTTTCTGAACACAAGATGATTTGGATGATGAAAATGTTAAGGCATGGTCCTTAGCCCTTTATAAAACTGATGGTTGTCTGGGTGCTATACCATTCCAATTTTACCCTACAACCACAATACCCGAAAATTGGGTAGGGCTTGACTGGAAACTTATATACCTTAGTATGGGTTCCCTCATGGCCAAGGTCTGAGATGAGGCTACCTTGTGAAGATTGTCCACCTGTGCAGTATCCAAGATGGCAGATGGTCATGGTTGGGAGGCCAAACTCACAGGAGAGGTTCTTATACTAGGGCGTGTAATTGAAAGGTTAGGATTGATTATCCGCACACTGAGTATGGTGAATTCAGGATTTTTTCCTAACGGATGTATCGAATGTTGTGGTGAAAGTGTAAAATCTCTGCAGAGTGTCAAACTATTCGAATAGCCGCGTCCGCGGTTATGGACAGTTGGAGTGGCCATACTGTTCCCCTGTCAGATGTTTTCAAAATGACTTGTGAAATGGATCGACATTTTGACTTGACCACAACAGAGTTGTGATATGAAATACAAGTTCCCACTTAGGTGTTATAAAATTTCAACTAGCTTTTCTTGCTTCTGAACTTTGTAGAGGTAAATCTGGCTTTTTGCAAAACAACCATAGAGCTTAGTGTCCTACTACAAAAACCCCCCTTCACTTGTTAGTCTTAGTTTGCGAGTACTTAAAGAGTACTCATAGATTTGTCCCTGGATATTACCGTGGCCAGACTATGAAGAAGAGTACCAGGATGATGGACCCCAGGAAGGTTATGACAACTAGGATCATCTCCCATCGCCAGCTTTGCCTATGACCCCGAATATGGAGCTTCGCCTATGCTATCGTTATTATTACGTATTCCGCTGCTTGAGTTGTATTAAGAACTGGATCATGAGATCCCTATTTGTGTAAGACCTTATGTATGGTTTGTAATGGATGATGTACTATGGTATCCAATTCTGTTATGTCTCGCAAAAATGGTAATCATGGCATTGCGATGTATGGCATAACAGGCATCTAGGATTAAAAATCCGGGTGTTGACAAGTTGGTATCAGAGCCATCCTGACCATAGGAGACCCTAGTTAGACTAGACGTTTGAATCAAAAACTTAGTTTCAAAACCAAAGGAAGCAAATATTTACAAAAACTTATTCCCATTCTTATCACCTTGATTCTTTCATAAAAATTCATGTTCCTCAAAAAATCTTGCAAAATACATAAAACTTGACACACTTGATCACTCTACTAACTTACTCATCCTATATTCTTATAGATGGACGTGAAGTACAGCAAGTTTTATCAGTTGGGGAATGGAGGAGACCTTATCTTTGAGCGGGATTTGGACCATCTTTCAGAACTTCTGGAGCATCCGCACCCCGAGTTCTTCGGAGCTCAGCTCAATGATCAAGGAGGAGAAGATCTGCAGTGTCTAATTGTTGCAAGTCTCTGAAGAAAGATTGAACCTCCCACTGCCGAAGGAATTCAGTTCACCTTGCGAGAGAACAACTGGCTTGATGGACTTGCCAGGGCCATGCAGGAAGCTCTTGCCCGTCTGTGTGGGCAGAGTATCAACCAGATTAAGGGTACCCGCTTTGAGTTTTGTCCAAGGCGTGATGCTATGGGACAGCCATTGGAAGCCCCATACCACCACGAGCTGAAGACTCAGTTGGACCACCTTAGCTTCATGATGTACGATTGTCAGCAGGAATTGGACAATTGCCATGACTACTCCAACCACAAGTCCACCATCATCAAGATGAAGGATCAGACCATCGCCATGCTAGCGAAGGATCGCAAGTCTTGCCGCCGTCAGCTCGACAAGAAGGAGCGCATCATTGCCCGTCTTCGCCACCATATCTCGGATTTTGGAGGAGACCATCCATGAGAGAGACATGCAGTTGGAGGAAAGGGAGAATGCCGGAGAAGATCTTCGTGGAGACCCCTACTCCTATCTCAGCGATGATGATGATTTTCTAGAGGATCAGGCTATGGATTTCTCCACCGATGAGGATGACTTTGCCTTCATCAATGACAACGATGATGATGAGGATGACGACTACACCGATTTAGAGGAGTAGTAGCACTTGAGCACTAGTGTAGTGAGTTGTATTCGGTCCCACTGTATCGTAGTTTCCAGAATGGTTCTTAAAACCATCTGCTTTTCTTGTTTTGTGGTGTGTGTCTGTATCGTATGCTATGAATGAATGAATGAAAAGCAAGTTGCTGGAAAAATCTGAGTCAAACTTTAAAAAAACTTTTCAAAGTCCCGGAACCTTAGAAATTTCCCTCTTTTCTCATGATCCATCTCAATCTTCAGATGCCATGCGGAGGAAGTGGTTCATCCCCGGACCCGATGTTGCAGATCCTGCAAATGTTGGTTTCTGACCGCGAAGCTGAAAGAGCCGAACGTCAAGCCAACTTAGCCACCCTTCAATAGATAGCTTAGCTGTCCCACAACAATCAAGGCCAAGGAAATCAGGACAACCATGGATCTAAGCTCAAGAATTTATAGAACACCAACCCACCTGTTTTCACTAAGTCGGAAGAGACCTTAGACGCCGATGATTGGCTGCAAACCATGGAAAACAACCTAGAAGTCGTCAGAGTGGAAGCTAACGAGAAAGTTCTGTTTGCCACCCACTATCTAGCCGGAGATGCAAGAGCATGGTGGAACAACGTTCGTGCAATGAACGGAGGACAGATGATGACCTGGGAGGAATTCAAGGTCAAGTTCAGCAGAACCCATGTGCCACCGGGTTTGATCAAGAGAATCGGAGATGGGTTCAGAGAACTGAAGCAAGGAAGGATGATCGTAGTAGAATACCGTGGCAAATTCTTGTCATTCGCTAGGTATGCCCCGGATGAGATCGACACCGAAGCCAAGAAGAAAGAAAGATTCTTGAATGGTCTGCACGATGAGATGCAGACGGTGTTGGTCAATATCCCCTTTGCTGACATTGAAGCCCTTGTCGAATCTGCCGTCCAGATGGAAGGAAAGATCAACCAAGCCAAAGAGAATCGCAAGCGTCGCATGATGCATCAGCCAGGAACCCATCATACCCCAAAGTATCGCCCTAACCCATCTCCAGGATTTGCCCCGAGAACCAACAGACCCCCGATGAACCGTCCGACCTATCCCAACCGTGGAAACCCAAGGCCCGGAGGAAATCACAACAACTCCGGCAACTCTGGCAATTTCAACCGTGCACCACCCAAGTTCAACAACAACAATGTTGCCGCCAACACCAACACTGCCCCGAGGACTAGAAGCAATGATGTCCCTGTTGCAGCAAAGGACAAGTCGCAAGTGACTTGTTATGACTGTGGAAATAAGGGTCACTACTCCAACGAGTGCCCCAAGAAGAATGCCGCAGCCCCCAATGCAAATGCCCTAGCTCAGCAGCAACGTCGTGTTCAGCCTAGAAGAAGGTTTGCCCCAGGGAATTCGCTCAGTCGCAACGGACGTCTTTTTCTCATGCATGCGGAAGAAGCCCGGGAAGCGCCAGATGTCGTACTGGGAATGTTTTCTGTTAATTCAGTACTCGCTAGAGTGTTGTTTGATTCTGGTGCATTGCACTCATTTGTCACCGAAGAATTTGCATGTACTAGTAAGATTCAACCAACCAAACTGAAGCATGTTATGATTGTTCAAATACCTGGTTCAACCACCAAAGCTAGGCAAATTTGCAAAGCCGTCCCTATCTGAATCCATGGCATAGATTTTTATGCTAATCTGATAGTACTCGGAACTAAAGGTTTGGAAGTAGTACTAGGAATGGATTGGATGTAAAAACATAAAGGATTGATTGAATGTGCCAAGAGCCATAACCATGACCAGTACAGCCGGAATATCAGTCGAGCATATATCTGAAACCTTACCTCGTCAATTCAAGTGCAACAAGAGTATAGCCCAACCTACCATTGACCAAGTCCGGATAGTCTGTGAATACCCCGATGTATTTCCAGATGTTTTGCCCGGTATGCCCCCAGATCGGGATATCGAGTTTATCATTGAACTAATCCCCGGAACAGGACCCATAGCCTAGAGACCATATAGTATGAACCCGTCTGAACTAGCAGAACTGAAGAAGCAACTGGATGCCATGCTGGAAATTGGATTGATTCAACCAAGTGCGTCACCATGGAGATCACCTGTCTTATTTGTGGACAAGAAGGATGGAGGCAACCGTTTGTGTACGGATTATTGGAAGTTGAATGATATCACTATCAAGAAAAAATACCCATTGCCCAAGATAGAAGATCTGTATAATCAGTTGACCAGTGCCAAAGTGTTTTCTAAGATTGATCTTAGAACAGGCTATCATCAACTCAAGATTCGCGTAGAGGATATTCCCAAGACTACCTTTACCACCAGATATGGATTATACGAGTATACGATCATGTCTTTTGGATTAACCAATGACCCCGCTTATTTCATGAATGTCATGAATAAGATCTTTATGGACTTCCTGGATAAGTTTGTCGTTGTTTTCATCGATGACATTCTGATTTATTCCAAATCGGAAGAAGAACATGAGCTACACCTAAGGACCATTCTTGGAACCCTTAGAGAGCATCAGTTGTATGCCAAGTTTAGCAAATGTGAATTCTGGTTATAGGAGGTAGGATTCCTCGGCCACATTGTATCAGCCGGAGGAATTGCCGTTGACCCTGCAAAGGTGAAAGATGTCGAAGATTGGCAAGCCCCAACCACTCAGACCCAAGTTCTTGCATTTCTCGGATTGGCGGGATATTACCGCAAGTTCGTAGAAGCATTCTCGAGTATCGCCGGAACCATGACCCAATTGCTGAAGAAGGACAAGAAGTTTGAATGGACAAACAAATGTGAAGCGAGTTTTCAAGAACTCAAGAGGAGATTGATTTCAGTCCCAATCTTAATCATGCCGGATATCACGAAGCCCTTCGACGTGTATTGCGATGCATCCAAGATCGGTCTCGGATGTGTGCTAATGCAAGAAGGAAAAGTTATATCTTATCTATCTCGACAACTGAAACAACATGAGAAAACTTACCCAACCCATGACCTCGAGCTCGCAGCCATAGTTCTAGCCCTGAAGACATGGAGGCATTACCTGATGGGAAACCGTTGTGAGATCTATTCGGATCACAGGAGCCTGAAGTATATATTCACTCAGAAGGAGCTGAATATGAGACAGAGAAGATGGATTGAGCTAATCAAGGATTACGATCTAGACATTCACTATCACCCCGGTAAAGCCAACGTGGTAGCAGATGCCCTTAGCATATTGCCCTGCCGCTTGAACTCCATGATTTTGAAGGAGCAACCAAGCTTGCACAAAGAGATGGAAGATTTCCGAATGGAATTAGTAAGTGAAGGATTTTTGGCTAGCATAGAACTTCAACCCACTTTGATTAGCCAGATCAAAGAGGCGCAGAAAGGAAATGCTAGTATCGACGAAATCAAGCGTCGTATCGGTACACACAAAGTACCCGGATTTACCGAAGACGAAGAAGGAGTTCTATGGTACAAAGGACGCCTTTCTGTACCAGCATATTCTGAGTTGAAAGAAGTTATTCTGAAGGAATCTCATGATACGCTTTATTCTATCCACCCCGGAGGAACGAAGATGTATCAAGATTTGAAGGAACAATTTTGGAGGCATAAGATGAAGAGAGAAATCGGAAGCTATATCGCCAAGTGTGATATATGTCAAAGGGTCAAGGCGGGACATCAAAGACCCGCTGGATTGTTGCAACCATTGCAGATTCCGGAATGGAAATGGGATTCCGTTGGAATGGACTTTATCACCGGATTTCCTACTTCTAGTAGGGGAAATGACTCTATCTGGGTCATAGTGGATAGATTGTCCAAAGTCGCCCATTTCTTACCCGTCAAGACCACATATCAGAGTTGGAAGCTAGCAGAGTTATACATCGCTAGAATCGTCAGTTTGCATGGAGTCCCCAAGAACATCGTATCGGATCGAGAAACTCAGTTTACCTCGAGATTCTGGAAGAAAGTCCAAGAAGGTTTAGGAACCCGCCTAGATTTCAGCATCGCGTATCACCCTCAGACCGATGGACAAATGTAGCGAGTAAATCAAATACTCGAAGATATGCTAAGAGCATGTGTGTTAGAATATGGATCTAAGTGGGAAGACTATCTGCCGTTTGCAGAATTTTCATACAACAACAGTTATCAAGCTAGTTTGCAAATGGCCCCATTTGAATTCATGTATGGAAGAAAGTGTCGCACCCCTTTGAATTGGTCGGAAGTAGGAGAGAGTCAGATTTTCGGACCCGACATCCTACGAGAATCAGAAGAGAAGGTTCACAAGATTCGTGAGCACCTCAAAAAAACCCAGTCAAGGCAGAAGAGTTACGCCAACAAGATACGTCGAGACCTCGCCTTTAACATCGGAGATTTTGTGTATCTCAAAGTGTCTCCATTGAAAGGAATGCAACATTTCCAGCTCAAGGGAAAGTTAGCCCCCAGATATATCGGACCCTTCAAGATTCTGAACCATCGAGGAGAAGTGTCGTATCAATTGGAACTACCCGAAGAGATGTCAGTTGTGCACAATGTGTTCCATATCTCATTACTTCGCAAGTGCCTCGAAGTTCTAGAGAAGACTGAAGTGTTCAAGAACATTGATCACCGGACCATAGAGATCAACGATGACCTGACCTATCCCGAACTACCCATCCATATTTTGGAAGAAGCCTTTAGAACTACCAGAACCCAAAGCATCAAGTTTCTCAAGATTCAGTGGAGCAACCACAAGGAAGAAGAAGCTACCTGGGAGCGCGAAGATCATATCAGGACGGAGTTTCCCGATCTCTTCAAATCCTAGGTAATCTCTTTCGTCCTTTTTTTGGGACAAGATTTTGTTTAAGGGGAAAGGTTTGTAACATCCCAAAAATATTAAACTTGAATCATAAAACTCTAATCATCAAATTTAGGGTTAACAAAAACTTTTCCAATTAAAATATGAAAGCATTCATATGTGTATGTATTAAAATTTGGATTCTTTTGAATTGCCATGGTTCTGTGTTTATTTGCTTGCAAAATGATTCCTAGGTGAAATAAATATCATCTAAACAATCCCCAAACTTTTCCCAAAGACAAACAAACCAAAAGAAACAAATTAAGTGAATGGACACTTTGGCCCAATTAACTCCCATGCCTACTTTGGCTATCTCTAACTGTCAGAACTTAACAGAAACATATATAGATCTTTGCACCCCTTGATAGTACTCATAACAAGGAACCAAGGACCACTTTGTGATCATGCAAAAACATTTGAATGCATGGTTTAAATGAAAGTTTAAAATTGAATCTATTTCATATGGGAAGATCCCACTATTTCAAAAACCACTCAAACAAGCTCAATTTTCAAAACCCAAGCATCCACAGAATCCTCAACACATGCCTAGCACACCCACCAAAAATCTTTTCAAAATTCAAAACTTAAGTTCATGCGGTCATTTAATCAAACAGGTTGCAGATTCAAATCAACAAAATCACAAACACTATTTTGAGCAGTGTTTTGAGCCAACCTTGTTCCCTCTCTGGTTACACTTGCCTCAGTAGATCATCTAGAAACCTTAACTAAGCTCTAGCACCATGTAAGCTCGCCAATGTCATCAATGGTGAACAGGCCGAGAGCACCCATGTCACCCCAGTGTGGACAGCAAGCTAGGAGAAGAACTAGTCGTGCCAACCTTGTCTAGCATGAAGCCCATGCCTCACCGCCCCCTCTCGACCAGCCCTATCTCGAAGACAACGACCAGAACCGCCAGGAACGCCGCTCCCGCGCCGCTGTCGACCATGCCGACGCGCACCACAGAGCATGCGCCATTCCCACGCAACTCGGCCACCTCGAGCCCTCGCCGCCCGCCAGCATGCACCCCACCGTCCCAGGAGACCACCAGACATGATTGTTTCACCGCCCGTACCCCGTAGCCACCGCTCGCCGTAGAGTTCGCCACCTCTGCCTCATAGAGCATCGCACGTTCCTGACCATTTGCCACCACCCCTACACGCGAATTTAAACCATATAGCATCACCAAGAAACCACCCGTCGATCGCCAACCTCGGCCATGCCTCTAGCCGCCCGTAGCCGTGTCGCCACCATCGTCTGCTCATCCCTCTCGGTCTCGCCGTCGAGCCTATAAAAGGAGACGATCCCCGCTCGATTTATTCACACCATATCACTCCCCTCACCTCACTGATCGTTCCACCCCTTAGCCGGAGCAAGGCGAGCAGCGCATCGCCGGAATTTGGCCGGAGCTCGCCGCTGCAGAGGAGAAGAGGAGCCATTGATTTCGTCCACCCTCGGAGCTGCCGCGACCACCCCTGAGTTTGCCGTCGTTGACTTCGTCGTTTGCCTGCCTCGTCGTCGTCACTAGAGCCCCAGTATGCCCCCTATGCACCCCCACTAAGCCTCTAGGGTTCGAGCTCGCCGGTGACTTGTTCATCGTCGACGACGACCCTCAGCCGTCGATCTTCATTCTAATCCAACGCACCACATCGCCCCGTACCGCTTCACGTTTAAAGAGCCACTGACTAGTAGAACCCCCTGTCAGTTGCGCCCCACGCTGCATAGTGACACTGGGCTGGCCCATTACCCCTTCCCGCGCAGCCCACTCGTTTGCATTTAGCTTTTTCTATTTATATTCAAACCCAGTTATGTACCTAGTTTCAAAAATCAACCCAGCTCAATTCAATAAACCAAATTGCATCAAACCAATTTTGTTAGAAAGATATTGAAATGCTTAATCCAAGCCCACTGGATTCAAATCATTTGGATCTATAGATCAGCCTTGGTAAAAATAACAAGGCAGAAGCTTTTCTGCATTCAACCATTTTTCAAATTTAAACCATAATAGATTTTGAGTTGATTCCAACTCTCAAAAATCACATTTGATCATACCTTTCAGAATATATAAAAATATATGGGTTTACTTACAGAAATAATGTTCAAGTAATAAAAGAATGCCACATAGGCATTTCTAGCCACTTTAATGATTTAAAATAAAAAGGTTAAACCTTATTAAATTGTGACACCACTTTAAATCACATTCCCATGTACTTAAATGTGTGGTGATGACATGTGTCAACATGATCCCATGTTTGGTTTGGAGAATATTAAAACTTAAGTAGTTTTTCAATGAGTAGAAATTACTTTTCTAAAAATAAAATCAGTAAGACAAATGCTTTAATCTTGTAATATTAGTGATGATGCTAGATCATCTATAGAACACTTTTCAGTGATGAATGAAAGTAGTTAAGTATTGTTTGGTGATTGCGTACCTTGTATTTATTCATAGACGCTAGTACCGACCAAGGATACGAGGAGGAAGGAGGATACTACGAAGAAGAAGCCGAGGAGAACTTCAACCACTGCTCTGCACAAGGCAAGCCTAATACTACTAGTTGTTTGAGCAAGCTAACAATTGCAATTATGAAAGTTAGATAACCCATGCAATGCACTAAGCATACTTGGTTAGATACATTTGATGATACCCCATCCTAGTTTTACTTGCAAGCTTTATACTTTATTTCTTTATCAAAGCTTTATTTTAGAGTTTACTTAAGTAAATTGTAGATACTAGAAACATAATTGAAGGTTGCTTAAAGAGCATTAAATTTGGCCTAAGCTAGATAATCTTGATGTCATCCTAAGGCATGAGATTGAACTTAGTTAAACTCCACTAGTTTACCACCCCTCATTAGTACTCAACCCCACTTGTAGATGCTAGTGCTAAGCATAAAACTTGATCAACTTTATATGGGAATACTTGGTGGAAAATGGTTATGAAAACCTTAGAATGATGAGTCATTCTACTGAGATGTTTCGACATGTGTTCTGAACACCAGATGATTTGGATGATGAAAATGTTAACGCATGAGCCTTAGCCCGTTATAAAACCGATGGTTGTCTGGATGCGATACCATTCCAATTTTACCGTTCAACCACAATACCCGAAAATTGGGTAGGGCTTGACTGGAAACTTATATACCTTAGTATGGGTTCCCTCATGGCCAAGGTCTGAGCTGAGGCTACCTTGTGAAGATTGTCCACCTGTGCAGTACCCAAGATGGCAGATGGTCATGGTTGGGAGGCCAAACTCATAGGAGAGGTGCTTATACTAGGGCGTGTAATTGAAAGGTTAGGATTGATTATCCGCATACTGAGTATGGTGAATTAAGGATTTTTTCCTGACGGATGTATCGAATGTTGTGGTGAAAGTGTACAATCTCTGCAGAGTGTCAAACTATTCGAATAGCCGCGTCCGCGGTTATGGACAGTTGGAGTGGCCATACTGTTCCCCCGTTAGATGTTTTCAAAATGACTTGTGAAATGGATCGAGATTTTGGCTTGACCACAACAGAGTTGTGATAAGAAATACAAGTTCCCACTTAGGTGTTATAAAATTTCAACTAGCTTTTCTTGCTTCTGAACTTAGTAGAGGTAAATCTAGCTTTTTGCAAAACAACCATAGAGCTTAGTGTCCTACTACAAAAACCCCCTTCACTTGTTAGTCTTAGTTTGCGAGTACTTAAATAGTACTCATGGCTTTGTCTCTGGCTATTCCCGTGGCCAGACTATGAAGAAGAGTATCAGGATGATGGACCCCAGGAAGGTTACGATAACTAGGATCATCTCCCATCGCCAGCATTGCCTATGACCCCGAATATGGAGCTTCGCCTATGCTATCGTTATTATTACGTATTCCGATGCTTGAGTTGTATTAAGAACTGGATCATGAGATCCCTATTTGTGTAAAACCTTATGGATGGTTTGTAATGGATGATGTACTGTGGTATCCAATTCTGTTATGTCTCGCAAAAATGGTAATCCTGGGATTGCGATGTATGGCATAACAGGCATCTGGGATTAAAAATCTGGGTGTTGACATCAAATCAAAAAGTGTTTAACTAATGAAAGTTAGATAACATACTGGGGGATTTATGCACAAAATATCAGCTCAATCCGACTTATAGAGATTCCTCATGAATTTTTAAGGTGGATCACAAAAACTGTTTCTAGACAGCAACTCCCCAAATCTTACTTCCCTCTCCTTAGAGGTAATTCTTGGCACAAAAGGCAAACAAGAAGGATAAGGAGAGGCCATTACTGAAGTAATAACTTCCAAGACTCAAGAAAACTCTTGGGTTATCTCCCAACAAGTACTTTTCTTTAACGCCTTTAAGTTAGGCTTGATAGTTTGAAAAGATGCTCACATAAGGAATATGAATTAAAGTAAAAGAGAGCATCAAGAAGCAAATTCAAAACACATTAAAGTCTAACCCACTTCCGATGCATAGGAATCTTGTAAAGAAACAAGTCTTGAAAGCACAAAGCAACAAGCGTAGGAAAGCAAAACAAGTGTAACTTCAAAATTTTCAACATAAAGAGGGGAAACTTAATAATTTTGAGATGCATAAGACCATTATCCCTCTCTTATAATAACTTTCAGTAGCATCATGAATAAAATTAAGAATATAAGTATCACATAAAACATTCTTATCATGAGCCACATGCATAAAATGATTATTACTCTCCACATAAGCATAGTCATTCTTATTAATTGTAGTGGGAGAAAATTCAACAAAATAGCTATCATTGTTATTCTCATCACCATAATCATCAAATATAGGAGGCATATTGTAATCACAATCAATTTTATCCTCAATAGTAGGTGGACTAAGAATATCATATTCATCATTGTAATCATCATATATTGGAGGTTTGGTATCATCATAAACAATAGAATAGCTATCTTCCAAAACTGGGGATCATTTTCATAAAAACTAGCTTCCCCAAGCTTAGACTTTTCCATAGAATTAGCAATAATGGTGTCCTAAGAATTCATACTAATAACATTGCTATTAGCAAGCAAATAAAGTTCTATACTTTTTTAATTTTCTCTTCAAATACTTCATGTCCTAACTCAAGATAGATACTATAAAGCTTTCTAATTTTTTGTTGTTTTCCATTAAGCCTAACTAGTGAAAACAAGAAACAAAAAGAAAAAATTGCAGAATCTAAAGGAAATAACTTCGAGCACTCACATCGAAGGATGTGAGTACCTTTTTGGCTTGCTATTGTCGTGGGGTAACGTGTGTGAGTGCCTTTTACCTTACCTACCCGGCAACGACGCCAGAAAATAGCTTGATGTCTACGAACTTCTATTCTTGTAGACAGTTGTTGGGCCTCCAAGTGCGGAGGTTTGTAGAATAGCAGCAAGTTTCCCTTAAGTGGATTACCCAAGGTTTATCGAACTCAGGGAGGAAGTGGTCAAAGGTATCCCTCTCAAGCAACCCTACAATCAAGATACAAGAAGTCTTTTGTGTCCCCAACACACCCAATACACTTGTCAGGTGTATAGGTGCACTAGTTCGGCGAAGAGATAGTGAAATACAAGTGGTAACGGTGCCAGAAAATAGCTTGACGGTGACGTAAAGACTAAAGGAAAAAAGAAGGAAGCAAGAAAACATGCAACAGATCTAGATGCAAACGGTGTTTCAATGTTTAGAAACAAGGTCTAGGGATCATACTTTCACTAGTGAACACTCTCTCATATAAATATCTTCTCTTAATGATACTACCCTGAACTACTCTCCGGTTAGACACCCTAATCCATGGTAGGGCTATAACATCACTCCTCAAAGTCCGCCTTCCCTATCTAGATAACCCCACACTGTCACCTTGAGCGCTAGATGGTTCCAACAAACACCACAATTTCATAGAGACATCCAACTCCAAATATAACTCATAACAAATATATATATATATATATAATCTAGCTTAAGTGCCACACATGGCATGCACGCTGTCACTTTCACACACGTGGGGAAAAGCATAGATCTATTAAAGCATGATGAGTATTTATGTAGAATCAAGTCTAAGTGCCACCATGGCGTGCACGCTGTCACTTTCACACACATGGGGAGAGCAAAGATCTATTGAATCACTTGTGTAACAGAGTAGATCTACTTGATTACAAATCTCATGACCACAAAAAGATCATGCATAGAGAGAGATGAACACATAGCTACCGGTAGAGCCCTTAGCCTAGAGGAAGAACAACTCCCTCCTCATCATGGGAATCAACAACGACGATGGAGATGGTGGTGGAGATCGATGGAGATGACTCCAGGGGCAATTCCCCGTCCCGGCAAGGTGTCGGAACAGAGACTTTCTGTCCCCCGAATCTCCACTTCAGTGGCGGCGGCGCTGTGAAGGTTTTCGTGTATTTTCGCCAGATGATTTAGGGTTTCTGAGTCGGGGGCTTCTTATAGGCGAAGGAGGCAAGGTCGGTGGAGTGCCAGGGGGCCTACACCCCCTATGGGTGCCACCAGGGCTGGCCCGCACCCACCTAGGGTGTGGCCACACTGGTGTCCTCCTCCGTCTCGTCTTCGATTTTTCGTATCGTTCAGGAAAAAATATGAACTTTGGCTTTTGTCCGTCCAATTCCGAGAATATTCATTTTTTAGCTTTCTGAAACCAAAAATAGCAGAAAACAGGCAATTGGCACTGTGACATCTTGTTAATAGGTTAGTTCCAGAAAGTGTATAAAAATACGTCAAAGTGTAGACAAAACATAATACAAATGATATAAAATAAGCATGGAGCATCAAAAATTATAGATACGTTTACTACGTATCATGTAGCAATGCCATTAAGAACCGTCATCATGAACCTCTTGAGCATGTCTTGGATGTATTTTGCTTGATTAATGAAGGTTCCCTCTCTTAGTTGCTTGATCTCGAATCCAAGAAAGAACCTTAATTCTCCCATCATAGACATCTCAAACTTGTTCGTCATAAGCTTTGAAAATTCATCATTAAAATCTTGATTAGTAGATCCAAAGATAATTTCATCTACATATAGTTGGCATACAAAAAGCTCCCCATTAACCTTCTTAGTAAAAAGAGTGGGATCGATTTACCCAACTTCGAATCCACGGTCTAACAAAAGCTCTTTCAGGTGCGCATACCATGCACATGGGGCTTGTTTAAGGCTATAGAGCGCCTTATCAAGTTTCTAGACATGGTTCGGAAAGTTGGGATCCTCAAAACCCGGGGGTTGCTTGACATATACAAACTCATGTAGAGGAGCATTAATAAAAGCACTCTTAAGGTCCGTTTGCTATAATTTAAAATTATGATGAGCATCGTATGCAAGGAGGATACGAATAGACTCAAGGCGAGCCACTGGAGCATAAGTTTCGCCAAAGTCAATGCCTTCCACTTGAGAGAAACCTTGACCCACCAGTCTTGCCTTGTTCCTTACAACAATTCCATTCTTATCTTGCTTGTTCTTGAAAATCCGCTTTGTGTCGCTAACATTCTGGCACTCTTTGGGATTTTCTTCTAGCTTCCATACTTTGTTGCGCTCGAATTTATTCAGTTCTTCATGCATTGCAACAACCCAATCTGGATCTTTAAGAGCATCGAAAACTTTCTTGAGTTCCACCATAGAGATATGAGCTTGATGATCCCAGAAGCTTGCAAGCTCCCTTCTTGTCGACACACTTCTTCTTAGATCACCTACAACCTTGTCAAGAGTATGACCCCTAAATTCAAGGTTCCTTTCAGCACGAGTTTTGTGACGAGTTTCAATCTCCTTATTGTTTCTTGGAGGGATTGCTTCATCATTTGTGTCCTCGTCTTGGCCATTAGCTTGTCTTTCATCAACAACTTGTTCACGGTGGACCGAGGATGAAGAACCTTGCCCTTGATCATGATCGGCAGCTATAATAGGAGACCCCTGCAGTTCTGGAGCTTCAGGGCTGGATAATCCGCCCCAAGGAGGGGCCAGATAATCCGGCCTAGGACTTTCATCTTCTACCTGCTCTTCCTGGTCGCCCTGGCACGAGTTGAAGTGGAAAGGCCGGATAATCCGGCCTAGGACTTGCAGTTTGCTCAGTTGGTTGATGATCTTCAGGAGTTTGTTGTGCTGGTGCAGTAGTTTCTCTAGTAGATGGAGCTTGTTGATCTTGTGTAGATGAGGGCTCTACTTGTGTAGAGAATTGTCCTTCCCGATCCGCCACAAGGGGTTCCTCAATGGGGCGAAAAAATCCTACACCCATTTTTCTTATGGCATCTTGGGGTATTTCAACATCTGCATCACAAACATCAACTTGCCCCACATGGGATCCATCATTTTCCTCGAACACCACTGATGACTGCAAGTGCACAGATCGTGTGTATCTAGTTTCGAAATAAAGATACCGATCCCACGGGAAGGAGTCTGAAGTCTAATAACTCTTGAAATAAATACTAAAATAGAAATGCTAAATAAAGTTCTAAGTAACAAGATAAAATGCGACAATTGTGTAAAAAGGTGTTTTTGTGTTTTTGGTATAAGAGAACTATGAATAAAGTAAACAAAACTGAATACAGAAAATAAGTATCGCGTATGTAAAAGAGATTTGAAACTTTAGTGGGGGAAAATGTTCTCAGGGAGTAGTGGATACACCTCTAGCATTTATAAAGGTCCAAGGTAAAGATTATTATCATGAACATTCTCAACTATGTATGTGTGGGAGGAACTCCGTATTTGGAAAAATAAGCACCAACCACTGCTCACATCATCCTTATAACCACAGTAGACAATAATCAACATCAATTGAATTACCGCGCTATTAAGGGACTTGATCCAACAGGACATATCCCATGGCATGGATAGTGTTTTGTGAGTTTACTCGATTCCCAAGTTGATACGTAAGGAGTGCCAACAGCTTTATAGTCATTGTAAGTGCTAACACACCTACGTCTACCAACAAGTAGTTCCCTCCATCAAGTCCGCACAAGAGGCAAATATTGAGAGGTTGACTTCTCCCAACATCAAGATGAAGACAATCTAACACATGGTCACAATGATTAATATCATAATAAACTTTATCTTATTCCAATATCATACTAGGGTTTCTCCATATCCCTAAGAACTAATGATCTACTCAGACATGGAGGCAATCAACATCATGGCAAAGACAATGGAATCTATCATAGATGAATAGTACTTGTATAAATCCACAACGAGTACGGAAATTACAACAAGATCTAGACAATATGTAGATGGGATGGATGGAGTTGGTGGTGATGCAGCGATTGATGATGAATATCGATGCCTTAGCCTCCTGGATCTATGAAAGGCAAAGATGGATCCCCGGTGGATGAGTTCCCCCTCCAGATGCCTTCTGGAGGTGAGGTTTTGGCAATTTCTAGGTGTTCTGTATGTCGTCTCCCCGATCCATTTGCACGGGATGAAACTATTTGAGGAGGCGGTGTCGGTGCCAACTATACGTCGGGAACTATATGGCCAAAAAATTATTCCCGCTGTATAGTTGGTCATTAAACCTTATGTATCCTCCAATTGCTTCGGGTTTTCTTCTGGTGTTATTAATATTTCCCAAATAAGAAATTTGCGTTGTTGTTGGCTCCTTTTCACTCCAATATAACCGGTCCAAGAATTGTGTCCATCGTATCCATCATCTGATCTGGTCCTGGTGAAAATAAGCATAAAAGGTGCGTGCGAACACCGTAAAATACCAAGATCCTACAACTACAATGCAAAATAATAATCTAAAACATGATGCAAATATGCACTCATCAACCACACTACAAGATTCTACAACAGTTCAGAGAGCTTATTGTAGACTCTATAATTGTGGGATTCGGCACCATAACCAACAAAAATACCTTCTAAAGCCTTAGACTCAAATTTAGAAAAACGAACTCCTTTTATGAGAAAGAAACACTTACAAACGAATGCCTAGAAATATGATATGTCGGGCTTGTTAATGGACTTTTGTCTAAGATCTTGCGGAGGTAAAGCCGGTTTCATGAGTGACATCCGGTGGAAATAGCTTCAGCCCAGAAGTTGTATGGTGACTTGCATTCATCTAACATTGACCTTTCCATGTCCATTAGAGTCCGGTTTTTCCTCTCGGCTACACCATTTTGTTGAGGGGTGTACGCAGCGGAATATTGATGTCTTATTCCCTATTCACTTAGAAATTCATTCAGGGTGTTGTTCTTGAACTCGAAGCCGTTGTCATCTCGTATTGCCAATATTGGGACATTTTGTTGACGTTGGACCTCATTGGCGAAGTCAATGCCAGTTTGTTGAGTCTCACACTTCAGCTTGAAAAAGTAGACCCATGTGTATCTTGAATAATCATCAATTACCACCAAGCAATACTTCTTCCCACCAAGGCTTGCATGAGATGGAGGACCAAACAGATCCACATGAAGTAATTCCAAGATCCTCTTAGATGATATTGATGTTCTTTCTCTTGTGGGGAGATTTGTGCTTTTTCCTTCAACACAAGCCCTGCAAACACGATCTTTGGCAAAGGAAAAATTGTCTTTTAGTCCAAGGATGCGGCCACCCTTGTGAAGACTTTGCAAAGTTCTCATGTTGACGTGAGCTAGATGGCGATGTCATAACCAGCCCACGTCGGCCTTTCCGAATAGGCACATCGGACCTGTAGTGGTTTTCCCTGAGAAGTCCATCACATACAGGTCATTTTCGACATACCCAACGAAAGCGACCTTTAGATACTTGCTCCACAAGAGTACCACTATATCACCATCAACAAAAACATCAAAGCCCATCTTACCAAGGACACGAACAAAGAGTAAATTGTAACCGAAGGTCTCAACAAGCATGACGTCCATGAGAGAGATATCGTGGGCAACCATAACCTTGCCAAGACCCAAATACCTCAGATTTTGACTTATCACCATAGGATACGGTTATGTGATCATGATTATTAGGCCTAATCTCCATGATGATATCTTTTCTTCCGGTCATATGACTAGTGCATCCACTATCCAACACCCATTTAGTTCCACCGGAAGCATAGCCCTGCAAGAAAATTACTTCTTGGTTTTAGGTACCCATTTTTCAATGGGTCCTCTCATGTTAGTAACAAGGGTCTTTGGGACCCAAATGGACCAAGAGATATAACTATCATAAGGGCCTACAAAACTATCATAGACACCACCATAATAATCACCAAATATCTCATAGTGAGGATTGTTAGTCCCTGCAAAACCAATATAACTAGTCTTATCCTTTGTGATGTTATTTTCTGTGGTGCTTGTCTTCTTGGTCTTCTTATTCTTGTTCTTCTTCTTCTTAGACTTACTGAGAAAACCAAGTCCCTCTTTTCCATAGTTTGACCTTTGCTTGCCAAGAATCTCATAACAAACTTCCTTACCTTTGGGAGTACATACCTTGGCAAGTTCATCCTTTAACCTAGCATTTTCTTCATGAAATTCTTTATGTGCACATGTTGATGTAGAAGTGCTAGGAATTTCATACTTTCTTAGTCGAGTTTGGAGTTGATCATGTGACTCGTAGAGAATAGAGTATTCACTTTCCAAAGCCTTGTGAGAAATGTCAAGCTTCTCCAACTTCTTGATGAGTCTATCATGAGCAGCCCCAAAGTCAACCTTCTCCTTCCTTAATTTATTTGCTTTGGCTACTGCATTATCACGTTCTTTGACAAGCTTGGTCACAACTTCTCCATGTGACTGAGGACTGCAAATGCACAGATTATTTGTAGCTAGTTTTGAAATAAATATATCGATCTCACATGGATCAGTAGGCAAAAGACTAAAATGCTTTTACTAAAACTAAACGAAGTACTTAAGGAATAGTTCTAAGATGCAAGAAAAGTATAATTGTTTTTGGGTTTTTGATTGACCAGAGCAATTAAATAAAGTAAAGTAAAACTTAATGCAGAAAGTAGTAATCGCGTATGTAAGAAAGCTTACAACTTCAGTATGGAAAAATGCATTCTCGGGGAGTGGTGGATACACAGCTAGCAATTTAGAATGAGTAACCAATATTATTATAACAAATATTCTCATGCAATTTAGAAAGGTGGCAAATCAAGCATTTCATAAATCTTCCTAGGCATAATAGAGACACTAGAATCAAGGTCACATGAAGCTTTGAGATCAAAGTAATTCACTTGTATATTAATAATGGGTTCCCAACTATCTTCTACTTTTCTAGGAATAGAATCTTTGTGTTTTAACTTCTCTTCCTTAATCTTAACAAGAGCATTTGTAATGTGTTTGGTGAAAGCAACATGCATATCACTAGCATCAGGACTTTAGCAAGCTTTTGCAGGAACATAATCACTTCAGAAATATTGCAACCATCAAGATCAAAATCAAACTTAGCATCACTAGTAGTAGGCTCATTGGTCTCGGGCATTGTAGGAGGAATAGGGATTTCTTGTGGTATAGTGGCATCCATATTGGTGGTGATGGTGCACACACTATTGTTTGTATCAATTTCAGCTTCTCTTTCCCATTTAGCATGAAGTTGGGCTAACAGTCTAACATTTTCATCAATATTAACTTGTATGGCATGAGTAGCAGCAAAGGTACTTTCGATGGTTTCAGGTTTAGTAGCCATTTTATTAATCAGAGAGGACTATGCTTCAGACAAAGAGGAAATATTTTTCTCAACATTCAAAAGATTTTCCTCCATAGTCTTGTTGAAAGTGGTTTGTTTACTAATAAAGTATTTGAGTATGACGTCAAGTTCAGAGGGGGCACTTCTAGTATTTTTGTAGGAGTTTCCATAGGTATTGCCATTATTAGGAGGATAAGGCTTATAATTGTTGTTACTACCAAAATTATTCCTATAGGAATTGTTGTTGAAATTGTTGTTTCTAATGAATTTCACATTAACTTGTTCTTCTTGAGCAACCAAAGAGGCTTAGGGAACACTATTGGGATCTAGAGGAGCTTTCCCATTAACAAGCATAGCCATAATAACATCAATCTTTTCACTCAAAGAGGAAGTTTCCTCAACAGAATTTACCTTCTTACCATGTGGAGCTCTCTCAACATTCCATTCAGAGTAGTTAACCATCATATTATCAAGGAGCCTTGTTGCAGCACCCAAGGTGAGGCCCATGAAGGTACCTCCAGCAGCAGAATCCAACAGGTTTCTTGAGGAGAAGTTCAGACCTGCATAAAAAGTCTGGATAATCATCCAAGCAGTGAGTCCATGAGTAGGGCAATTTTTAACCAAAGATTTAATTCTTTCCCAAGCAGTAGCAACATGTTCACTATCAAGTTGTTTAAATTTCATAATGTCACTTCTCATAGCAATAATCTTAGCAGGAGGATAGTACTTTCCAATAAAAGCATCTTTGCACTTAGTCCAAGAATCAATACTATTTTTAGGCAAGGATAACAACCATTCTTTGGCTTTTCCCCTCAAGGAGAAAGGAAAAAGCCCGAGCTTAATAATATCTCCATCTACATGCTTATACTTTTTCATCTCATAAAGTTCAACAAAGCTATTAAGATGGGCAGTAGGATCATCAGAACCAGCACCAGAAAATTGCTCTCTCATCATAAGATTCAACAAAGCAGGCTTAATTTCATAAAAGGTAGCATCACGAGCAGGTGGAGCAATAGGAGTGCTTAGGAAATCATTGTTGTTGGTGCTAGTGAAGTCACACAACTTAGTGTTCTCAGCAGAGTTCATTTTGGCAAAGGTGGGTGTCACATCCCAAATCTTTGATTTGGTACTACATAGCATACATGTCATTTCATCATGATCTTCATTGCAAAAATTCAATTTAAAAGGGGTTTTGACAAAACAATTCACTTGCAGTGGTATTTTACAGTCATGAATTATTTGAATTGCAAAACACTATTTTTAAAGACCTATTTGGAATCACCAAGATGCACCTATAAGGGAATATACTAGGGACTTGTAAATCCACTATTTGAAAACTAGCGGAAAAGATACAAAAGGATCCTATGTTGATCTTCTAAATTTTATAAAAATTTAGAAAGAAATTTCAACTCAATTGGAATTCGTATGAAAAAGATACAATAGAAATACTAAAACAGAAAATAATAAAAGAAAAGAACAAAAAAATAACTAACCTACCCCGGCCGAACCACCCTGGCCCGACCCACCTAACCCCAGCCTACCCCCGGCTAACCGCCCTCACCCAGCAGAGTCATGGCTAGCCGCATCAGCCACACACATCGCTGCCGATAGGCGGGCTGTCATCCCTGCCAGGATGACCGGCGGACTCCAGCCTCCGCAGATCTCGCCCGATTCGGCCGCTAACCGCGTTGCCCCTTGCCCAATCTTCGGCCCTCTCACAAGCCTCACCCCGCCGCCACTTTTCCCCCTCAAAAATCGCCTAGAAACCCTAGCACGAGCTCGGAATCGAGCTCGAATTTTTCCGCCGCCGCCGCTCTCTCGGTAAGTCTCGCCGCCGATGTTCCGAGCCGCCCCCTTGCCCCTCTCTGCTCCTTGACGACTGCCTTGCTCCACCAATTCACCCCGTCCCCTTTTCCCCTCCCTCTCGCAGCGTAACGCCGCCGATTTCTCGCCGAAGTTCGTCGGAGCCGCGGAAGAACGATCCAGAGATGTAGAATTATGGTAGGTTGGGCCGGTGCATGTCGGGTTTGGGAGCTACTTCCCGAACGGTCTCTTCTTGGACTTATCCCCATCATCACCCAAAATGAGAGTGGTGGTACGAGCTGGGCTGGCCAAGTCACATGGGTAAAGTGTACTAACCCCTGTAGGGTGTATAATCTAATCGATTAGCCGTGTCCCCGGTTATGGACATCTGAGTTGCTTGATATTGATTCCATGACATGTTTCTCGCTCATTCCAATTTCATAATTGCTTTAATGTTGATGGATTAACTTAATTGGGATCTTTTCAAAGAAAATCAAAAACTGTTTATGAAAGTAGGACAAAGGTATTTGCAAATGCAAGCTAGCCACAGCTCCACTTGCCAAATATGCATGTAGATGTTAGCTTTATTGTCTCATTTAATAGCTCTACTTGCCATACATTCCATGTATTGACCCTTCGGGGCTGCTATGTTTCATGTTGCATGATATTTCGATTCTGAGTAATCGATTTAGGCCACGATACTCCACTCGGCACTTGTTCACTTGTGGGAAATTTGAAGAATGGAGGATTTGATTTATTTATGTTGCTACTTGAGTTATTCGAGCTAGCCTTGAGCTAAGCTTTTATTGTAATAATGATACTCTGGATCTTCGTTATTTATGATACACGGATGTTTTGCTATGTTATTCATCTTATTCTATTGTGGGCCAATGAACCGATCCAGGGATTGGCATGTCACATAGAAGCTACGGTCTTTTCAGAACCGTAGTGTTACAAGATGGTATCAGAGCCCGTGTGTCGACTGTAGGATCGCGACCTAGGTTTGGATTAGGAAGCCATAGAATTATTGAAGCTTAAATTAACTCTGTCTTTCATCTTATGCCTTTCACTCTCGTAAATTCTTACCATATGCTATTCTCACACTTTCCTCTTTTAATTGATAGATGGTAGAAGTCAGGACTGAGTATGAAACCATGGAGTCACCAAGGCCCTTTGCAAGACAGTTAGTACAGCTCTCTCAGTCATTGGGATTGCCACTGCCCATGTTCAAGGGAAGAAGGCTGTACACCTATGGATATGGCGACGATGCATGGGAGATCACCACCTTCATCTTCAGGGATGCCGCCTTGCCAAACCCTGTGCATCTGATCTACACCAAGACATACTGCAACTGGGGACTTGGAATAAACTTGGCCCTGCATGAAGCCCTGTCACGCGAGTGCCATCTTGTCTGACACATGCTGCCAGCAGACTCACCCTATCGTGACTATGGGAGGTGTGATGAGGATGGGAACGTTGTGGTTACCCCGGGCGACAGGAACAACATGCCGCCCCGTCGGAGGCACATAGAAGATATGGAAAGGGAGAATGGAGCTCTAGCTGAGATAGTATATTTTGCCAGCAATGGTATGGTGGTCCAAGGACTGGAGATAGAGACCTTGCATGAAGTTGTGGATGTTCTGAAGAATGCCCTGATAGGCAGGGATGCAACCATAGCTCATCTTAATGGAACTGTGTAGGAAAACAACCAGACCATACAACAGCTGCAAGGGACCTTCCAGGAAAGGGATCAAACTATTGAAGATATGGCAGCCCAGATTGCCGCTCTCCAAGCATAGCTGAATCCACCCTCTGATGATGACAATGGAGATGATGGCAACAATGATGATGATGACAGTGGGAACGATGATGATGATGATGAGGACGAGGATGATGATGATGGAGACGATGATGGTGGAGGAGATGAAGCTGTTGCAGCTGTAGCAGAGAATGAAGAAGAAGAGGAGGATCCAGAAGAGGTGGAGTTCGAGATTTCAAGTGATGACTCAGGAGAGGTGTATACTCCGCCATGGTTGGTTCGTGGGACGGCGTAACGCATGAGTGCGAGGACCTACCGCAACCTCTTCAAGAAGTAGATAGAAGTCCACCAGTTAGTCTTCGTTAGGTAAAATCATTAGGATTAGTTTCGATCGATGTAAAACTTAATTACTGTTAGTGTTTAGGTGCTCTTCGTTAGGTAAAATCATTAGGATTAGTTTCGATCGATGTAAACCTCTTCAAGAGTGTTTAGTTGCTCCTATGTGTACTCCAATATCCCAGGATTATTTGTGCGAATTTTACAGAAGAGTTATGGCAAGTTTTGATTGATATCTGAGTTTTTACTGATGCAGTTTTCTGCTGATACAGCTGTACTGCACGAATTTTCATATTTTACTGGTAACTGGGAAAAATCTGAAAACAATAGGGATGGTTCTAAACTCTCTGTACTGTATACACAAAAATCATAAAACATTTCTGACGATTTTAAGTCAGGTAGAAAAATTCGTGAACACTGCTGGACTATTCTGACAGATT
This sequence comes from Avena longiglumis, assembly GCA_030063025.1. Lineage (NCBI taxonomy): Eukaryota > Viridiplantae > Streptophyta > Magnoliopsida > Poales > Poaceae > Avena > Avena longiglumis. The sequence goes on along the minus strand of CP125978.1, from coordinate 481,752,060 downwards.
CCTGTTTTTAATGCTTTGTTGACCTTTTGTGTAGACAACTATTGCCAACTCTTCTAAAAACTATTTCAGTAGACATATAATGCTAGGATAACCCCTTGTTGGATCATTTGTTTGCTGATGTGTTGCTTGCTTGAGATTGTCTGTGATTGTTTTGTTGTTGTTTGATCATAATGCATGGGTAGAATCCCGTTTTCGTAATCGATTCTTTCTAAGATTACCTGTGCTGAACCGCAGATGCCTCCCCCCGTTAACCTACTGAGTTGGATCAGCTCATGGAAGCTCAGGCACAGCTTACCCAAGTTATGACCAAGTTCATGGAAGCTCAGAACAACAACAACAACAACAACAACAACAACAACAACAACAACAACAACAACAACAACAACAACAACAACAACAACAACAACAACAACAACAACAACAACAACAACAACAACAACAACAACAACAACAACAACAACAACAACAACAACAACAACAACAACAACAACAACGGGAACAACCAGCCTCAGGGAGATGCTCTCACTAGGTTTCTGAGGCTAAGGCCAGCGAAGTTCTTGACTGCAGCGGAACCAATGGTTGCTCTTGACTGGTTGTGTTTAGTCAATAAGGATCTGGTAATTGTTGGGTGCACAGATGCTGAGAAGGTGAGATTTGCCGCTCACCTACTGGAGGGACCAGCCGCTTCGTGGTGGGACACTTTTCAGATCACCCACCCGCTGGACACTGTGACTTGGGAAATGTTTGAGGAAGGTTTCAAGACCAACCACGTATCTTCAGGAGTTCTGAGCCTGAAGAGGAAGGAATTTCGCAACTTGCGCCAAACCAACCACACCGTGGTTGAGTATATTGAGGAGTTCAACAACCTGTCTCGTTATGCACCTGAGGATGTTGACACTGATGCCAAAAGGAGGGAGAGGTTCCTGGATGGCCTCAGTGATGAGCTTTCAGTGCAGCTGCTGGTGTTTTATTGCCCCACTTTCCAGGAGCTTATGGACAAGGCCAGAATTTTGGAAGGGAAGCATAAGCAGGTGGAGAGCCGCAAGAGGAAGAGCAACAATCACCACTCTGGTTCTCACCACAAGTCTCGCACTTCTTATGATGGACAATCTAAGCATGGAGGGAGTGACCATGGGCACCATGGAAGCCATGACCGCCACAACCATGGAGGTGATGGACATCGCCATGATAGCCACAAGAGAAACCGCCACAGCCACAAGGGAGGACACACCCACCATTCTGGAGGACACAGTGGACATGACCGCAACCGTGACCGCAGCTTTGTAAAGAAGGACCTGAGTGAGGTGACATGCTTCAAGTGTGGTCAGAAGGGACATTATGCAAACAACTGTCCGGAGAAGAAGGGACTAAAGCCAGGCAACAACCAGAAGGCCACAGTGAACCACATGAATGTGGAGGAGATCCTAGATGAGCATGATCTTGTGATCGGTAAGTTTCCAATCAACACTCACCCTGCACTTATACTTTTCGATACTGGTGCATCGCATTCATTCATATCAAGGGCATTTGTGGATAAGTATAAGTTACCTACGGAGTCTCTGAAAGGGTCTATTAGAGTGAGTTCACCTGGAGGGGATATGATAGCTAGCGTGGGATGCCGCGACTTAACTGTGAGGATTGGAGCACACAATTTCATTGCACATCTGGTAGTTTTGGAATCACAAGGTTTAGATGTAATTCTGGGCATGGATTGGATGTCTATGCATGGGGGACACATAGATTGTGCATAGCGAGCAGTTTCGCTCAAAACCCCGAATGGTAAGAGGATTAGGTTCAAGTCGGCTGTGCGGCCGGGAATGTGTAAGCTGAATTCTCTTAAGGGGGTTAGCATGGATACTGTGCCTGTGATTAAGGAGTACCCCGACGTGTTTCCGGAAGAGCTACCAGGGATGCCACCTGACAGGGATGTGGAGTTTCTCATCGATCTGATGCCAGGAATAGGACCTATAGCAAAGAGACCATACAAGATGGATGTGGATGAGCTGAAGGAGTTGAAGAAACAGCTAAAGGAGCAGTTGGACAAGGGATTTATTCAGCCTAGTTCGTCGTCATGGGGTGCACATGTTCTATTTGTGGAGAATAAAGACAGCAGCAAGAGATTATTGGTGGACTATCGCTCGCTGAATGAAGTGACCATCAAGAACAAATACCCCTGCCGAACATAAATGATTTGTTTGATCAGCTGGAAGGAGCAAATGTGTTTAGCAAAATTGATCTACGATCGGGTTATTTCCAATTGAAGATCCGGGAGGAGGACATACCAAAAACTGCTTTCACTAATAGGTATGGTTTATATGAGTATACAGTTATGTCTTTTGGACTAACGAATGCTCCGGCATATTTCATGACCATGATGAACAAGGTATTCATGGAGTACTTGGACAAGTTCGTGGTGGTGTTTATTGATGACATAATGATATATTCCAAGGATGATGCTGAGCATGAGAAACATCTGCGACTGATTATGGAGAAGCCGAGGGAGCACAAGCTGTATGCCAAATTCAGTAAGTGTGAATTCTGGCTTAACACTGTTGGGTTTCTTGGACACGTGGTGTCAGGGGAAGCAGTCGCTGTTGATCCAAGCAAGGTGACTGCAGTAACTGAGTGGGAAGCACCCAAGAATGTGGGAGATATTCGGAGCTTTTTGGGACTTGCTGGATATTACAGGAGGTTCATTGAAAATTTCTCCAATATTGCTAAGCCAATGACGGAACTTCTGAAAAAAGAGAGGAAGTTTGAATGGACGGATGCGTGTGAAGCCAGCTTTCAGGAACTGAAGCGTCGACTAGTGACCGCACCTGTTCTGTGTTTACCTGATCTTCAGAAGGATTTCCAAGTGTACCATGATGCTTCTCGGCAGGGACTTGGAAGTGTGCTGATGCAAGATGGGAGAGTGGTGTCATATGCCTCGCAACAACTTAAACACCATGAGAGGAATTATCCCACACATGACTTGGAATTAGCATCAGTTGTTCATGTGCTCAAAGTATGGAGGCACTACCTAATGGGAAAACACTGTGATGTGTACACCAACCACAAGAGCCTGAAATACATATTTACACAGAAGGAACTGAACATGAGGCAAAGGAGATGGTTGGAACTTATTAAGGATTATGATATGAATCTGCAATACCACCCAGGAAAAGCCAATGTAGTAGCGGATGCGCTGAGCCGGAAAGTCTATGCCAATGGATTGACTGTTGGGGAATTACCCGAGGATTTGTGCCAGCAATTCAAGGACCTTAGACTGGAGGTGGTGTCAGAAGGATATTTGGCAGCAATGGAGGTCCAACCAACGCTACAGGACATGATCAGGAAGGCTCAGGTAGGAGACAAAGAGATAGATGAAATAAAGGAAAAGATGAAGGAGGATCGAGCAAAAGAATTCCGCGAGGATGAGCAAGGAACCTTGTGGTATGGAGATCGTTTGTGCGTTCCCAACGATCCGGAGATAAGGAAGTTGATTATGCAGGAAGCTCATGACTCGTCGTACTCCATACATCCGACCAATACGAAGATGTATATGGATCTAAAGGACAGATTTTGGTGGAACAACATGAAGGGAGACATCGCCGAGCATATTTCCTTATGTGATGTATGTAGCCGAGTGAAGGCGGAACACCAGAAGCCAGCAAGACTACTACAACCATTGCCCGTGCCGGATTGGAAGTGGGATAGAGTGGGAATGGATTTTATCACAGGATTGCCCAGGACCAGGTCGGGATATGACTCCATTTGGGTAGTGGTCGACCATTTGACCAAGGTAGCCCACTTTATACCGGTAAAGACAACTTACACGAGTGCAAAGTTGGCCAAGATTTATATGGACAGAATTGTGTGCCTACATGGAGTTCCCAAGAGCATTGTATCAGATAGAGGCACCCAATTTACCTCACACTTTTGGCGCCAGCTGCATGAGTCATTGGGAACTAGGTTGGAGTTTAGTACAGCGTTCCACCCCCAGACTGATGGACAGACCGAGAGGGTAAATCAGATTTTGGAGGATATGTTGAGAGCTTGCGCCCTGGCTCATGGCTCTAGTTGGGATGAGAATTTGCCGTATGCTGAGTTTTCCTACAACAACAGCTATCAAACCAGCATCAAGACGTCGTCGTTCGATGTGCTATATGGGAAAAGATGCCGGACACCATTGCTATGGGATGGAGTAGGAGAACGTCAGCTGTTTGGACCTGATTTGATCAAGGACGCCGAGGAGAAGGTCGCCCTGATCAGGGACAGATTGAATGTAGAACAATCAAGGCAGAAGAGCTACGCTGACGCCAAACGCAAGGAAGTGGTGTATGAGGTAGGCGATAGAGCATACCTTAGAGTGTTGCCACTACGTGGAATTAAGAGATTTGGAATCAAGGGTAAGCTGGCACCTCGGTTTATTGGACCATATCGGGTATTAGCACGCAAAGGAGAGGTTGCTTATCAGTTGGAGTTGCCAGAGGCTCTGTCCGCCGTCCACAAAGTGTTCCACGTGTCCCAGCTGAAAAAGTGACATCTGGAGATGGTGGATACACCATTGAGAGACACAGTGCCTCTAGAGGAAGTTCAGCTCGATAATGACTTGACCTATGAGGAGAAGCCGGTCAAGATACTGGAGACATCGGAGAGTATTACCCGTACCAAGACAATCAGGTTTTGCAAGGTGCAATGGAGCCACCACACAGAAGAGGAAGCCACATGGGAGCGTGAGGATGACATCCGAGAGGACCACCCACACCTATTTGCTAGCCACGCCGAATCTCGGGGACGAGATTCATCTTAAGGGGGTTAGTCTTGTCACATCCCCAATCTTTGATTTGGTACTGCCTAGCATACATGTCATTGCATCATGATCTTCATTGCAAAAATTCAGTTTAAAAGGGGTTTTGACAAAACAATTCACTTGTAGTGGCATTTTACAGTCATGAATTATTTGAATTGCAAAACACTATTTTTAAAGCCCTATTTGGAATCACCGAGATGCACCTACAAGGGAATATACTAGGGACTTGTAAATCCACTATTTGAAAACTAGCGGAAAAGATACAAAAGGATCCTATGTTGATCTTCTAAATTTTATAAAAATTTAGAAAGAAATTTCAACTCAATTGGAATTCGTATGAAAAATATACAATAGAAATACTAAAACAAAAAAGAATAAAAGAAAAGAACAAAAAAAAGAACTAACCTACCCCGGCCGAACCACCCTGTCCCGGCCCACCTAACCCCAGCCCATCCCTGGATAACCGCCACCGCCCCACGCAGCTTGAGTCATTGGCTAGCCCATCCGCAGCCTTGCCACATAGCACCGACAGCGGGCCGCTGTCATCCCTTGCCCGTGACCGACGGACTCAAGCGCCAGCCAGATCTCGCCTGATTCGGCCACTAACCGTGTTGCCCCTTGCCCAATCTTCGGCCCTCTCATAAGCCTCACCCCGCCGCCACTTTTCCCCCTCAAAAATCGCCTAGAAACCCTAGCACGAGCTCGGAATCGAGCTCGAATTTTTCCACCGCCGCCTCTCTCTCAGTAAGTCTCGCCGCCGATGTTCCGAGCCGCCCCCTTGCCCCTTTCTGCTCCTTGACGATCGCCTTGCTCCACCAAGTTCGTCGGAGCCGCGGAAGAACGATCGCCGTTTGTCGGTGCTCGGGGAAGAGACGAACGCCGAAGAGGCGACGAGGAGGACCGCCGCAAGGAGCTGAATGCCGTAGACCCTGCCGCCGTTGCCAAGGATCACCGGAGCGCCGCCGCCGACCACCACCTGCGCCGCCACCGCCATCGACGCCGCCTCTCGCCGGTGAGTGACCGCGAACCATCCCCAGCCGTTGGATCCCGATCCAACGGATCAGATTAGAAACCCGCCAAACCGGTATCGCTCTATAGTATCCCGCCACATGGCAACCCACTTAACCCATTCAGCGCTGACTCAGCGTTGACGCAATAAAACTAGTATTTAGATAATTGAAATTTGCAAAAAATAGCTAAAACTTGTAAAATTCATATATTCAAATCTACTGGGCCAAAAATTACAAATAAAATATGTATCGAATTAGTGTCTCACGTAGAATATTTCTGCATGGTTGTTTTACACTTTTACAACAAGGTTTTGTCCTGGTTAAATAAATGAGTTAATGCTCTTTTTAGAGTAATAAATTCATAGAATAAGTTCTGTAACTCCAAAAATTGCAAATAAGATGTCCCTGGAATCAGTAGAACAAGAGGAATCTTGTAGTGAATTAAAAAGTTACACTTACAGTATTGGAATTTGCAGAATCTTTATAATGTCTTACTGTAGTGTTTTAATTACCCAGGGCTTTATACAAAACCTTTTTGAGAAATTCCAATTGGTACTGACTCTATTTTGAGTTGCATACACAGTGGAAATTTTCCAAGATTTTACAAACAGTAAGTTAGGAGTGGCTAATTATTTAGTTTCTAGCTCTATTATTTGAGCGTTATAAATTGCATGCCTTGTTTCCTTTGCACTCAAAATAATTTCCATGCATGCATACAGTAGTCATACTGAATAAGATTATGTGATGCTACTGTAGCGTTATTCTACTTTTCATGCATGCATCTTGCATCGTCTTTGTTTGCATATGATTGTGGATGGTTTGTTTATCATTGCATTGTATCATGTAGATTGTGACGAGTGCAACGTTTTCTCGTGTGTGGATTGTTCTTTCGACCGCTACAGCCAAGGCAAGTAGATGCTACTTTGTTCATGATGTTGTCCTACTATTTTCAATGCATTGTCGTGTATTTTGTATATGCATGTGTAGGAAATTACTATCGCTATGCTATGTCCTATTATGTGGTAGGGCCTTCCTGTAGATGAGACACCGTTGGTAGATGTGTTTAGTCATGATATGATGAACGCGGGCTGGGTTACATCATTGGAAGTTGTTTCTAAATGTGTTGGTTTGCGAAAACTAAAAACAACTTAATCAATGAATCTCCTGGGTGTGATGGGATTGATAAATTTTGGTGGTATCATTGCGGAAAGGCACCCAGGTATCAAGAGAGAATGATTGGCTTCTTTATTTTGTATCTTATGTGTACAACCATGTGCTAATAATGAAATGAGCGGTTGGTTGGACTCAGTAGGTTGTGGTAACTCGAACCCGCGTATCCAGAGATGTAGAATTTTGGTAGGTTGGACCGGTGCGTGTCGGGTTTGGGGAGCTATTTCCCGAACGGTCTCTTCTTGGACTTCTCCCTATCATCACCCAAAATGAGAGTGGTGGTACGAGCTGGGCTGGCCAAGTCACATGGGTATAGTGTACTAACCCCTGCAGGGTGTATAATCTAATCGATTAGCCGTGTCCCCGGTTATGGACATCTGAGTTGTTTGATATTAATTCCATGACATGTTTCTCGCTCATTCCAATTTCATAATTGCTTTAATGTTGATGGGTTAACTTAATTGGAATCTTTTCAAAGAAAATCAAAAACTGTTTATGAAAGTAGGACAAAGGTATTTGCAAATGCAAGCTAGCCACAGCTCCACTTGCCAAATATGCATGTAGATGTTAGCTCTATTGTCTCATTTAATAGCTCTACTTGCCATACATTCCATGTATTGACCCTTCGGGGCTGCTACGTTTCATGTTGCAGGATATTCCGATTCTGAGTAATCGATTTAGGCCACGGTACTCCACTCGGCACTTGTTCACTTGTGAGCAATTTGAAGAATGGAGTATTTGCTTTATTTATGTTGCTACTTGAGTTATTTGAGCTAGCCTTGAGCTAAGCTTTTATTGTAATAATGATACTCTGGATCTTCGTTATTTATGATACACGGATGTTTTGCTATGTTATCCATCTTATTCTATTGTGGGCCAATGAACCGATCCAGGGATTGGCATGTCACATAGAAGCTACGGTCTTTTTAGAACCGTAGTGTTACAGTGGGCAAGCCAAAAACAGCAGCAACAGCTAGAGCAAGGACTAATTTTTGTGTGTTTTTTGAAAAGAGGCAAACAAAACCAAGAAAAAGAAAAAAATCAAACTAAAAACAAAGTAAAGATAAAGTAAGTGAAGGACTCCCCTAGTGAAGACGTCCTTGGCCTCCCCGGCAACAGCGCCAGAAAGTCTTGATGATGCTCGACGTGGCACTTCGTTGGTAACCCCAAGCGCAGGGTGTGTGAAGATGCGGTGACCCAGCATACCACTGCATGATGTAGTATACTATAGTCGTTGACATAACACCAATGAAACACCTTTCACTAGTATTACATCCCTCAGAATGGCACAACATAAACACAGCGGGTCTTACAACTCAATCTTTACATAAGATCCAGAGAACACTCTAGGTTAAAGTGAGAGAAAGAACTTATTACGAAGAAGAATCAAAGATCAATAACGCAAACCTATTATACTACTAAAACTAACATTTAACTAAGGAATTGGCATTGCTGCTATTGCAATACACTACAGAATTAGGTTCTTTGGCTAGAAATTATATTCCTATCTAATCAGTAACTTCGTCTTTACTTGAGTTGAGGTATATGTTGAATTCCTTGTCTTCATTGAAGAGCTTTTAGCTGGGCATGATAAGTCTTGGAGCATAGCTTGATGTGGTTGTTGTCTATTTCAACTTCAGTATCTAGCAAGGGTTAAGAAGATATTTTGAGTACGAGCGTACTCAGCAAATTCACTAGAAAATGAGTGTTTGATGCACTATAACTATAGCCACAGACCGTAGGTCGTAGGCAATGCAAGTTTTCATAAACATTTCTTCAAAGGTTGTTTTTTATTCTGAAAAACTATGTCCGTCAGCCTTCACGGGTTTACTAGAAATTTCATGGAGTTCCTTTCCCGCCTCGTTTGTAGCTCCTTTCCGGAACAGGGAGTAACAAGTTATAGTTCTTACACTCTGCAGAGGTGCGTTACTTTATCCATGAGAGATCAAATCTTTGTTGCACAACCGGGCAGCTTATTCTCGTCCACAATTCCATGATGTGGGTCCCAGAAGATGATCCAAGCCAATCACTGCCCCCTTCGCGACCCTGCATGTCTCCTTGGTGTACACCATGCCCACATAACAAATTACGGCAATGGTTTGTACAAACCGTTAGATGCCAGAAGTATCGTGGGATGTTGAGGGTTCCCACCCCTATGCTGCATATCCTCTACGAATTACCAATTAATATGCACGCTACGAGGATAACGGTCACGACCTGCACATCCGGATTCATGCGAGAGGAAGAAGATACAGCTGACTTCTCCGTCCCATTCCAAATCTCATGGTCAACGCGTAACATACGGCGCAAGAATCACTAGCGACAGTGGTTGTTAAGTCCAAGGTGACATAGTTTCGAACAGTGGTATTCCAACTGTCAGATTTAATAGATTAGCTGATCACCCTGGATCAGTAACCAATAGTTCATATTATTATCGAAAATAGTGTTTTAAGACCTTTTCAAATGCAGGTGATAACAACACTGGATTTGTATAATACTTTACAGAAAATAAACAAAGGACATGAGCAAGTGTGAACTTGCCTTTTGTGATTGCACGATTATGTACTCACGGTCTTCGAGTCACTATAAGATCCAAATTCTGAAATCAGCATTATTGGTCCGGTAAGGACTAATGTTTAAAGAAGCAATATGCTGTTATGCATAAGTAATGTGATGCACGTTCTAAACGCGAATCCCAGAGGTAATGTTGTTTTAGGGTTTGGATTCCGGAAATGATTACTTTGGAATGCGTGGTCCTTTTAGATAGGTTTCACATTTGTGCTTCTATTAGAACTTATAAGTGATTATGAGCAACACATATGTAGTAATAAAATATATATGCTTATGAAGTACTAGTCAATATTGCTTATGTAAAAGTTCTTATTTAAAGTGGCAAAAAGGATAACCTTCGAAGAAAAGGATTCTCTTCTAAGGTCTAAACAAACTTTGTGGTTAGTTAGTGGTGGTTCATGTTATTTGTTTCTCAAATGTTTTGGCCTGAGTTGCCTTATAACTTAACTACTTCAGACCAAAGTTAACTATAAAACATATAATAATGTTTATAGTGTTATATTAAGATTCTGTAGACTAAAGTTAACTTTAAAACAAAGATAGTTTAAAAGTATAATGCTTATGATATTTGTATTTTGTGTATCTGGAATGTTTTCTTTAAGTTACTTAAGAATGGTTATTCTTTTTCTTGGTGTAATGGTTTCTTGATTCTATAATGGAGTAGTATCATTTATTTATTTTATAAAGGAGTGGTTGTGGTTTTATAAACCAAAATATAATATTGCTGCACTACTAATGGACTTATTATAATGATGGGGTAGATTTTTTGTAATTTGGTGGGTAAAGTAGATAGAAGGGATTTGATTTATTCACAAGTTGTGCTTTAAGGTTTTTATTATAAGTGGGAATCTTTTTAGAATATGATCTTCATTTAAGGTTGAAGATCATTTAATAAAAAGTTATTTATAATGTTTTAAATTATTATGGCTTCATATTATTAATATTTAAGATTAATACTATTTATTAGACTTATTTGACTCATTTTAGGAATATTAATAAATTTTATTTATCTTTATATGAATTATTAATGAAGTAAATAAGTTTAAATTTGAGTTATTAAAACATTTAAATTTTTGTATTTAACTCAAAAGGAGATTATTAGATTTTTAACATGTAGATATTCTTTTTGTGATCATTTTGGTATATCATATTTATTTTTGTGATTTATAAATAATAAGATATGATTTTTATAATTCTTATTACTTTATAATTACTTAATAAATATTAAATATTTAATTAAGTGAAATAATAATACATGATTATAGTTTTAAATTAGAATTCTTATTTTTCTAAGATTTTTGGTATTTTATTTATATTATTAATATTTATTATTGTAAAAATATGAATTATCAAAGTTTTATTACTTATAAAATCTTTATTAAATAATATTTATTTAATTAATTATCACAATAATATTTGATAATAAGTTTAAGTGGTAGATTTTATTTTTCTATAAATTTTCATATATTATACATATTTTTCTGAATTGTAAATTAAAAATTATTAATTAAACAAGATTTAATCATTTATTTGATTTCTGGAATATCTCTATATACTACTTAAAAAGAACCAAGTGTTCCGTTTTCAGCCAGAGTAGCGTTTCGCTCCTGGTATCGTCCGACTTCGCCTTCCTTTCGCCCTCGCCCCGCGAGCATGCACATGGGCCAAGCCGTCCCAAGCCCAACAAACCAACCTGGAATTGTTGGTTGCCACGAGTGCTTGGCTGCCCCGCCCCGATAGAACCTCTAACCCACGATTCCATTCTCGCCTGAAATCACGCCGCCAATCCGTTCTTCGCCGCCTCACCACCTAGCTTCCTACGCGCCTCTTCCCCCATCGCACGCCGCCGATTAGCTATTTGCTGCCGCGTCCGGCCTGCTCCTGGGCGGAGCCAAGGCGCGCTATCCGTTCTGATCTTGGGCCTCCCCTTATTCTCTGGAAGAATCTTGGGAGCAGCAAGGGTGCGGCGACCGGCAGAATTCCTGGGCGAAACTGAGGCGCGGCGAAGGGCCTTGTCCTCGGCGGAGCAACGGGGTACCATCCGGGCTGGTCCTCGGCGGTGCAACAGGGCGACGGCGGGTAAGGTTCAGGCGCTTCGTCCGAATCTCCAGAGCAGCCTCCGACCAAGTCACGTCGCGGCCGCCGTCGATCCCGCCTGCGCATAGCCGATGGTACCATTGGCTTCACCAGAGCATAGGAAGCATCACAGGTGAGGGGGTCCGGTCACATTTTTTTTTTCTATAGTATGGATGACAAATGTGACTGCATTTGTTGCTCTTGAGAAAGATTGATGCACCGCTACTTGGTGGTTCTCTCTTTAGTTGCAAATATACGATGCTAAGTACATAGAAAATCAATTTGATTCCCCTTTTGATTTGCTCATTCACGTTCGCTGCTGTAAATCATGGCAATAAATCATGACAGAGCTTAGCTTTAGAGTTTTATTATGACCACAGTAGTAAATTTGATGCATGCGCAAATTCTTAGATATTCAAGGCTATGGCCTAGCAAAATGAGTTGGTGACGGAGCCTGACAGTAAATAGTTGGGCTGTAGAATATCATGAGCTGCTGATTTTTTTTGCCATTTGCTAATCATAAACTATAATTAGTCAAATCTTCAGCACCAGTGGGCTACATGGCGTATCACCATGCTCAACAGCCCTCGCCCCTCGGTGATAGGCACAGCAGGACGTATTTCCTTCGAGGCCACGGCCACCAGGCGGCCAAATCTCCGGCGATCCATGTCTAGCGGTGGGTGCACCTTCAGCATAATCTGGATCCTCACGCCGCACAATCTGGTATAGACGTAACAACTTAAATTTATGGTGTGTCTTCTTGTGCTTGCTCAATGCTTCTTTCTGGTGATCTGTCCAGGTGTAGTTGTTTGTACTTTCTTGATCCATCATCCATGACAACTTCATACTATTTCCTATGAAATAATGACATTTTGTGTTCGTTATATAGTTGCTGGACAATTTTCTTCTTCAGTTTGGATGCTCATGCTTAGGTTTTGGTGGATGCGAAGATTTCAGTTAACATTGTGCACTATCACAACATGTTCTACTATGACCTTATTCTGTTTGAAGTCCTTATTTTGTGAAAACTAACGATTTACAATCTTAAGCCATGAGAAAACGTTGCTTTCTTGGTAGGTTTCTGTTTTTCTGTGGATCTTTGTTTAGGAAACATGCATCCCATATTCTGCAAGGATTACTTATTTTATTTTTTGTGGGGGCTGCACAGGTCTTTGGAGAAAGGGGATACCACATATTTCTTCTTATTATGGTGCAAGACACCTCTTAATCACCAGCGTTCTGCACGGGCACCAGCAGCCATTGGCGGACCTTGGGCCAACATCTTTGGGGGGGCAAAATGGGCTGGGGGCGAAATATAGGCTTCAGGCTGATTTTCTATTGATAAATGGGCCAAATACCTATGAACAGTAGTCAAATTTTGCCTGGGTTGGGGAGCGACGGCCCCTTTTGGCCTCCACTAAGGTCCGCCAGCAGCAGTTCCCAACCAGTGTGGTTCAGAGTCCATTGGCTAGAACAAGTTCCGAAGTCTTCCATGCATCCAATGGCAAGCGACTCTGTCAATGCATGTTCACTTGCTTAGTGTTCTTAACTTCTGAACAATGTGCAACTTCATTTTCCTACTGGTTTTTTTGGTTAGTGATCTAACACTGCACTGTGTTCTGAATGTTTTTCAGACATGCATATGTTGGACTAGGCAGGAACTTGTTCATGGAGGTGCGGGAGCTGGACTGAACAAGCTGCTGGATACTGTTCTGGTCATTTGTTTTCCATTTCTGAACACTCGGAGCCACTATCACAATACCATGATCAGAGCTACAAATTTTCTTAGGTGGAAGCTCATTCATGGTGACATGGGCAGGCATACACTCCTTTCAAGAAGCTCCATCTCTGAGGTTAGCTCTCATCCATGTTTGCAGCGAGGAACATTTTCAAGTGTCTTTTTATTTAACATAGTATGTGGAGAGCGCCTTGGCGCTAGCTTATGCAAAACATTTAATTATTAACCTTTGTTCTTTCAATTCCCGTTTTGTTTTCATTTATCTTGGGATCTCATGCCCACTCTTGTGTACATACTTGTTTTTTCCTTTTAGTATAATTTCAGTGGGTCTCTCTCCAACTATTTTCCTGTAAAAAAGAGGAAGTATGAGAACATGGAATCATGGATGATAGTCGGAAGAATTAGTCATTCCTACATATATGTGTTTCCAAATTAGATATTCTGTTATTATATATACAGAACTTTGATATAAATTTACATCATGTTTATTAGGAAGTTCAGGTTATTTTATTTCAGTTGAATATTATGGAATCGGTACCTCTCCATGGGTACTTCACTTTTTTAATAACTGGATTGGTAACATTTTCATGAATAAAATCCGACTAGACATGTTGTGAAAGGTGAATATGACTTATCTTTTCATTTGTTGAAATGATAGGAAGAACAATAATTGTTTCATCAATTCATATCCTATTATTCATTTATCTTGGTTCTTATGGACGGATGCGGCAATGGAGCTGCGCTCCAGTTGTAGTATCACTAGAAGATAATTGTACAAGGAAATGACAATGTTGGTTTTCTTTTTGGTTGTTTCATATATGCAGCTTCCTCCTACTTTGTGCTAGGAATAATTTATATCACCCAGAAGTACTTAAGTTATTCTAAAAATCCTGCTTCAATTTATAACTTGTGTTTGGCCTCAGATCTAAATCGTGTTTGGCCTTTCAATTCACTATTTGATATTTTAGGTGTAATCACTGGATTCGACTGCTCGCTACATGAGATTTTGAGGATTTTGTCTTCCAAATTACTGATTCAGCAGCTACAAACTCAAGATTACTCGCATTTTGTACTTAATTGGGCTGAGATAATTTCTTACCTTGGTATGTGGTTCTTGCATATGCTTGTTTACGAAGACAAGGTGTCTCATGGAGATCTCAGGTCAGAATATGCTCTCTCATTCCATGTATATTTCTGAACTCCTAAATATTTTTGTTTTACGAGGAGTTCAATTCATTGAGATCTTTTTTATACTACATCGTTCTTACATTATACTACAACAGATTTGTGTTTTTGCATCTCAGCTATTTCATATCATCACTGTTCTGGTTTACTTGTACTATGTGCCTTCTCATGGAGCTGTAATAGGAGCATGGCTTGGTGCTTGGCCTATGCCTCTTGACTTGGAGAGACCAGGGCAGATAAACATACTGATTGCGACTTCATGTAGTATGTTCTTAACAACCTATGTGATGACTATTATGAAAAAACAAGTTATGTCCACCGTAGAGATGTTTATACATCTTCTGCACACAACATACATGATACAGAGTTGAGGACAATAAACTAAAAAATACAATTGTACTGCACATACCATAAAATATGCGGAGAAGGAGAAATACATGTGACTTTTGAGTTTGATTTTTGAGTTTGATGCTTACTGCTCGTTGGAGAACTCCATCAATAGTACTACTCGTGCTTATGTTGATTGTGTGTTGCTTTTCTCCTTCCAGTAGCACTTGACTATTATGCATGTGGAGCTGATAGCAGGGATGGCAGACCATAGTTTAGTGAAATAGAACTGTCTGCTCTCCGCTGCTGAACTTTACACGAAGTCAACCAGTGACAACAGAAATTTTTCTACGGACCTGCATGTAGAAAATGGTGAAATGAGATACCAGGAATGGCAAGTAACATTTGTGTAGTTTCAAGAGCATGGCACTTGAGAATTGAACCGTCGAGTGACCTGCATGTATTTTTGATTGTTTTACTGAATATAGCTTAACTTAAGTCTGTTTAGGAGCGAGAGGATTGTCAATGATTCGAGTAAGCTATGTTTCACGCCTTAGTTGCACCTGTTGTTTTTTTATTTTTCACTTTTATTAGTCTGACAATTAAAATAAAAACCTCACTTATTTTACTAGAAAACTTCTTTTGGCTAATCCACTTCACTTTAATGCTTATTTTTCAAAAATTGGTCCCAAGGTAGAAAGTGATGATTTTGGTTATTTGCTGAAATGCTGATGTAATTATAACCCCCTATTTAGTGTTCATTTTCTTCCGTTCCCACTTCTCAATTTCCAGCAACTACCAGAGTCTATTTTTCTCTCTTACTATACGTTAGTTCAAACAATGGGTTACTCTCTTATATTTTTTTGATACTGCTCCTACGTGGCATACTTTAAGATTGATGCAATTCCCAGCAAAACCGGGGAAGGGTCTATAGAAAATAATGGACTTTAAAAGTGGATTCAGTGTTGTGATAAATCAGGTATTCTTTATTTATACAATCTCAAATTATTAGTAAAATGTGATTGTTGTCGCATCATCCATGCATGTATGCCCATAGACCATTCCTCACATATTGCTTTTTTGTTGATGTTAATTAGATCTTTGCCTCTTTGGGAACTAAGTAGTAACACATATTATGTATGTTTATTCCATCATGGCCAGTACATTGTATAACTTACAAAAAGATGGATAGTAATGGAAATCTATATCTGCTCTTTAGAGTATGAGCTACCAAGATGTTGAGGAATTAATGACATCCCGAATAAAAGATGGCTACTTATTTGTCTAATAGGTTGAGGAATTAATGCCAGGCCGACGGGCGGGCGAGCGGCGGCAGCAGCAGCGCATGTAGGGCAAGTTGCATCAGCGAGCGAGGCAAGCGCAGAGGGCAAGCAGCGAGCAGGGCAAGCGTGCGACCATGGCGGGCAGGCGGGCATGCCAGCGAGCGAGCGGTCGGGCTAGGAGGAAGATGAAGTCGAAGAAAAAACACGATTCCAGGAATATGCTGCGAATATTCGGTTTTAAGGTCTGCATTTGACGTTTCTCTTCTGCCCGAGCTCAAACGTCATTATAAAACAAGTTCTTCGCGGTCCTTGTATGCGCTTTAAAAGCTGTGTTTTTAAGGGATCTGCTAGAGATGATCCAAGAGAAGCGGGAGTGACGGGTACTCACGATGGAGTACTCTTTAACATATTCTTCCGGCCATGTTGATCAGTGGCTGGTATTCTAAAAAGCTTAGATTGGTGAATTTCTCTGGAAATAAGTACAAGCATTTAGTCTCAGAATAACATCCAGAAAATGATGATGTATTCATCTACATGGATCAAGCTGGTTATTATGTTTTTTGTTTTATGCTATCATGGGGTGATAACTAATTGTTTGAACCAGTTTGTGCGATGAGTGCACTATGTTGCATGTGTTTTAATATTTTGTACATAGAATCTTTCGTAGTAATGATAATTATTGTTCCTGGAGAATGGTAGGAGCCGAGTATGAATTGTTTTGTACACTTATTCAAATACCGTGCAAATGAAATCAAAGAAAACGTCCTGAAGATCGTTTGGGGATATTATTATAAAAGGTAATTAGTTGGTCATAACTTTATATTCCAATGAAGTTAAAGTATACCTTTAATCTGAATCCACTTCAAACAAACCAGAATCTTTATGCCTTTTAGGACACCATATGCGGCTATCTTTCATTTTTATACACATGAAAGTTCACATGTATTATATTGACATGTGACCGGCATCTGATGTAAAAAGAAAAGGTGGCCATGGCAACGCACGGGCATTTAACTAGTTAATAATTAAGTTTATAACATTTTATTTATTTCTTAATCAGGAAATACTTTTTACACCGTACCCACAGCTAGCCTCAGTCACTGACTAGTGGGCCATTGTCCACCTCAGCTCTCAGGTTTAGAAAATGCTTTTGCTACTGACCCCCTCTCTACTCTCAGTCGATGACACCTGGGCCCTGGGCCATGTCATCCGCCACGCGAGGCAAAGACCAGTCAAACTAGCTGACGTGGTCAAGGGTGGCGTCGGCGTGCGTGACGTAGTGATGGCGTCAGCACCACCACCACCGTCAGTGGTTGGTCGCTGGCGACGATCTACTGCGCCCCAGCAAGAAAAATAAGCCTAGTTCGAATCAACGCAACCTACTGAACCTAAAAGTCGTGGCGCCGCTCGGAAATGGTCATCGGAGCTTCAGCTCCGACGAGCTCCGACGGTGACCGATGGTAACATACGGTGAGATGGCGATTTACATCGAGATAAAGCGATTCAAGGATGCGGGAAGGTTCAGGAACTCACCCTAATGATGATAGAGCAGTCGAGGAGGCTTGGGGAGGAGTGACGACGGTGAATCGACGGTAATGGCCACGGCGGCCGAGGAAAAGGAACGCTTGATTTCACATGCTTGCCGGCGATCGGGCCTCCATGCTTGGTCCTAGATGGTTCAGTCCACGACGGCGCGTCGAATGGTGGCTATCACGAGATGAGGGGTGGTTGGAGTTGGCCGGAACGATGAACTCCGACGAGTTAGGTTTTCGAGTGAGGAAGTGAGTCTGGGAAGCGAGATTTGAGGATGAGGACGAGCAGGATTGTCGCGGTGGCCTTCTTATCCTCTCCTGGCAACGACAGAATTGATCTTGGCGCAACGACAACGATGACGGCATCGGGCGGCAGCGAGCTCCGCCAGCGAGTTGTCTGTGTGCATGAGGATGACGATGATGGCTGTTTTGCGGATAACCTCCTGGAGATTCTTTCAGCTCAACCCGCGGTCCTCCCTGGGTCCCACTTGTCAGTCACAGAAAAGAAAGAACTGGGCTGGTTACTGGGCTGTTGTGGGCTGCACATAGGCGTCAGATAAGTATAGGTGTGTTGGGCCACGACTAGGTAATGTTTTTATTTGTTTTATCCTTTTTCCATTTTTTGTGTTCTTGTTCAGATTTGAATCTGATTTATATTTTGAACCTTTCTTTGTATGATCTACTTGCTGGATATTTGCAGCAATACTAAAATATATTTGGTATCCTTTGTGAACTTTTATTATATCTTCTTTTTATATATTTCTTTTATTTACTAAATATGAACCCCCTTTTAATAGTTTGTAGAAACTTTTCTTATTATCTTTCTCTCCTATTTTAGTTATGGATTTATTGAATGATATATTTTTATTTGTTTATAAACTTACCTCTAGTTGGCTCATAGTTTGAATAGAAACTTTTATATGTATACTGATCCTATATCATTATTTGATGCATGAAGTATAAAAGAAATAAATATGTTCATTACTACTTCCATTGATTTGGAAAATGGTAATTGCATATATTCTTTTATGATAAACAATAAAGTTTAGGATTTTAAATTATGATTAATTATCTTTGGGTTTAGGGTTTTCTTTTCTTAAAATACTTGGACTCCTTTATGGATGTGGTTAAAGATTCAATAACTAAACATATGGTTTTCTGTTTGGGATATTTGTTGACATCACCTTTAGTGCTGGAAAGTTATATCTTGAATGTTTTATAGAAAGGAATTGATAAGGATATACTTAAGGACATATAGTTATGATGGTTGGAATTAATAGAGATGTGCTTATGTGATTTGCTATGGAGAAATATTTCTATAAAGTGTTATAGACATTAGATGATGGATCAATAACATGAGATGGATATTATGTTTGATTTGAGATTTAGAGTTGGTTGTTTACCAAGAATGTCTATTTTCCATATTTCACAATTATGGGTTTGTAAGTAAGGAATTCCTTTCCTAGATATACTACCTCTTCCTATCCATCACCATGATTAACATAATGAGCTTTACTTTACAAAATATCCTTATTCACCTTTTATTCTTCTGAACTCATGGATGAACCCAATGAGTTTGATACTAAAATATTTCATAACTTCCATATATCCTTGCTTGATTGCATCTACTACTCTCATGTTGATAGCCTTCCATTTAGCAACTAGTTCCTTCAAACTCCACTCATAATCTTTCTTAATTCATCCTTCACTAATATTTCTTCATTGGATAAATATATCTAACTACCTTTCTCTAAGAGTTACTATCCTTTAAGAGGAATAACACTACCTTATTAACTCCATGCTACTCTAGCTTTAATTTAATCATACTATCTTATCTCTTCTTGACTCCAATATCTTATACTTAACTTCATATTGTAGTAGTATGACTTGTCATGGCTAACCTAGGATAACATATCTATACTTATTTTCAATCATGTTTTATTCACCAATGTAACTTATATATGATATAAGCATTCAATCTTGGTGAGTAAGGTATGATCATTATAATCCTTTGATCCTTTATGGTTTGGTTTCCAATTGGCTAATCAAGGCTTCATCAATACAACATTATAGTTGTATTATAATTATCTTCTATTTAGCTCCATTGGATTAAGAGATATAATTCATTAACTATACCTACTTGATCCAATAGGACTACTCCTGGTAACTATCTTCAGACCTCATTCTTGTAATCTTATTTTCTACCAAGGAAGGATTTAACTCCATCACCTATTCTATTGATTGGATTCTTTTCAATCATTCCTATCAAATAGATAACATATGAAACTAACATCTCTATCCACTTCTTCTTAATTGTTTCTCTGTAGACACTTATTTGTAAGCTGTATTATGATCAAGAGCTTGATAGGTTGAGAATGGATGTATCAATAGTTGATTTCTAAATATTGATAAACAACAGATATGGGAATATAACTCAACAGAGATGACAAGGATTGATGTGGAAATAAACATATATGGTGAATGATCTAAGCTTAGTGTTTGTCTTACTTAATCTTACTTAAGGAGTAATGTTAAGTATTACCATGATACCCATGGTATATGCAGATAAGATTAAGATATAGTTGTTACATTCTTGTTATTTATGTTATATCCTTAAATTGGTACTCATGAGTGATTATAATGGATACTATGATATGATCACCTAAGGATCAACTATAAA
Source organism: Avena longiglumis (assembly GCA_030063025.1). Taxonomy (NCBI): domain Eukaryota; kingdom Viridiplantae; phylum Streptophyta; class Magnoliopsida; order Poales; family Poaceae; genus Avena; species Avena longiglumis. The sequence goes on along the minus strand of CP125978.1, from coordinate 481,731,693 downwards.
TCACAATGCATTGGGTTTTAACTTTTATTTCATTTGATCTACTCTTAGATCAAATCTCCCTTACCCAAAATAAGGTTTTAGCAAAGGTCATATTGAAACTTATCACAGTTAACTTGATGATCTAATTCAATTCCATCAAGTTAAGAGAAGCTTCAATCACTTTGACAAGTTTTGTTTAAAAACACGAAAATTATTCGGATTTTCTATGCATGAATGCAATGCACACATTTGGGTTCAGCTTATTTCTAGGCTCTAATGCTGGGATGTTACAGAAGAGCAAGCAGCAAGTTTTCCCTCAGTTGAGACCGAGGTTATCGAACCAGAAGGAGGAAGAAAACAACACATGGGTGTTACAAACAACGTGGAGACCTGCACAACACAAACTCAAGACTTTTTTTTGACTATAAGACTGTGAGGCAAACAAACTCAAGACATTGCCCCAACGAATCAGTGAGGTTGTCAAGCTCACCGGTTTTCTGTAACAAATAATTAAACGTATGGTGTGGAAGGTAATGGTTTGAAGCAAGTAAACAAGTAATAGTGGAAGATGTATCAATGGTAAAGATTGGACCAGGGTCCATATTTCACTAGAGGTGCTCTCCTTAGATAAACAACATGGCATGAAGGGTAAACAAATTACAGCGCGACAATTGACAGGAACTGAGCAAGACATAACAATGCAATTACTAGCCAGAAAGATCCTATGAGGTTGATTGGGCAATACAACAATATAGAAAGACCATCATCCAACTACATCTATGACTAGAAGTCCACCTTTAGGTTATCATCCGAACCCCCTCCAGTATTAAGTTGTAAGCAACAGACAACTGCTTTAATCAAAGTGTGTAAGGTAAATAGTCCTCATGTTCCATGAACAAGAGACCGTTGTTTTCTCCCTAGTAGCAACAGCACATCTACAACTGAAGAGATTATTGTTACTTCCCTTGGAAACTAGAGGCATGGACCCACTATCGAACATAAATACTCCCTCCTGGAGTCACTAGCAACTACTTGGCCAAGATAACCACTAGCAATGGAGAGCATGCAAGATCACAAACAACATAGACATGATAGAATCATAAAGTTAAAACCATTAATCAAACAAACATAATAATCTCAATATCCATCGGATCCCCCCAAACACAATATGCATGATTACAAATAGATTAAATCTTGATCATGAACGGAGCTCACAAGATCTATACATGAAAGCACAAAGGAGAAGATACAACCATCTAGCTACTACATGGACCCATAGTCCAAGGTGGAACTACTCACGGATCATACCGGAGAGAAAGCCTCCGAGATGATCTACCCTCCGGCAGGGTGCCGTGAAGAACTTCAGATCCCCCCCGATCTAGGGACGATGGTGGCGGTGTCTATAGCCTAGGGTGGGTCTGGCCCCCCTGGCTGGCCTTCCGGGCTCCCCTATGGACTTCTTGTCCCCCAAGGAAAGTTATTGACTTTGTCCTTCGTCCCGTCCAATTCCGAGAACATTTATTTACTAACTTTTCTGAAACCAAAAACAGCAGAAAACAGGCATTTGGCACTGTTGCAACTTGTTAATAGGTTAGTACCAGAAAACATGTAAAAAGCACCTCAAAGTGTGGAAAAGTAAATCAAAGTAGATACTAAACAAGCATGGAGCATCAAAAATTATAGATACATTTCCAACGTATCAATCATCCTTCATAAACACAGCTGACAGATAAACGACATCAATCGTATTATCCCGCTATTAAGGGATTTCTCCCATGGCATGGACATGTCTTAGTGAGTTCTCTGTGCTTCTCCAAGTTAGTACGTAAAGGATGACAACAACCTTTATAGTCAAAGTAAGTGATATCATCAAGTCCCCATAAGAGGCAAATATTAAAGAGGTGCACAACTCTCAACATCAAGATAAAGACAATTAACCCATACACATAATGATGTATAATATAATAATCTCTATCTCATATCAACCATATACTAGGGTTTCTCCATCTCTCTAAGAACTAATCATCTACTCAGACATGGAGGAAAACAATATCATGGCAATGGTAATGGAAATAATTATAGATGAATAGTTCTTGTATAAAACCACAACTAGTGCTAGAATTACAACAAGATCTAGATGGGATGGATGGAGATGGTGGTGGTGATGAAGATGCAGCGGTTGATGGAGATGGAGATCGATGCCTTGGCCTCACAGATCTGCTTAGGGCGAAGATGGATCCCTAGGGTAATTTCCACCTCCAGTTCCCTTCCAGAGGTGAGGTTTTCGGCGATTTTTAGGTGTTCTGTATGTCGTATCTCCCATCCATTTGCACGGGGTGAAAATATTTGAGGAGGCGGTGGCGGCGCCAACTATACGGCAGGAACTATACGGCCGGAAAAAGTATTCCCGCCGTATAGTTGGTCGTTAAACCTTTTGTGTCCTCCAATCACTTCGGGTTTTCTTCTGGTGTTATTCATATTTCCTAAATAAGCGATTTATGTTGTTTTGGATCCTTTTCACTCCAATATAACTGGTCCAAGAATTGTGTCCATCAGATCCATCATCTGTCCTGATCCTGGTGAAAATAAACATAAAAGGTCCATGTGAACGCCGGAAAATACCAATATCCTACCACTACAATGCAAAATAATAATATAAAACATGATGCAAATATGCACTCATCAACTTCCCCAAGCTTAGACTCTTGCTCGTCGAGCAAGTTTACCTTTAATGGATGTGATCCTCATATTCATGAAGCTGATTTGATATAATAAATGAGGCAGTTGCAGCATGTGGTTGTCATATGTGGTACATAGGAATAATTTCATGAATAGTATCTTACTCGAACCATCCGAATAATATTAGCAGGCTTCCACACCTTAGCGATCAACAATTCACAAAAGATGAATCTCAATATGATGTAAAGTGTTTCGGTTCGACCGAATGAGTCAGCGAGGTAGCCCCAAGTGTTTTAGGATTAACATATTCACTTGGGATTCAAATCTCAAATGTTTATTTGTTTTACCACAAGACAGTGGTCTATGCCTACTTGCTCTTTGCACATTCGCTCTTTTTCTTCTTTCTCTTTTTCTCTTCTCTTGTATATATATTTATATATATATATATATGCTCACACTTTTGTTTAAGTGCTATGCAAAGGAGCTATCCATACAATCCACTTCATGTAGGGATTCAAAGTTTAACGATCTCAATTATGAAATTCCAATTGTGTATGAAGCATCTTTATGGCTTGAAGACTCTACCTCGACTTGTTCTCACTCTAATTTGATAGCACTTTTATTTTCCTTTGTTCAAAATTTCTTTATCAACTTGAATGATTATATTATTTTTCTTTTTGTAAATCAAACCATAAACTTATAACATATTGACTAAATTATCTTTATATGTTCCATTAATACCAATGGTGTGGAAGACTCTTATTGCTATCATCAGGAGCAAGTAAAATTATACTCAAGCCATTCTTGTATCCAATGAGACAAACTCAAACTCAATAATGTTCCATATATTATAATAAACTTAGAATTTCATAAATGGGATCGACTATTCCTGAAGGGAATTCTAATGATGTAATCTTTATTTCTAAACTAGAACTAATGCGAAACTAAAATAGTAGACTTGTAAGATAGATTAGAAGGTTTTAAAGATCTCCCCAAGCTTGGAATCAAGCCAGACGGTATCAAATAACTCCTTGCTGGTACCTATTCCACCTCCTGGGTAGGAAGAGTATTGCCTTATTCTCCTGTGTTGCAGACTTTAGCTATTCTTGCGAGGAGGATGCTGAGATCGGATATGTCGTATTGAAGCTTAAAATTTTTCTTCTGGAGGAATTTCTTATCATCTTTCAACTCAAAAACAGTTTTAATCAAGAAACCAACTCTACTATCGATATCATTGACCTTTTTATCGAGGTCTTTCCTCATCATCCAGTAGGATTCAATCCCTTCTCCAATGGTTTCAATACATGCCTTTGAAGCTTTTTCCAATTGATAGATCTTATCATGAATTTCATCCTGCCACACCTTCTTAGGTTTAAGGGGTGACGGACCGAGCGGAGGTTTATAATAAGATCCTATGTTATGACGATAAGGATTAGGGAGATACTCATCCTTGCTCCTTCTCTGATCTGCCTGCCTCATCATCTCCATCCTTTGCGGGAACATGTCCTCCCAATTTGGGAGAGGCTTGATCTCCGAGCTGGATGACGAAGATGCTTCTTTTAGTTCTACTCCCTCGATCCTCTTCATAGGCTTTTCTTCCTTCTTCATCCAAATCTTGTTGACATGGAAAGGCTGCATGGCTTCACTGCACGGATATTGTTAGAAGGGGCTTGTATTGAGATGGCGATGATTTTTCGAGGCTGGAGGCTGTAGCTCTACGAAAACTTAATGAAAAAGGTTAGATGCGATCAGATTTAAAAGGAGAGGTCAAAAACCCTAGTCGTCGTCTGTAACGATAAACTATATGGGAGTGGCCCATATAGATCCTGTCGTATAGCTATGAACCGACTATAGATTTTTTTATCTACGGCGGTACCAACTATACGACTGCAACTATAGAGCGGGGAATTTTCTTCCTGCCATATAGTTGGTCATTAAACCTTCTTTATCCTAGCATAAAAATTTGGAGATGGGATAAATAACTATACAACCGCAACTATACAGCTGGAAATTTAATTCCCGCCGTATAGTTGGTCGTTAAAAACTCGTATTCATCAAAATTTACCTACTTATTTGGGAATTCTTTATTAATTTGAAACTTAATGAAATATCAAGTTTTGACAGAAAAATGGCAGCTTAAATTTTCGACCAACATTAACATTCATTAAACGAGATTTTTATCATAACCAAATTTCTTCTATTTTACTAGAGTTTCAAATGTTCCTATATTCTAAGACTTACATGAAAACTTAAAACTTACTCGACTCTTTATTTCACATGGGTTGCCTCCCATGAAGCACTCTTTTATGGTCAATAGCTTGACCATAGTATTGCTCACTTCGTCTCGAATATATACCTCCCACAGTTGCCATTCCTTGTATATCTTTGCTCAATCACTTCTTCCACGGTGATCACACGTATGATGATTGTACTTATATCTTCTTTCACTCGATAATGCTTCAAGCATTGTCCATTAACCACCCATGAAAGAGAGTGTGTTTGCCCTGGACTATATAGGGGCTTTCCCACTTCGACCTGAGCTTTCCTAGAAACAACTTAAGACGAGAGTTATAGAACAACACCTTGTCTCCACTTTTAAAGACCTTATTCTCTATTTTTCTATCATGCCGTCTTTTTACTTTTTCTTTAAACAATCTAGCATTTTCATAAGCCTCACTTTAAACTCATCTAAAGCATGAATATCTAATAAACGTTTCTCCCCTACTGCTTTAAAATCATAGTGTAAGTTCTTGATTGCCCAAAAGGCTTTATGTTCCAATTGTAAAGGTAAATGGCACACCTTAACGTAGACCATCTTATATGGTGTCATGCCCATTGGATTTTTAAAAGTATTATGATATGTCCAAAGAGTATCATTTAACTTGTATGACCAATCTTTTCTCGATTTGTCCATCGTCTTATCGAGTATGGTCTTTAAATATTGCGAACGAACATGTTCGACTGCAGATTAAGGCGCCACATTGACTCTTTTGGGCCCCATGAACGCCGACAAGACGCAGACTACATGGCCTCATGCCGCCATACGCTATAGGCAAACCCTAACAATCAAGGGGTTGTAAGGCGTACGATGAGACGCCTCATAGGGCTAAACGCCCATGTACATCGACAACGGTCCCATCTCGCACGTGTGGCCTACCATCTGGCGAGGTCAGTACGACGATGCGTCGACAAGCGTCCATGATGGGCGATCAGCCACGAAAGCAGACGCCTACATCCTAAGCCGCGAGCCCTCTTCTTCGCTAACCAACATGCCGCCCCATGACGCGAGAAGTTGTGGCATGCATGGGTTGGTGGCGCCACGTGACACCGCCGGTCCACCACCCAATGCGGCTTTTCGTGTTTAAAACGCCTCTCACCGGTTTTCGGTAACAAAGAATTAAACGTATGGTGTGGAAGGTAATGGTTTGAAGCAAGTAAACAAGTAATAGTGGAAGATGTATCAATGGTAAATATTGGACCAGGGTCCATAGTTCACTAGAGATGCTCTCCTTAGATAAACAACATGGCATGAAGGGTAAACAAATTACAGCGCGACAATTGACAGGAACTGAGCAAGACATAACAATGCAATTACTAGCCAGAAAGATCCTATGAGGTTGATTGGGCAATACAACAATATAGAAAGACCATCATCCAACTACATCTATGACTAGAAGTCCACCTTTCGGTTATCATCCGAACCCCCTCCAGTATTAAGTTGTAAGCAACAGACAACTACTTTAATCGAAGTGTGTAAGGTAAATAGTCCTCATGTTCCATGAACAAGAGACCGTTGTTTTCTCCCTAGTAGCAACAGCACATCTACAACTGAAGAGATTATTGTTACTTCCCTTGGAAACTAGAGGCATGGACCCACTATCGAACATAAATACTCCCTCCTGGAGTCACTAGCAACTACTTGGCCAAGATAACCACTAGCAATGGAGAGCATGCAATATCACAAACAACATAGACATGATAGAATCATAAAGTTAAAACCATTAATCAAACAAACATAATAATCTCAATATCCATCGGATCCCCCCAAACACAATATGCATGATTACAAATAGATTAAATCTTGATCATGAACGGAGCTCACAAGATCTATACATGAAAGCACAAAGGAGAAGATACAACCATCTAGCTACTACATGGACCCATAGTCCAAGGTGGAACTACTCACGGATCATACCGGAGAGAAAGCCTCCGAGATGATCTACCCTCCGGCAGGGTGCCGTGAAGAACTTCAGATCCCCCCCGATCTAGGGACGATGGTGGCGGTGGCTATAGACGGTTTCGTGGATTTCTGATCGGGTACCCAGGGTTTCTGTATCGGGGGCTTCTTATAGACGAAGGGGCGAGACCGGGAGGCGGCCAGGGTGCCCAAACCCTATCCAGGTGTGGGGCTAGGCCCACCCGCGCCTAGGGTGGGTCTGGCCCCCCTGGCTGGCCTTCCGGGCTCCCCTATGGACTTCTTGTCCCCCAAGGAAAGTTATTGACTTTGTCCTTCGTCCCGTCCAATTCCGAGAACATTTATTTACTAACTTTTCTGAAACCAAAAACAGCAGAAAACAGGCATTTGGCACTGTTGCAACTTGTTAATAGGTTAGTACCAGAAAACATGTAAAAAGCACCTCAAAGTGTGGAAAAGTAAAGCAAAGTAGATACTAAACAAGCATGGAGCATCAAAAATTATAGATACATTTCCAACGTATCAATCATCCTTCATAAACACAGCTGACAGATAAACGACATCAATCGTATTATCCCGCTATTAAGGGATTTCTCCCATGGCATGGACATGTCTTAGTGAGTTCTCTGTGCTTCTCCAAGTTAGTACGTAAAGGATGACAACAACTTTATAGTCAAAGTAAGTGATATCATCAAGTCCCCATAAGAGGCAAATATTAAAGAGGTGCACAACTCTCAACATCAAGATAAAGACAATTAACCCATACACATAATGATGTATAATATAATAATCTCTATCTCATATCAACCATATACTAGGGTTTCTCCATCTCTCTAAGAACTAATCATCTACTCAGACATGGAGGAAAACAATATCATGGCAATGGTAATGGAAATAATTATAGATGAATAGTTCTTGTATAAAACCACAACTAGTGCTAGAATTACAACAAGATCTACATGGGATGGATGGAGATGGTGGTGGTGATGAAGATGCAGCGGTTGATGGAGATGGAGATCGATGCCTTGGCCTCACAGATCTGCTTAGGGCGAAGATGGATCCCTAGGGTAATTTCCACCTCTAGTTCCCTTCCAGAGGTGAGGTTTTCGGCGATTTTTGGGTGTTCTGTATGTCGTATCTCCCATCCATTTGCACGGGGTGAAAATATTTGAGGAGGCGGTGGCGGCGCCAACTATACGGCAGGAACTATACGGCCGGAAAAAGTATTCCCGCCGTATAGTTGGTCGTTAAACCTTTTGTGTCCTCCAATCACTTGGGTTTTCTTCGGTGTTATTCATATTTCCTAAATAAGCGATTTATGTTGTTTTGGATCCTTTTCACTCCAATATAACTGGTCCAAGAATTGTGTCCATCATATCCATCATCTGTCCTGATCCTGGTGAAAATAAACATAAAAGGTCCATGTGAACGCCGGAAAATACCAATATCCTACCACTACAATGCAAAATAATAATATAAAACATGATGCAAATATGCACTCATCAACTTCCCCAAGCTTAGACTCTTGCTCGTCGAGCAAGTTTACCTTTAATGGATGTGATCCTCATATTCATGAAGCTGATTTGATATAATAAATGAGGCAGTTGCAGCATGTGGTTGTCATATGTGGTACATAGGAATAATTTCATGAATAGTATCTTACTCGAACCATCCGAATAATATTAGCAGGCTTCCACACCTTAGCGATCAACAATTCACAAAAGATGAATCTCAATATGATGTAAAGTGTTTCGGTTCGACCGAATGAGTCAGCGAGGTAGCCCCAAGTGTTTTAGGATTAACATATTCACTTGGGATTCAAATCTCAAATGTTTATTTGTTTTACCACAAGACAGTGGTCTATGCCTACTTGCTCTTTGCACATTCGCTCTTTTTCTTCTTTCTCTTTTTCTCTTCTCTTGTATATATATTTATATATATATATATATATATATGCTCACACTTTTGTTTAAGTGCTATGCAAAGGAGCTATCCATACAATCCACTTCCTGTAGGGATTCAAAGTTTAACGATCTCAATTATGAAATTCCAATTGTATATGAAGCATCTTTATGGCTTGAAGACTCTAACTCGACTTGTTCTCACTCTAATTTGATAGCACTTTTATTTTCCTTTGTTCAAAATTTCTTTATCAACTTGAATGATTATATTATTTTTCTTTTTGTAAATCAAACCATAAACTTATAACATATTGACTAAATTATCTTTATATGTTCCATTAATACCAATGGTGTGGAAGACTCTTATTGCTATCATCAGGAGCAAGTAAAATTATACTCAAGCCATTCTTGTATCCAATGAGACAAACTCAAACTCAATAATGTTCCATATATTATAATAAACTTAGAATTTCATAAATGGGATCGACTATTCCTGAAGGGAATTCTAATGATGTAATCTTTATTTCTAAACTAGAACTAATGCGAAACTAAAATATTAGACTTGTAAGATAGATTAGAAGGTTTTAAAGATCTCCCCAAGCTTGGAATCAAGCCAGACGGGATCAAATAACTCCTTGCTGGTACCTATTCCACCTCCAGGTAGGAAGAGTATTGCCTTATTCTCCGTGTTGCGACTTTAGCTATTCTTGCGAGGAGGATCTGAGATCGGATATGTCGTATTGAAGCTTAAAAATTTTCTTCTGGAGGAATTTCTTATCATCTTTCAACTCAAAAACAGTTTTAATCAAGAAACCAACTCTACTATCGATATCATTGACCTTTTTATCGAGGTCTTTCCTCATCATCCAGTAGGATTCAATCCCTTCTCCAATGGTTTCAATACATGCCTTTGAAGCTTTTTCCAATTGATAGATCTTATCATGAATTTCATCCTGCCACACCTTCTTAGGTTTAAGGGGTGACGGACCGAGCGGAGGTTTATAATAAGATCCTATGTTATGACGATAAGGATTAGGGAGATACTCATCCTTGCTCCTTCTCTGATCTGCCTGCCTCATCATCTCCATCCTTTGCGGGAACATGTCCTCCCAATTTGGGAGAGGCTTGATCTCCTAGCTGGATGACGAAGATGCTTCTTTTAGTTCTACTCCCTCGATCCTCTTCATAGGCTTTTCTTCCTTCTTCATCCAAATCTTGTTGACATGAAAAGGCTGCATGGCTTCACTGCACGGATATTGTTAGAAGGGGTTTGTATTGAGATGGCGATGATTTTTCGAGGCTGGAGGCTGTAGCTCTACGAAAACTTAATGAAAAAGGTTAGATGCGATCAGATTTAAAAGGAGAGGTCAAAAACCCTAGTCGTCGTCTGTAACGATAAACTATATGGGAGCGGCCCATATAGATCCTGTCGTATAGTTATGAACCGACTATAGATTTTTTTATCTACGGCGGTACCAACTATACGACTGCAACTATACAGCGGGGAATTTTCTTCCTGCCATATAGTTGGTCATTAAACCTTCTTTATCCTAGCATAAAAATTTGGAGATGGGATAAATAACTATACAACCGCAACTATACAGCTGGAAATTTAATTCCCGCCGTATAGTTGGTCGTTAAAGCTACTGTATTCATCAAAATTTACCTACTTATTTGGGAATTCTTTATTAATTTGAAACTTAATGAAATATCAAGTTTTGACAGAAAAATGGCAGCTTAAATTTTCGACCAACATTAACATTCATTAAACGAGATTTTTATCATAACCAAATTTCTTCTATTTTACTAGAGTTTCAAATGTTCCTATATTCTAAGACTTACATGAAAACTTAAAACTTACTCGACTCTTTATTTCACATGGGTTGCCTCCCATGAAGCACTCTTTTATGGTCAATAGCTTGACCATAGTATTGCTCACTTCGTCTCGAATATATACCTCCCACAGTTGCCATTCCTTGTATATCTTTGCTCAATCACTTCTTCCACGGTGATCACACGTATGATGATTGTACTTATATCTTCTTTCGCTCGATAATGCTTCAAGCGTTGTCCATTAACCACCCATGAAAGAGAGTGTGTTTGCCCTGGACTATATAGGGGCTTTCCCACTTCGACCTGAGCTTTCCTAGAAACAACTTAAGACGAGAGTTATAGAACAACACCTTGTCTCCACTTTTAAAGACCTTATTCTCTATTTTTCTATCATGCCGTCTTTTTACTTTTTCTTTAAACAATCTAGCATTTTCATAAGCCTCACTTTAAACTCATCTAAAGCATGAATATCTAATAAACGTTTCTCCCCTACTGCTTTAAAATCATAGTGTAAGTTCTTGATTGCCCAAAAGGCTTTATGTTCCAATTGTAAAGGTAAATGGCACGCCTTAACGTAGGCCATCTTATATGGTGTCATACCCATTGGATTTTTAAAAGTATTATGATATGTCCAAAGAGTATCATTTAACTTGTATGACCAATCTTTTCTCGATTTGTCCATCGTCTTATCGAGTATGGTCTTTAAATATTGCGAACGAACATGTTCGACTGCAGATTAAGGCGCCACATTGACTCTTTTGGGCCCCATGAACGCGACAGTACGCAGACTACATGGCCTCATGCCGCCACGCCGGCTATAGGCAGATCCTAACAATCAAGGGGTTGTAAGGCGTACAACGCATGAGACGCCTCTCATAGGGCTAAACCCTGCCCATGTACACTGACAACGGTCCCATCTCGCACGTGTGGCCTACCATCTGGCGAGGCTGGGTACGACGATGCGTGCGACAAGCGTCCGCGGTAGGGCGATCTGGCCACGAGAAACAGCAGACGCCTACATCCTAAGCCGCGAGCCCCGCTCTTCTTCGCTAACCAACATGCCGGCCCCATGACCGCGAGAAGTTGCGGCATGCATGGGTTGGTGGCGCCACGTAGGCACCCGCCCGGTCCCACCACCCGGCTGGTGCAGCGGCTTTTCGTGTTTAAAACGCCTCTCACACTTCGAGACTCTGCCCACACACACCGGCGATGGCGCGCGGAGACCACAATCCTGCGACGCAAGGTACGACGACATGCACGACACCCGTCTATGGCCTGGAATCTTTCGCCCTGGCCCGCATCAGGTCCTATCTCCCGAAAGATCAGGGCTCCATTGCGACATTGCCGCATGTTATTTCTTTCGTCCATCCCATGGTACAAAAGAATTGGGACAACGTGTGGATAGAAGTTTGAGCAAAAACAATCTAGCCCTATTATTTACTCTGATGCCACAATTTGATTTATTGATATACAAGCATGTTGCAACGATTATACTTGACATGATAAACTAATAAAACAAGATATTGGATGTTGTTATGGTCTTTTGTGAACTAAATAATATATTAGAGCCAATCTAACTCAAGAAAATATTTCTCGTGGTGATATGTTATCACAACATCCATGTTAAAAGGATCTGTCCCAAGGAAAGTGATTCACATATATCGAAACCACATATAATAGTGATATTACATAATCAATAGCAATATCGTCCATCTATAACCAAAAAATTGAAATTAATTTGTGGCACCATTATGCCCATGTTGCAACTAATTAATATTATTTCAATAGGAATATACAGTCTAACAGAATCAAAAAATATTATAATGAAACTTCTCGTATCAAACTTGGCATCGATAAAGATTTTATGTTGCATCAAATGCACCAAATCTTCTTTAAAAGCTTTAGATTGTACAATTAAAGAGAAAGATATGCATATCTTATACAATTAATGATTTTTATATACATACATCAAATCAAATCTTTAGGCATCAGTATAATTATTTGTACAATAAATGTGTGATACGCTCTCATGCATATATATATAGTGGTATAATATAAAAGTTATGAAACTAACAATTCAGTTTTTCACAATGAGGGAAAAGCAAACTATTAGAGTGACCCTTCTCTTATCATTTCTTGTTCTAGTCACCAAAGGAAAAGGTATAAGGAAAAAATATTATGGAGAAGATAATACTCTTGTACTCCCTTATCGACAAGTTAATAAAACCATTCAGGTATGAACTTGCATCCATATTATTTTCTATATTTAGCTTCATTTTCTATTGCTCGCAATCTAATGAAATGTCAAAATAGATGAAAGGAGGTGATGTCTATGACTGTATTGATGTGAATGCGCAACCATCTCTTAGCGACCCACGGTTGAAAGACCATAAAATCCAGGTAAACTAATTTCATAAAAATATTATTTATGTTCATGATTAGATTAATTTATTAGTGATTCATGTTTGGGTGCATAAATGGATACCACCTTCTTTCAATGAAATAACTTTACTTTTGTGATGGATGCTTTCCAATAACTTATCTTGTTCTACTCCTTTTTTGTTTGAGTATTTATTTATAAATTTTTCATGTCTAAAACTAGGAATATAAATGAAACTTATAATCTTCTGGTATATGTCATTTTTAAGTATGAATTAGGTTTTGCCAAGTTCTGTAAGGATTCTATTGTGCATTTTAATATTTGACTATAAGATGATCAATTTATTACCAAACAGATGCAACCAAGCTCTTTCCCTGTTGGATTGGACATTGACCCTCTCCTCTCACATTCGGAATTACAAGTACAACCATCTACCATTGACTGCCCAGTTGGAACTGTTCCGATCCTACGTAACAACAGAAATTTCACCATGGCAGCACACAATATTGAAGGAGTGGGTAGCACGGATCTACAACGTGAGGTGTGTTTTGTATGATTTTTTATGTGACTTCCTTAAGAAAGTGTGATTATGATTTCTTTTGTTGAAGTTAGAGTTGATTATGGAAATTGTCTTACACTTGTTGCATGCATGATGCATATCTAATGTAGGGCATAGTTGAATAAAAAAATCCACCATAGACACTACTAATAATCTAATTTAATTACATAAATTATTCCTTGGAAAAATTCATCTTTGGATTCTAACTTTTAATTTCACAATGAGTCTTGTAAGATCAAATATATAGTTTAGGGTCATCAGATTATTAAATGGAACAATGAATTGTTGTAAGACACAAGTACATATGAACGGACTCCTAATTGGAATTTTTTCTGTAGATAGTAATAAATTTTGTATCTTTGCATTCTTATCTCAGTTAAATAATTTTTCTTTGGATTTGTTTTAATGATATGTGAAGGAACTCAATTTGCAATTCCAAGTTTCAAGAACACTCTCTTGAAGAGTGTGATCTATATTTGTCCCAAAGTATCAATGGTAAACATTAAGTTGTACATTGGATGTTATATATCTATGCACCGAAATACGAGGTCAAGATGCAAATTCTGGTTTAAGTATTATCAACAATCATGCTAACAAAGCGTCAGTTATATGACATACAAAATGCTACCTTTGGAAATATTTTTTAATATGAATCCAATAACAGTAATTATGTGTCACATAACCCATATTTTAATATTATAGTTAAAGTTGGGCCGCCTAACACATTGGAGAAGAGGGGTGATATCCTAATCATGGCTTTATGTATACATATTATTCGATGTTCTCATTTACCATTTATTTCTTGTAGGCGGCAGGAATCCAGTACCACGGTGATGTATATGGTGCACGTGCTTCACTAAATGTTTATGAGCCAAAGGTGAACAAAGATAGTAAGGATCTTAGTGCAACATGGCTACAAATTAAAAACGGAGGAGGAGAACACAGAGACAGGATAGGTGTTGGTCTTGAAGTAAATCCAAGCTTCAGTGGTGATACCTTTGTTAGGTTTCATATTGGCTGGGTAATGCATAACATGTTTCTGGACATTATTAAATATATTGCCTATTTCTCTTAAAATTTAAAATATAATTTGATATAGTGTTTTTTCTACCTTCCAAATAACTTCCTAGGCTGATGGCCTATACAAGAAGTCGTGTATTGATCATAGCTGTCGTGGTTTCGTGCTAGTAAACCACGGGTGGGGTCTTGGAACGAGATTAAAACTTGTTTCTGTCTATGATGGACCACAATGGGAACTAAAAGTAAATATTTTCAAGGTATTCTCTTATTCTCGTGACATTTAAAGTAGCTTGCACAAATGATATGCAAAAATCTTGATCTTTTTATGCGCATAACCAATCACAATTTAATCTACTTTTCTGATAATCTTATGCACACATACTCTCTTCTGACAGACATGTGACAAAATATCCAGAGCATGGCTGTACCGAAGTTACAACTTGACCAACAAGCATTCAAATAATATAGATTCAGTAAACACTTTCAATCTTGACAAACATTTGATCATCAAGGAAATACACATATATTGTTCTGATCACGTACCTTGCCATGCCAACATAAAGGGATAAACCATGCATGCTAAAACACTGCAAAGAACAATGACAGTTTTACGTGCGCATGCATATACATTCAGTAGCCTACTAGCTGTCTCACTTTTTGAACCGTTTTTTAACCTACGAATATCTTGGTTTATTCTAGGACCCAATCACAAAGAATTGGTGGGTTCTTTGTGGTAAAATGAACTCGCCGATTGGATATTGGCCAAGCGCACTATTCACCTTCATCAACCACAAAGGAGATTATGTATTCTGGGGAGGATTCGTTCAGGGGCCGACTGTGTCGTCAAACGCTCCACAGATGGGCAGCGGACATTTTGCTTCCGAAGGGTTTGGTAAAGCTGCTCACATAAGAAACATCCAAATCTTAAATGAGAACAACTCATATGTTACCCCGGAAGAAAACTTTGACTATGGCACAACCAACTCCACGTTATATACCGTCGACAAATTTCATGTAGATACTGCTGGTATGAGTATCTACTATGGTGGGCCAGGTTCTGCAGTGTAAGAATGTATTCAACAAATAAAATAAAGAATGATGATGATCAATTGAAACTTTTTCCAGTGAGATGATCATCTGATTCATCGTGCATATTTGGTCTGAACGTTGCTAAGCATACGATACTATATGTCCTGGTTTTTTACAACATGATAGATCCATACATTCATGCATTTCACTCAGCTGAATCACAACAATGGATTAGATCCTGCAGTAATCGTACGAGAAAGCATTGTACATAGAGTAGTTAATATGGTCACAGAGCCAGAGGGAACGAAGAAATTATCATCTACTACTACCGTTGCTCTTAAATATATTTTTAAAACAGAGGTTGAACACCCCCCACCCCCACACCCCCGCCTGCCTCTGCATCAAAATGATGCACATAGATTTTTTACTAAATTATTTAACAAAGTCTTAAAAAATGAATACAAAGATCAACATGAAGCCAACATCCTAGTGACAGGTGTCGCTATACCTGAAAGATTAATAAAGGGGTGGCCATGATAAGGGTCATGTGCCCTAACCTCACACCTATATGCATCATCTGAGAGCAGAAGGCCACACCAAGCAGTCCAATGGATAGCCAGGAGCACAACCGGTCCATCAAATCCTCAACGTGTCCCACATGTGCAAGCTCCAGAAGCCGCGGCAACCATCTTCCGCAAACCCATGTTCAGGACATGGGGATCAATACACTGACCTTGCCAGGCAAGACGTCGATGCCATGACGACACTATATAGCACCACCTCCCTGAGCGTGCCCATAATCACGCGTCCACCATCAAGACCCCACTACAAGTCCCATCCATCACATGCTCAAAAAAAATTCCTACAGGAGAGAGAACATTGACGTATGCCACCATTATCCGATCCGGAACACCTGGATCTAGGGTTTCCCCCAAAGCAGCCTGGGCTAGAAGACTAGAATTGCATCGATAACAAAAAAAAGCCCTAGACGATGCCTCCATGGAGGGTAAGACACTAAAAGAATCACCATCAACTATTCTAAGGATCTAGGGTTTCCCTCGAATACTAATTTTCTCAAGATGTCATAACCACGCGGTAAACCTAGCGCCGCCCAGGGCCTTCGCTATTACAGTGAGGGAACTGATGACAGGTCCGAGGGAGAAGACCCGCCTCTACAGGGAGACGCGTCGTGTCACACTAGTGAGCCACCCCACTTAGGTGACTGGCCTGCACCACGCCCACGCACAGCATCGCTGTAGGTGGAAATCCCCGACGGCGCAGCGTCGACCTGTTAGGAAACGCGCTACGGGAAAAAAATTCTAGCGCATAACCAAGATAATATTCAAGGGGATAGGCAACATGTCATATCCTGAAAGATCGATCTAGCAGAAGTTGTCGATGACGAAGTTCATGACGGAAGGTAGGGTAGAGCATAGATATTTGTACTCGCGGGGGAGTGTTGATCTAGGTTCTTTTTAGAACTATGATCTAGTTGGCATCATTTGTCTCGGCAGTGGGAGTTACAAAACCTTTGGCCATGTATTCGTAATGGTGGCATTACTCCCGGCATTAATGTGAGGCGCCTTAAGGTTTGTTTTCCAAGGTCTGATATGTCGGGTTGTGCGGGAGAGTGTTCAACCACGATGCTTCTATCTCGGTTCGTGGTGGTATTCATGGTTGCGTAGTAAGTTACCACCGCGGTGCTTAGGCATTTCACGATGCATCGTTTTTTAGCACGTTATCATAGGGATACATCATCTTAAGATACAACCCCTCCAATGTATTGTTTTTAGGGGTGTATCTAAGAGAGCTTGTATTTAATGAGTTTAAACTAAGGCTTGTATTTGATCGGATGATTAATATCTTTTTTTCCTATATGATAGCATGCAAGAGTGTATCTTAAGTTCTTAACTAGTACGATACAACAACACCTTTTTTTATAATTATAATGCCACATCCCCATTTTACCTAGGATAGGCCTTACTACATCGACATGGGTAGGCTCTCCTCGTATTGTCTTTGGGCTGTTCTCAGGGTCGTGCTTCGAAGTGTTTGTTGCCGACGTCTCCTGGCAATATAATGTCCGCTGACTTTCGACCGTAGTAGGTGCAGCATCGAGAGTCAACATGGGTCCAACGTTGCGGAGTAGGTGCAGCATCGAGAGTCAGCGGACATGGTGTGCCATCAGCTTGGGCAGGTCGGGAAAGAATTCCCCTCCAAACCCTGCAAATCCCTTCCAAACCCTGCAAATCCCTGAGAAGTAAACGGGCTGTCCGGGATATTTCAGGATTGTGGGATGGGCCGGGAAAATCCACTCCAAACCCTGCAAATCCCTTAGAAGCAAACGGGGCCTAAAGCCTTGTTTGGTACTAGTGGTTTTGTAGGGATAAGTGGGGCTAATCCCAAGGTGATTGGGTGAGACCCCCACCTTCACTCAAACCCCTCTAATACCCACAAAATTCTAATCCCCACCAATCCACTAGGTATGGGTAGTATATTGAATATTGGAAAAAATACACTAAAACTTGGAGAAACGTGAGGATTAAACCAGCCCAATACTCTAGCACCAAACATGTTTTGAGCCATAGGTGGGGATCTAAGGGTTTTTTTTGAACGAGAAAGGATCTAAGGTTTGGTGAGGATTATCCTCTCTAAGAGCATCTTCCGCAGGCGCGCTATAACATGCCCTGTATATTCGGGTTTACAGCGCGCTCTATGCATATGCAGCGCACGATGCCGGCGAGAGCTTCACCGGGTGTTGTAAACCGCCGCGCCAAAATGCAGCGCTGAATTGGTCCTTTTGCAGATGCACTAAAATGCAGCCTAAAAACTATATTTTCACACTTAAAGAGATAAAAAAGGTAAAAATAGACTACAAATATTAATATATTATATATTTTAACATGCAATTCGTACAACCGAATTTAAAACTAGACTAAATAACTAGAACTAATCAGACTCCCAGTCGGAGGAGTCAAATGTTGTGGACGACACCAGAGTCGACGACCACCCGTACTCCAAGGATAAAAACTCGACGGTGATGGTCGACGGACCGGCGTCATTCTTCTTCTCCTCCTTCCTCGTGGCCTTTTCCTCCTTCTCCTTCTTCTAGGCCTCCTTCTTGGCCCTCCTCGTCTCCCGATCTTGCTTCTTCGCTGCCTTTTGCGCCTCCTTCTCTTCTTTCTTGTCGACGTAGAAGGCGACCTCCGCGACCACGTCCTCCGAAGCGCGCCCCTCGGCGCATGCATTTGCCCCTCGGCGGCGATGAGGCGCTACTCGAGCTCATGCGCTGCCTCACCTCCCGTGATGGCTGCTGGCGCGCCGGGCGACGTGGCGGAGGAGGCGGAGGCGATGAGCGACTTCATGGCGAGGTCGGCGGAGGCGGAGGCAGTGGCGGTGGTGGCTAGGTGATGGCGGAGCGCCGGCAGAGCGGCGTGCGAAGGCTGGACGACGCACGTCAGTTTTCGTGAGAGGACGCGTGGGGGGCTGAATTTTCCGGACGGTTGGATGCGCGGGCGGCAGCTTTCTTTATTGCACGCTGAAAGCGGCGTGGCAGTTTTAGCGCATAAGGTGCCACAGAAACACGCGCGCCCCAAAAAATTTAGCAGCCCCGTGTTTTCGCGTGCTACTGGAGCCGCGCGCGCTGTATTTCGGCGGCTGCCTACCGAAGATGCTCTAATACCCACAAATACACTAATACCAAACAAGGTCCTGTAAGCATGTTTGTGATTTCATTTTTGCCTGGGGAATGGCGTAGCTCTTTCCCGGCAGCCTGTATTTTTTATTTTAGCCTACAAGCGTGTTAGCTACTTCCTCGATACCAGTCTATTAGGTTAACACGGAGTCTAAGAAATATGTTTGATAATAAATTTGACGAACAAAATATTGGAAAGAGCTTTTAAATATCAATCCAACTCATGTGTTATTGATAAATTTTATGGTTAATTTTTTTTAACTCCGTGTTAGCCTAATAAACCCGTACGGAGGTAGTAGTACGGTACTCCCTAATTAAGCAACACTAAAATCCGCAAACTCGCACTGCAGTTCAAAACCTTTCTTTTTCGCACGGAAGGGACCCATGCATGCACTCGTGTAAATGACGGCCGAGGTGTACCGGAAGTAGGTCTCGCTTCAATCTGTGCACCCACACATCACGAGCACATTTACCACTCTCGTCGGTTAATATCGCATCTCTTAGCCGGTCGAGGGAGCGTGACTCCTTCCGAATTTCCAATTCCACTGGCTCTCAAATCAATCCACGTGATCCATCTTTCTGATAGACCAGCATTCGCGCGCCATGCAGTGTTCGTGCTCGTGCCAGATCCGTAGGAAATTCATATGCCAACCAAGCCCATCTAACCAGGGGCGGAGCTAGGACCGGTGCTGCCGGTGCTCTAGCACCGGTCTAGCAGCTGCATTGCCTTGAGCATGTCTTAATTTCAAGGCTATGTATATAAAAATCCTGAGTAACTAGCTCTATTTAGCAAGGATTAGCACCACCTTTTGGATCTTTCTGGCTCCGCCCCTGCATCTAACAAACTCGACCGGAGGTGAGGGTGACATGTGGGTTCTGTTTGTCAGTGGCACATAGAGAGGGGAGACCGGAACAAGGGCAAAACCTGAATATAGGATTTAAGTTTATAGAAAATCCAATTAAAATATTTTTAATCTAAAAATCTTGCATGATGACATGATGTACTGCAAAATTTGAAATATTTTTATCTAAAATCTCAGAATGGCGTTGGACGTCTTACCCTGCCTTGACATGAGGGCTCATCCCCGAGGTTTCCTCCCCGCCCATGACGAATGCCAGATCCGTGTTCCTCTTCTTTGGCGAAGTTGGCCTTGCGCAGGTCGAGCTTCTTGCCTTGGTTCTGTAGCAAATGCCTCCACCTATCTTCGGCCTTCTCATCCCTCTTGTCGGCATGGGCCTTGAATCGGCAATGCACTTCTCGATCGATGCATGAAACTGTTTAAGCGATCCCATAGCCTTCAAAGGCCTTGGACTTCTTCGGTCGAGCTGGCCTTCCATCGGCAGCTAGGGGTGGCGCTTGGTTTATAGATGCCATCCTTGGCCTTGGCAAGCGACCCACGAGTATCCAACCACTTCTAGCATTTCTCGATCATGTGGAACACATGGTGGAACTTGAACTCGGTGTTGCTGTCGTCACGGTACATGGCAAGAGCACGGGATAGCTGCAAGGCGAAGTGTCAGTCGCATAAACAACATGAACTTGCGCAGGGAAGGCAAACTGCATTACCTTGCTATCCATGTTAGCACTGCTTATTGGGCGATGCTCGATTTCCTCTTAGATCCCATGCCATTTGCTAAACGCTTGTTGCACGACCCCACAACGATTCGCCATGGCCTTCTCACCGTCATCCATGTGGACCTTTTTGAAGTATGGATCCACTAGGTTGCGCTCATCGAACGCATGCTTGACACGCCTCCAATAGTTCTCCGAGTTTTGGTTTGCTTCAGTGATCGCGTCGAGGCTCACCGACTTCCATGATTCGGTGAGGCACTCGTCTTCAAGGATGTTCCACTTGATGCGGGGCTCGACCGATGGTTCCATCTTTGGCTTCCTATTCCCCTTTCCCTTGATCACTGCCTTGGGTTCCTCTTTGATTACCCCTTCCTCTTCCCCTTGTGTTTGGTCATTGCCAGCTTCTTCATTCATCTAGTTGTCGGCAAGATCCTGCAAGTCAAGGCCATGCTCGGCTTCGGCATGGGACTGCTCGTGTGTAAAGAATGAGCCCCCGGTGGTGGCACAACCAAAAGCGATCATATCGACCATGTAGGAGTCGCCCGACATTCCGTTGAACATGCTATGGGCGTCCGTGTCGCCAAGCTAAATGGCGGACCCGACATTGCTTTGGGCAAAATCCAGGACATGGCGCGTCGGTGACATGGCGTACGAGGGAGATCTAGCATAGGGAATGTTGATGTCGACGTTGAAGCTGGGCGGACCGCGAGGCGCAGGGCAGTGGGGAAGACCACGTTGGGGTTGAATCCTCCCAAATGGTCACCATCAAACTCGAGGGACGCCGAGAACCTCGGGTGTGGAGTCATGTGGCTGTCTTGGAATAGCGACAGCAAGCACGGTGAGAAGCCCGCCGGATATCCGACGCTGGCTTGGCTTCCCCAAGGTACGCCGTACTATCCGGCATGGAGAGGAGGATGGCCCATGGCATCTCGAGTGGCCGCAATGTTGCGCTCGGACACCGCTTTCGCCACCATGGCCGCATGCGCCTCCTCCTCAGCTTCCAGCTTCTTCTTCAACTTCCCCTCCCCAACCCTTCGGCCGTCTGATTAGATCTTCCTTCGGTAACAATCCTTTGCCCATGCTACGTCGATCCAGCCGTTCGGATTCGGCTGCAGTGCTCTATGCTTTGGCTACGCAGGATTGCAGATGGTGGTGCGTGGGTTGGCGAATTTCTTGGGCGGCATGGCGGGAGGAGCTCGGGCGGGGGTTGTGGCCGGTAGGTGGGAATGGGGAGGAAATGGAGGGAATGAGGGGAGAAAGGCGGGAACTCCGCCTTCTGTCGCTGATAACTCTGGCCCACCCGCTTTTTTCAGTTCATTTGGTGTTCCCAGGCGACACCAGTGTGTTGGGATCGGTCTGGCAATGCCGGATGAAAGTTGGGCCAAATCCGGCGAAAAAGGCGTGTTGGGAACGCGAGTGGGCGAAATTTCGCCATCCGGATAAAAAATGGCCTGGGAGGCCCTCATGGCGATGCTAGTGGAGATGCTCTTAGCCGGTGATAATGGGAAGAACTCCTCGACGGCGCGCCGATCTTGATGCGAGTGAAAAGGGAAGAAAAGGGTGGGTAGCAGAGGTTTGGAGTGACAGAAGGCTTCATTTTGATCTATATACAGTCATTCTTGGATACCCTATATACAGTCATTCTTGGATACGCGTATGCATTATCATCGATTACAAAAATTCTGTGAGTACAAACAGATAAGCGTGATGTATAGCGGGCTAGCTCTTCCAAGACCACGTGAGATGCAATTGATTAATCTCAACCAATAACGATATGTTGTAACGCTAAAGTGTCGAAACAAGGCCATTATTTGTCTTGTATTTTAATAATATAATATAGTAGATAAAACTTTGGGATGTTTCAGCAATGTTACCTAACCTTGGCAATATCGTCCATCTATTACCACAAAATTGAATTGCATACATGGGCGCAGTACAACAGAAGCAAAGAAATCTTATGAAGATTTTCTCATATCAAACTTGGCATCTATGAATATTTTCTCACACATCAAATGAAGTAAATCTTTTATATGGCATTAACGCCTTTAATATTGTAAAATGGAAGAAGAATGATATGCAATGTCTTATCTAATTAATATATTTCTATATACATACAACAAAGGAAATTTTTAGGCCATTTAATAATTATTTGTACCATAAATGTGTGATGGGGGATATGGAGTATATATAGTAGTATCAACATTTTGAAAAATCATTTTTTCACAATGAAAGAAAAGCAAGCTATTAGAGTGTCCCTTCTCCTGTCATTTGTATTTCTGGTCACCAAAGGAGAAGGTACAAGATATCTAAAGCATGGAGAAGATAATACTCGTGTACTCCCATATCGTCAAGTTAAGAAAACCATTCAGGTATCAACTAGTACGCATCTATTTTTTTCAATATTTAGCATAATTTTCCGTGACTAACAAGTCGAGGAAACGAAAAAATAGATGAAAGGAGGAGATGTCTATGATTGTATTGATGTGAATGCGCAACCATCTCTTAACCACCCAAAGTTGAAAGATCATAAAATCCAGGTAAATTAACTTCCTATAGAAATATGATTTATATTTATGGTTTTCTTAATTTAATATTGGATTCATGTTTGGGTGCTTAAATTCATGGCACCTTCTCTAAAATAAATGATGGTTGCTAGTAATTATTGGAAAATAATTTATGACGGTTACTATTTCATAACTTAGCTTGTTCTACTTCCATGTTTTTTCATAATCTTTCTATATAATATTTTAACATTTCGAAATTAGGAATATAAATGAAAATAACAATCTTTTTGTATATGTGATTTTCAATAATGAATTAAGTTTCACAATGTTTCGTATGTATTCTCTTGTGCATTTGAACATTTGATTATAAGGTGGTCAATTTTATTGCCAAACAGATGCAACCAAGTTCTTTCCCTATTTGGTTGGATACCGAATCTGAGTTTCCACATTCTTGGTGGGAAGTACAACCATATACCATTGACTGCCCGATAGGAACAGTTCCAATACTATGTAACAATAGAAGTGGCAACATAATAGCACACAATATTGATGGAGTGAGTAGCATTGGTTTACAAACAGAAACAGAGGTGAGTTTTGTATATTTTTCAATGTGATTTTGTTAACATAGTTTATGATTATTTGTTTGTGATCAGGTTTATAATGGAAATTAGCCTAGAGTTTCTGTGTCGCATGATGCATATATCTCATCTATAGCATAGTTGAACACAAAATCCACCATAGACACTAATAATAATCTAATTAAACCCCACATTTGTATAGGCAAATGTCATCATTTAACTCCACAATGAGTACCGTAGGGGAAATATATGATTTAGGGTCATCAAAATATTAAAAGGAATGATAACTTCTTTTAAGAAAATAGCACATATTTAGAGTAAATAAACGCATGTTATGGAGTAATTAATTTTGGATATTCACATTCGTATCTGAATAAACAAAATGACTCCTAGGTTGTCTATAAATATTTTGTAATGGTATGTTAATGTATTCTATTTGAATTACCAACTTTCACTAAACACTCTCTTCGAGACTTTGATCTATATTTGTCCCAAATTATAACTTGTCAACATTAGGTTATACCCATTGAAGATTAGTAGTTTTTTTTCCAAAATGGGAGGTAACCATACGTATTCCAACTTATGTTTTATCAACAATCCATATTAACAACAATGACTTATATGACACAAAGCGTGATACCATCGGAAATAGTTTCGAATATGAATCAAATTGCATTACTTATGTGTGGCATAATTATAGTTGGGAGCCTTATACTTTGGAGAAGAGGTGTGATGTCCTATCATGGTTTCATCTATACATATTAGTCAGTTTTATCATTTTCCATTTATTCCTTGTAGGCTGCAGGAATCCGGTATTATGATGATGTATATGGTGCACGTGCTATAATAAATGTTTACGAGCCAAGGGTGAATAAAGATAGTAAGGATCTTAGTGCAGCATGGGTACAGATTAATAATGGAAAAGGAGAACATACAGACACGATAGGTGCTGGTCTTGAAGTAAATCCGAGCTTTAGTGGTGATACCTTTGTTAGGTTTCATATTTCTTGGGTAATGCATAACAATTTTTTGGATACTTGTTATTGTGTAGTATTATATTTTTATATAAAATTTAACAATATAATTTGATATAGTGATTTTTTTTACCTTTGAACAAACTTCCTAGACCAATGGCCTATACAAAAAGTCTTGCATTGATCATAGCTGTCCTGGTTTCGTGCAAGTGGACCACAAGTTCGGTCTTGGAGCAAGAATAGAACATGTTTCCGTCTATGGTGGACCACAATATGCAATGGGACTTTACATCTTCAAGGTATTGATCTTCTTATCGTTGTGATTTGTAATGTAGCTTGTACAAATGATATGTGCGCAGATCAGTATTTACTTAACGGAATCACATTTTGAACTGGCATTTACCTTACAAATTAAAATCTTGATTTATGTATGTTAGGACCCGAAGTCGAAGAATTGGTGGGTGGGTTATGGGAAAGAGAACACGCCATTTGGATATTGGCCAAGTGAGTTGTTCACTTTCATCAACCACAAAGGCGATTTTGTCTTCTGGGGAGGATTTGTCCAGGGGCCAACCGCGTCGTCAAAAGCTCCGCAGATGGGCAGCGGACATTTCGCTTCCGAAGGGTTCGGAAGAGCGGCTTACATAAGAAACGCCCAAATCCCAAACGAGAACAACACCTATGTTACCCCGGAAGATAATATCAAGGTCGACCATCGCACGAGCAACTCCACGTTATATACGATCGACCAATTTGAGGTAGATACGCCTGGTATGAGTATATACTATGGTGGACCAGGTTCTGTAGTTTGAGAATGTGCCCAAAAAATAAAATAAACATAGTGATATGTTGATGATGAATTGATTAATCCTGCATTTTTCAACACGACGGTATCTACTCTGTTTGGGCATGAAGAAAATTACCATCTAGTAATTGCATGATCGAAAGAAGAATACATAGATCACACTGGGTGGTGATTTGATTTTCTTAATCTTCTCTTCTGCGCACGTCCACCGTTTTTTGATTCTTCTACTTTAGCCGCGACTCGTCCTTGTGGCAGGAGGCGAGCTTGGCATTGTCACGCCACCGGGATACCTTGCGGCTCGCGCTCCTTCTCCTAGAGCTTCCTCTGCGCGCTCCAGCTCCGTCTCCAGCTCGGCGATCCTCTTCTCGTGCCGCAATGGCCGGATCTCGTGCAGCCTCCGCTCCAGCACCCGGGCCGGCACACTTTCATGGCACGACAAGCTCTGTTCCTCTTCCTCTCTAGTTCGTCCTCCTCCTCCTCAACATTGTCGTCCTTGCATTCTCATGTTGCGTACTCGACGACACCGTCTTGGCCAACATGAATAGGGGAGCCGCTCTGCGAGGAAACATTTCTCTTCGTCTCGGACTGTGAAGATGGATGTGAATTAGTTCTACATAATTTGCAAATTTGAATTACAGAGACCACTGTCTCGCACTCCTGGCCCACGTAGCAATGGCTAGCTGAAGGCCCATCAGTTCGGCCTCGAGCTCCGCTTCCATTTGAACAGTTCAAGAAGTGAAAGATGCCCACGTCGCACTCGAGGCGGCGGCTCGGTCAGAAACCCTAGCCGCCGTGCCTAGCGTCTCCTCTCTAGTCTCCTCCGCTGCCTACGGAAGATGCCAACGGACAAAGACCTTCAGGTCGATGGCGGCGGTGGGACGGTCTCCTCGCGTGGCAGCCTCTCCCCCGCACAGAGCCCTTCGGTCGCATTGGTGCATGGCTTCGGATGATATGCTCATGATGGCAAAGGTTGGGAACCGGGGCAACGGCCCCGGGAGGCGGTGTTGGTCCTCTTTGGCGGATAGCGGCAGGGGTCGCGTTTGTCGACCGGGACGTGGCGCTTGGCGAGGGTCGTTACAGCATGGTGGTGGCGCGGACACACGACCCTGCATCGATGGCATGGTGGTGGCTCGCCTTCGGCGTGCTCGAAGTCGTAATTTTTTTCTTTTTTTTCAGGCCGTATGCATCCTATATGTCTTTTATGATATTTTGTTGGTGCAAAATCTCAATATAATTAGTAGCTTCAGGATATTAATATATTTTCTTGTATGAAATAAGAAGTGTCTTAGCTAGTAATACAGTAGCAACACTCAAAGCCGGATCTCACACTGATCATCGATTGGTCGATGGTCGCCACTGCAGTTTAAAACCTTTTGGCACGGCAGGGCTCCATGCATGCACCTGTGTAAATGAAGATTGAGGTGGACACGCAGTAGGTTTGGCTTCAATTCGTACACCCACACATCACGGGCACGTTTACCACTCACGACCGGTGGTTAATAACGCACCCCGACTCCTTCTGAATTTCCAATTCAACTTGCTAGAATCCATCCAAGATCCAGCTTTCTAATCGATCGGCGTTTGCCACATAGTGTTCGAGGAACTCGATTGGAGGTGGGAATGACATGGTCCTACCGTAAGTGGCATAGGGGAGGGGATGAACAAGGATTGTTGGATCCTCTTTAAAAGACGAACGTTGTGGATGGATTCTAGCAAGTGGAGAGGAACTCGTCGCGCTACCTTTTCGGCCTCCCAGGTGGGCCACGATCCGAAAGGCCTACTTTTTTTTTATCCTTTTGCTTTGCTCGACTGGACTGTGTCGGTCATACTAACGAGGATCGATCTCGTCAATGCCCATTGGTATGAGCTTGGATTTTGGAGAAGATGGGGGGTGCTGGAGATCGCGGAACGATTAACAGACAAGCAATCAGGGGACACGAGATTTACCCAGGTTCAGGGCCCCGGAGGGAAAACCCTACTCCTGCTTGTATGCTCTTGATTACGGTGAAACCAAAAGTTACAGGGGTGCGCAGATGCAATCTGGCGTGGAGTTATGTATGCGGTTGTATGAGAGGTGCCCTCCTCGTCGTGCCCTTCTGGCCTATATATAGAGGTAGGCAGGTCTCGGGCACAGATCGAGTCGGTTACAGGTTTTAGGGTTTGCCCTTTGAATATTCTATCTATTCTAGTCTTGCTCTCCAAGGATCCGAAGACGTCATGGGTCCAGGCCACCTGAAAGTCTTCATGGGCCGCGCATATTCTTGTGGGCCTTCCTTGGGTTGGACCAGGTATGCTAAGGTCGGGTACCCGTAGGGTATAACCATGTCAGTAGCCCCCGAGTGTTCAGTCGAATCGTAGATTCGGCTGAGGACTCTTCAATCTTTCGGGTGCAGTTGCCTTTGTTTATTAAAGAATGATTAGCGTGTAGGGATTGTTGATGCGTGTGCCTGACTCTCCTGACGGATCAGGATCAGTTAACTGTCTTAGGACAAAACAACACGATCTTCTTCAGATTTGAGTCCGTCGACTCGAACCCGGAACATATGCTGGCGTAATTCGACTCAGGCCGTTGAGGACTTACGGGAGTGTAATCCCAGTAAATTTTGAATGATGTACCCAACGCGTCCGTCGGGATTTTCATCGCTCCTGCTGGCACGGATTTTTACTAGCAGAGCGCAGTCGTGTGCGTTTCCAGGCCATCAGATGGTATCTGTAGGTCTTATCTTTGTGTCGCAGACACAGCATCCGAAATTTTAACACCGCGAAGGTGTTTCGGGTGACCAAGGAGGATGTTACTCACTTAGCGTTAATTGGGGCAGAGTTGCCAAAAAGTTTTTGCATGCTGATCCGAAAGATCTGTCAAAGAATTTATAGGGTGCGCGAGCAGCGCTCCCTATAGGAGTAGCCCCCGAGTATCTGTTCGAGTCGTAGACTCGAATGGAGAGTTTAGTTCAGTCGTTGCTTGCTTCAGGTCCGTAGGACACAAATTTTTTCGGATGCTTGAATCAATCCTCCCTATGAGAGTAGCCCCCGAGTCCGTAGTGGAGTCGTAGACTCGATGTAGGACTCGAAGAAATAGTTCAGCGGTGTAGTACCTTAGTCATACTTCGGGTGCGCGGCCAACGCTCCTGATAGGAGTAGCCCCCGAGTAGTTACTCGAATCGTAGATTCGAGTGAATACTTCAGCTGTGTAGCCGAAGATTTGTAACCGTTGCTAGTATAGCTTTGATGACGTCAGTGCTGACGATCGGTGACCTCAAGCGTCTGCGGCGCCAGAGGTGACGTGACTGGACGAACGTGGGTTCCACCTTCTGACTTTGAATTGACTGTTCACGCGCGACGTGTAGATAATTAAGGCGTCTCCTCGGTTTTTGTGCGTAGTGGACGGCGTGCAAGCGACGATTCGCTGTTGTGCTAACACGTGAACGGTTGGATTTTGATGTTGGCTCTAGGGCTTCCCGATGAACGGTCCCTGTTCATCGTCTTCGTCCCTATAACCTGTGGGGGAAATTTTGTTTGTTTTCACCGCAGCCATTTTCTTTTCACTGCTTCCACTTTCTTGAGCTTTTCTTTGCCGCGCGCTGGAAGTTCTTCGATCCTTCCCATCTTATTTTTTGCGTTCATACCGCCGCCGTCTCCGCACTGCAATGGGGAAGCCGAAGAAGGCCTCCACCGTGGCGGGCACTAGCGCTGCTGCCGATGGCAAAAAGGGCACCGCCGCTACTCGCGTCACCGATGGTGGGTGGCGACATACGGAGATGCGCGAGGGCGACCTGCGCAAGCTTCGTGAGCGGGGTCTGATCCCGCAGGACAAGGAGGCCATCAAGATTTTCGGCGACGAGGTAATTCCCCGTCCACCTATGGGGTTTCGGGTCATGTTTGTTGCTTTTGTTCTTCGGGGCCTCTCTCTCCTAGTCCACGATTTTATCCGTGGACTGCTTTTTTCTATGGCATCCAATGCCACCATCTCTCGCCAAATTCTCTTCTCCACATCGCCTATTTCATCACCTTCTACGAGTGCTGGCTCGGTATCGAGCCGCACTTTGGCCTCTTCTGGAAGCTCTATTCCGTGAAGAGGCAATTTGGCTCCGATGGCGTTTATTCCATCGGCGGCTGCATCATTTCCCTTAAATCCAATTTTCTCTTCTTATCTTTTTCTATGTCTGAGTCTGTCCAATACTGGCGGAGGCGGTGGTTTTACATCCGCGACTCCACAGTGGACGGGCAAAATTTTGGCCTTGATCCTTTTGATTCCGCCCAGAAAATCCAGCAGAAGAGGTCTTGGAAGAACCACATCTTGGATGGTGAGGTGGCGGAGTTAGAGGAGCTCTATCGTCAGGTGGACGACCTCTAGGTGATTCCGGATAACGAGGTGGACGGTGTGGATATTATCCGCACCTTCCTCAAACGTCGGGTGCAGCCACTCTAGGCTAGGGCGCACCCGATGTTCCTTTATTCTGGCCGCCACGATCTGACTAGGGTTTCGACTAAGGAGCTCTCCAGGGGGATCTCGACAGAATCCTTCGGCCGCTGCTGAAGTACAAAGCTGAAGAGGACCTTCCGTGGAAGTCGCTGACCCCTCCGTTCACTGCCTCTCGTCCGGTTCCGCAGCTGTAGATCTGGGGCGTGCGTGTAGCGCTATTTTCGAGTGCGTTTTTTTTGTACTCACTTGTTCTAAAAGTTTGCTTTCTTTGTACAGGAGTTCAAGGTACCGGGCATGGTGCCTCCACTACCCGAACGTTTTCCGGATGCGCCAGACAATGAGGTAGTGGACTCCATGTCTGAGCTTCCCTCGGCGCAGTCACCAGCTGAAGAAGCCCTCGAGTCGAGCGAGGAGCATACCCAAAAGCAGGCACGAAGATCGAGTGAATCGTCGAATGCCTCGACTCCTCCAACTCCTAGGAACCCACCATGCCTTGTGCGTCATAGTGGAGGTGATGGTGGCTCTTCCTCCCCTATTCCGGCCGTGCCTGTGCGGTCTGTAGCGCCACAACCACCGGCGAAGCAGAAGAAAGAAGAGAAGAAGGGCAAGAGGGCCCTTCCTGTCTTCAACCTTAGCGACATGGATTCGTAAGTTCCTTCGAGTGCTTTTGATAACTTTCTTTGTTGTTTGCTTGTCTTTGACAGGTGTTTTATTTTGCAGCCACTCCTCTGATGGCTCGTTCAGTGATGCCACTCAGGAGATGGTGGGGGAGTCTATAATGACGTCGCCTCCTCCTCAGACGGTGGCCACCTCTATGGGCGTTCAACCACTCTCCGCAGGAGGCTCGGTGATCGCTTCCTAGAAGATTGCAATGGACCATCGGAGTCTCCGTCGACCATGTAAGTTTGCTTTGTCGGAGTCTCGATGACCATGTAAGTGCTTCCTAGAAGACAGATTTTCAGATGATCTGTGATCGTTGCTTACATTTATGCACGCCTCGGGGAGCCCCGAGCATATTTTGTATGCTTGATTTTGTTTTGCTTCGTTTCAGGGCGCCCCGAGCCCTTTTTCTGATAAGTTGCTCCTTCTGGCAGCCTTTTGTGCAAGGCGCCAACCAGCTGGTGAAGCGGCATCTGACGTTGGAGGCCAGCTTGCGGCAGCTTCAGGGTTCATATTTAGATAGATCTTCTTCATCTTCGTCTGCTTGCTTTCTTATGAATCTCATGCGTGTTCTCTTTTGCAGATGAAAATAATACTGCCCTCCGCGAGCTTGATGATCTTAAAAAGAGTCTCGGGCGAGCGGAGAAGAAGACCGAGGACGCCAAGGGCGAGCGCCGAAGGGAGTTAGCCGGCAAGTGCGCCAAGGAGCATCTGCAGGAGGCTACGGACATGAGGAGCAGTTCGCCGCCGCGTCTTCGCGCGAGAGGGAGGTAGCCGAGAAGCTGATGGCTGCTGCCAAGGCTATTTTGGGTGAGTAGTTTTCGCCTGTATGATCTTTTCCAGCTCACTTTGCCTCTTTGGCTTTGTTTGATTCGGACTGTACTTGTATCTTTTTTCTAGATGCCGCAGGCATTGGGTTTGACCGCAATGCTCTGGAGCACGACAGTGCTCTGGATAATGCCACTGCGGCGGTCGAAGACCGCTATAGTACTGTGGTTGGCTCTCTTGCCAAAGCCAAGGAGTTTATCATGCGCTTCTACAAGGAGCTCGTCCCCAAGGGCGTTGCCCTTGAGGATGTCGACTTGTTGGACGCTATTGTCACCAAGCGCCTGCGGTGTATAAGCGCAAGCAGAAGGGCATCGGCGCGTCCAAGGGGCTGGTGATGGCCATGGCGTCTAGGAAGGAGTTGGATCTTCATCAGGTCACCTCCTAGATGTCGACGGCTCCCAACAGAACCGAGGTAGCCTTTTCCCTCTATTCCGCCCGCTGTAAATGCTATGGGGCGAAGCTAATTGACCTGCTAGCGGAGTACACGGTGAGGCAGCAAGGAGAGGCCAAGAGCAGGCAATCTGGCTCTGAGGCCACTCAGGATGCAGCTGTTTAGGCCTTGTAGTTGTAGGGTAGTTGTCGTCTTATTTTGTTGTAATATATTTATGAACAATTCCTGCCATGCAAAGGGCTTTTGTTGTATATAATGAATCCTCGAGCCATTGGCTATTCGTTTGTTGTTCATATCCTTGTCTCTTTTCCTCTAGGGACCTTCGGGCGATGACCATGTCGATACTTCGTCTGCTCCGCAGCCGCGAACATCCTTGGATGATGCATCGCAGCTTGTGTTTCTTCGTGACCGCGTCCGCAGTCTTGAGAAGGAGTTGCTTGGCATCCGAGGTCATGCAGACGTTTGGAAATCGAAGGCAGAGCGAGGCGCCGCCTGAGAGGAGTATTTGATGGGGGAGCTGCGGTGTTTAGCCGAACAGCAGTAGTGTGAGTTTCTTCGAGCTGTTGCTCATTTTAGGATGAGCCTGTTGGCTTGTCATCTTACTTTTTAGGTGTTGCAGGTGCTAACCTTGTTCCTCGGGATGATAAGGAGCGTGTTGCAGTTCGAATCTATTGCTTTACCTAGCAAGATATGGAAGCCGATGGCTTTTTCTGGATGGATCGCGATCGTGCCATGGTCCTTTCGACTGTGCAGGATCGTGCTCACCAGGTCTCGCGAGTGTTCCGGCAGGTGAAGACTTCCATGCGCTATTCGCACGTCATGTTTCCTTTGGATAAAGCTCCATCGACTCTCTGGGGCTTGTTGGCAAAGTTTCGGGACGTGCGGCATGTTAGGGAGCTCGTGCGGCACCAGTTGGTTGCGGGGGTGAAGGTCGTGCTTTCGCTCATGCGACTGCATCGCCCTGATGTAGACCTTGTTGCTATTGTGGCTGGGCCGCCTCCTCGGCCAGATGGTGGCATGTGGGACATGCGCCCGCACTATGCGGTTGTAAGGCAGTATGCCGAACAAGTTGTAGATCTTTTTGAGCATTGTGCGCAGGTGATTCTTCAGAATAGGTAGGACCTGTAAAAAGATAGATGTAAAAACTTGTATGTATTCGACTGGGCGTGTTATGCCCTTTGTTGTAAAGGTTGATTGTGTTAGCACGTGGTGCTTGTTTGTATGCATGCCCTTTTCGTTAGCCTGACATGATCAGCTACTCAGGTGTACATGCGTTATCCTCAGTCGACGAAGTCGTGAGGTGAGGGGAGCCCCCGAGTGTGTTGTAGCATAAAGAAATGCGAGTAAGAGATAAAGTTTTGGGGCGAGACACTTAGCTTTATTCATATAGTAATGAGGAGGTACATTGTTCGGCTGAGTAGCCTTGGCTGAATAGCCTTATTGAAAGTAAAGGGGGATAGCTACGGGTAGAAGCGTCGCAGTTGTGCAACGTTCCATCAGTTGGAGTATGCAACTCCAGACTCCACGTGCTTGAGGCGATAGGCGCCACCTGGGATGACTTCGGTGATGACGTAGGGTCCTTCCCAGGGTGATTCAAACTTCCTCGGTCGCTCCTTCTTGAGTCGTAAGACTAGGTCTCCTTCGACGAAGGACCTTGGGCGCCGCCGACAGCTGTGATAGTTGCGGAGGCTCTGCTGGTAGACCGCCGATCGAGCAACGGCTATGTCGTGTGCCTCGTCGAGTGTGTAAACGGCGTCTTCGAGTGAGGCCGTTGATTCGGCTTCGAGGTAGGCGACGACTCGTGGGGCCTTGTGGCATTTCGCAGAAACACGGCTCGCCCGTGCACCATGAAGAAAGGCGTGTAGCCAGTTGAGCTGTTTGGCGTTGTGCCCAGGCTCCAAAGAACGGAGGGTAGCTCTTGTGTCCAGGCTCCCGCAAGTCGCTGGAGCGGGCTCATTAGGCATTTCTTGATGTCGCCGCCGACAAGGCCGTTGGCATTTTTGTTGGAATTATGCCCTAGAGGCAATAATAAAGATGTTATTATTATAATTATTATTCATGATAAAGTTTATATTCCATGCTAGAATTGTATTAAGCGGAAACTTTAATACTTGTGTGGTTTGTGAACAACACCGTGTCCCTAGTACGCCTCTATGGACTAGCTCATTGATCAATGATGGTTAAGGTTTCCTAACCATAGACATGAGTTGTCAATTGATGATGAGATCATATCATTGGAGAATGATATGATGGATGACCAAACTAAGCGAAGCAATTAGATCGTATCATCGTGTTCATCTTTAAGCTTTTCCTATGTCAAATATTGTATTCCTTAGACCATGAGATAATACAACTCCCTGGTATCGGAAGAAAGCTTTGAGGTCATCAAACGTCATCCTATGAGAGGGTGATCATAAAGGTGTCTCCCAGGTGATCGGAAAGTATCTATTGGGTTGTATGTATCGAGATGGGATTTGTCCCTCCCAAGTCGGAGAGATATACTTCGGGCCCACTCGGTAATCGATATCAACACCGCTTGCAAGCATGTGGTTAAGGAGTTAATCACAAAGTGATATCGGATTACGGAACGAGTAAAGTACTTGCTGTGAACGAGATTGAACTAGGTATGATGGTACCGACGATCAAATCTCGGGCAAGTAAAATATCGCGAGACGAAGGGAATATATATATGGGATTGATTGAATCCTGTCATCGTGGTTCATCCGATATGATCATCGATGAATGTTTGGGAGTCAATATGGGTGCCCAGACCCCGCTGTTGATTATTGATAGAAGATCATGTCTACATATTCTCGAACCCGCAGGGTCACACACTTAACGTGTCTCGACGCTAGGATAATTGGTTTATGAGTTTTTTGTTCGGAGTCTCGGATGGGATCCGGGACATCACGAGAGGTTCCGGAGTGGTCCGGAGAATAAGATTCATATAAGGCAGTGCAGCTTTTGGAGTTCGGAATTGTTCCGGGTTAATCGGTATTGTACCGGAAGCTTCTAGAACCTTCTGGAAGGGGACCAACGTGGCCCCACCTTCCGGGAGGGGGCATGGGCCTATGAGGGAGTTTCCCGCATAATGGGGCAAGCACAAGGCCCCATAGGGCCCAGCCGATCCTATAGGGTTTAAAATCGCTTAAACTAGAGATAGGGTTTCTAGAAGAGGAGAGTCCTTGCCCCCACTCCTCCTCCTTGGCCGCCCAAGGCTTGGAGGAGGGGCAAGGGCTGGCCTCCCCCCCTCTATATATAGAGGGCTGGTGCGCCCCCTCCCCCCTACACCTTGCCTCCAACCCTAGTTGCCTTGTTGCCTTCCTCTCTCCCTCCCGACGGTTTGTAGGCGAAGCCCTGCAGCAGAAATTCTCCACCATATACACCACGCCGTCGTGTTGTAGATCCCATCTATCTATCCACCATACTTGCTGGTCCGAGGAAGGAGGAGACGTCGAGGTGCTGCACGTGTGCATCTCACGGAGGCACCGCCACTTGTGGTGCTAGATCGGATCGGATCGCGGGAGGAGAAGTAGTACGACTACATCACCCACGTTCTCCGAACGTTCCACTGCGAATCTTCAAGGGTATGAAGATCTAATCCAATCTCTCTCGTTGATTGCATCTCCTAGATTTGATCTTGGCTTTCCTCCGCTCGCATCCATAGAAAATTTTGATTTACTATGCCGCCAAACCCTTCGGGTATCGAGCTAGATCTATGCGTAGATGTGTTTCACGAGTAGAACGCAACATGGTTGTTGTGGCGTTGATGTTTTCTCTGCAAGCCTCTTGTTTGTGTTCTTCTTATGACGCGATAGTGAGATTGAAGCGGTCCAGCCAACCTTACGCGACGACGTCATGAGACCGGCCCGCACTTGACGTGTGGCTTGTTCCACACATGCGGTGGTGGATGCCGCTTTCTCACTATAGTTGTCATGGGATTAACACCGAGTTTGGCAACCATAATATCACCGTTGTGGCTTTCCGTAGGTAAGAATCGTTCTTAGCATCTACTCCCATAAGCCACGTAAAACATGCAACAACAAAGTAGAGGCGTCTAACTTGTTTTTGCAGGAGTGTTTTCTCATATGGTATGGACCAAGATGTGATGTGTATATTGTATGCGATGATCATGTTTTGTAATGTTTCACGACTTGCATGTCGATGAGTACACAACCGCAGGAGCTATATGGTTGTCTTTATAATTGTGTATGACCTGAGTCAACTTCTTATACGCCATGTAATAGCTTTACTTTATCGCTAAGTAGTTAGCAATAGTTGTAGTTGCTATTCGTGGTGGAGGCAATCATGGTGGAGTGATGGAGATCATGCAACGCACAAGATGGAGATCATTGCGCCAAGATTGGCTATACCATGTCACATAAAGTTATATGCATGTGATGTTTATCCTTTATGTATCTTATTATGCTTAGATCATGACGGTAGCATTATAAGATGATTCCTCACTAAAGATCAAGGTAAAACTGTGTTCTCCCAAGTATGCACCGCGAAAGTTTGTCGTGTCCAAGCATCACGTGATGATCGGGTGCTATAGACTCTACGCTCACATACAACGGGTGCAAGACAGTTTGGACACGCTGAAATACTTGGGTCTAGCTTGACGAGCCTAGCATGTATGGAACATGGCCTCGGAACACAAGAACCGAAAGGTTAAGCATGAGTCATATGAATGATATGATCGACACTTTGTTGTCCACCATTGAAACCACATCTCTTCTCGTGATGATCGGATTAGGTGTGGTGAATTTGGATCGTGTTCACTAAACAACTTGAGGGATGTTAAATTTAGTGGGAGTTCATCTAGTAATTTGATTAAGTTGAACTATTTATCATGAACATAGTCTGAATTGTACTTGCAAATCATCAGATCACATGGCCAAGTCCAACTTCAACTTCAACGCTTTTGCTGAGAAAGAAAAGCTTAGAAACAATGGGTCTAACTTCACCAATTGGTTCCGCAATCTAAGAATCATTCTCTGGCGGACAAAAGGACTATGTCCTTGAAAAGCGTTAGGTGACCCCTGCAAATCGCTACCGATGAGAAAGCTCTATCGGCGCCATCACAAGAAAGATGATTATGGTGTGATTAAGAGCACCATGTTGTTTGCTATGGAATCGAACTTCAAAATCATTTTGAAACCTATCCCGGCCCTTTGAGATTCTCGAGAAGCCGAAACCATGTTTCGACTCAAGCCCGCTCGAGAGATATGAGATCTCGAGAAGTTCTTTAACCGCAAGATGGAAGAAGGGAGTTCCGTTAGTGAGCACGCCATAAAGATGTCTGCCACACTCAACACCTTGAGCAACAGGAATGCACGATTCTAGAGGAGCTCAAGATTGATGTGGTTCTGCAATCACTCCTCCCGCCTAAAAAGTTTTGTAGTGACTCACAATCAGATTGGCTCCACTTATACGATCACCGAGCTCTTCGCAAAGCTGAAGGCTGCGGAGGTGGACATCAAGAAGGATAATCATGTGTTTATGGTCAACAAACCCTCCTTTAAGAAAGGCAAGGGAGCAAAGAAGCCCTTCAAGAAGGGCGGCGGCAAGCGCACTGCCCCTGCCGAGAAGAAGCTCAAGTCTGGTCCTAAGCCGGACACTGAGTGCTTCTATTGCAAGGACAAGGGTCACCGAAGAATCGTCAAGTACTTAGCGGACAAGAAGGATGGCACCATCAAAGGTATATTTGATATACATGTTATTGATGTTTTCCTTACTAGCCCTCGTTGTAGTGCCTGGGTATTTGATACTGGTTCAGTTGCTAATATTTGTAACTCGAAACAGGAGCTACGGAATAGATGGCGGCTTGCGAGGGATGAGGTGACGATGCGCGTTGGCAACGGATCAAGAGTTGATGTGATGGCCGTCGGCACGCTCTCCTTAGTTTTACCTTCAGGATTAGTTTTAAACCTTAATAAATGTTATTATGTGCCTGCGTTGAGCATGAACATCATTTCCGGATCGTGTTTATTGCAAGACGGTTATTCATTTAAATCGGAGAATAATGGTTGTTCTATTTACATGAGTAACATCTGTTATGGTCATGCACCTCTTGTGAATGGTTTATTTCTTCTAAATCTCGAAAGGGATGAAACACACATCCATAACATTGAGGCTAAGAGATGCAAAGTAGATAGTGATAATACTACTTATTTGTGGCAATCGCTGCCTAGGTCATATTGGTGTAAAGCGCATGAAGAAACTCCATTCTGATGGACTTTTGGATTCTCTTGATTTTGAATCATTTGACACATGCTAACCATGCCTCATGGGCAAGATGATCAAAACCCCGTTCTCCGGTATGATGGAGCGAGCAACGGACTTGTTGGAAATCATACATACCGATGTATGCGTACCGATGAGTGTTTCGACGCGCGGTGGATATCGCTATTTCCTCACTTTTACCGATGACTTAAGTAGATATGGGTATATCTATTTAATGAAACATAAATCTGAAACATTTGAAAAGTTCAAGGAATTTCAGAATGAAGTGGAGAACCATCGTAATGTAAAGATTAAGTTTCTACGATCCGATCGTGGAGGTGAATATTTGAGTTATGATTTTCTCACGCATCTTAAAGCAAGTGGAATCGTTTCACAACTCACGCCACCCGAACACCACAGCAATGGTGTGTTCGAGCCGGAATCGAACCCTATTAGATATGGTCCGATCAATGATGTCTCTTCGATTTGCCGTTATCATTTTGGGGTTATGCATTAGAAACCGCTGCATTCACTTTAAATAGGGCTCCATCTAAATCCGCTGAGACGACACCGTATGAACTGTGGTTTGGTGCTAAACCTAAGTTGTCGCTTAAAGTTTGGGGATGCGGCTTACGTCAAGAAGTTGATGCCGACAAGCTCAAACCCAAAGCGAGAAATGCGCCTTCATAGGATACTCTAAGGAAACTATTGGGTATACCTTCTATCACGTAACCAAGGCAAAGTGTTTGTCGAAAGAACGGTTCCTTTCTTGAGAAGGAGTTTCTCTCGAAAGAAGTGAGTGGGAGAAAAGTAGAGCTAGACGAGGTTATTGAACCTTCTCTTGAGTTGGAGAGTAGCGCAGACCGAAATTGTTCCAAAGGTCACCGCACCAATGTAGAGGAAGCTAATGACAAGGATCATGAAGCTTGGACGATGCCATCGAACGCCGCAGTCGACAAGGTCGCGTGCCCCTCCCGAGTGGTACGGCAACCCTGCTCTTGACTATCTTGTTAGTAGAAGATGGTGAACCTACGAACTATGAGGAAGCGATGATGAGCCCAGACTCGAGAAATGGCTAGAAGCCATGAACCGAATTGGGATCCATGAGCGAAAACCAAGTATGGACTTTGGTGGACCCTCCTAGCGACCAAAGGCCTTTGAGTGCAAATGGATATTCAAGAAGAAAACGAACGCGATGGTAATGTTACCGTTTATAAAGCACGACTTGTCGCAAAGGTTTTCGACAAGTTCAAGGTGTTGACTACGATGAGACTTTCTCCCGTAGCGATGTTTAAGTCCATTCGATTTTATTAGCAATTGCTGCGTTTCATGATTATGAAATATGGCGTATGGATGTCAAGATGCGTTCCTCAATGGCAACATTGATGAAGAGTTGTATATGATGCAACCCAAGGTTTTGTCGATCCTAAGGATGCCGATAAAGTATGCAAACTTCAGCTCCATTTATGGATCAAGCAAGCATCTCGGAGTTGGAACCTTCGTTTTGATCAAGTAATCAAGAGCTTTGGATTTGTTCCAAATTGCTATGAAGCTTGCATCTACAAGAAAGTGAGTGGGGGCTCCGTGACGCTTCTGGTCCTGTATGTGGATGACATATTGATTATTGGAAATGACATCAATATGCTTAACAATGTGAAGAGTTATTTTAACAAGTGTTTTTCAATGAAAGACCTAGGTGAAGCTGCTTATATATTGGGCATCAAAATCTATAGAGATAGACATAGACGCCTAATAGCTTTAAGCCAGAGTACATACCTAGACAAGGTTCTGAAAAGGTTCAGAATGGATAAGGCAAAGAAAGGTTCAAAGGCCTATGTTGTCGTAAGATATTGAGCAAGGCTCTGGTCCAGCCCACGGTAAATGATAGGGAAGCTATGAGCAAAGTGCCTTATGCCTCGCCATAGGTTCCATCATGTATGCCATCTTTGTGTACTAGACCGGATGTGTCCAATGCTCTTAGTTTGACGAGCAGATATCAAAGTGATCCAGAGTGGAACATCGATGCCGTGAAGAACATCCTAAAGTACCTAAATAGGACTAAAGAAATGTTCTTAGTCTATGGGGGTGATGAACTTGTCGTAAAGGTTACGTCGATGCTAGTTTTAATCGACAAGGATGATTCTAAATCTCAGACAGGATACGTGTATATTTTGAATGGAGGAGCTGTGAGCTGGAGAAGCTGCAAGCAAAGCGTGATCGCGGGATCTACAGTGGAAGCGGAATACATGGCTGCTGCAGAAGCGTTAAGTGAAGGAGTTTGGATCAGAAACTTCATCACTGAGCTTGGCGTGGTTCCAAGTGCATTGGACCCACTGGAGATATTGTGTGACAACACTGTTGCCATACAGATCTGAAGATTAGCATATCAACCAAGATATCATCCGAAGACCAAGCATATCAACCGCAAGTTTCATATAATCCGAGATTATATTGCAGATGGAGATCTGAAGATTAGCAAAGTACATACAGATCTGAATGTCGCAGATCCATTGACTAAACCTCTTCCACGTGTAAAACATGATCAGCACCTCAGTGCCATGGGTGTGAGATTGTTGCCAAATGTAAACTAGATTATTGACTCTAGTGCAAGTGGGAGACTGTTGGAATTATGCCCTAGAGGCAATAATAAAGATGTTATTATTATAATTCTTGTTCATGATAAAGTTTATATTCCATGCTAGAATTGTATTAAGCGGAAACTTTAATACTTGTGTGGTTTGTGAACAAAACCGTGTCCCTAGTACGCCTCTATGTACTAGCTCATTGATCAATGATGGTTAAGGTTTCCTAACCATAGACATGAGTTGTCAATTGATGATGAGATCATATCATTGGAGAATGATATGATGGACAAACCCAAACTAAGCGAAGCAATTAGATCGTATCATCGTGTTCATCTTTGCGAAGCTTTTCCTATGTCAAATATTGTATTCCTTAGACCATGATATAATACAACTCCCTGGTATCGGAAGAAAGCTTTGAGGTCATCAAACGTCATCCTATGAGAGGGTGATCATAAAGGTGTCTCTCAGGTGATCGGAAAGTATCTGTTGGGTTGTATGTATCGAGATGGGATTTGTCCCTCCCAAGTTGGAGAGATATACTTCGGTCCCACTCGGTAATCGATATCAACACCGCTTGCAAGCATGTGGTTAAGGAGTTAATCACAAAGTGATATCGGATTACGGAACGAGTAAAGTACTTGCTGTGAACGAGATTGAACTAGGTATGATGGTACCGACGATCAAATCTCGGGCAAGTAAAATATCGCAAGACGAAGGGAATATATATATATGGGATTGATTGAATCCTGGCATCGTGGTTCATCCGATATGATCATCGATGAATGTGTGGGAGTCAATATGGATGCCCAGACCCCGCTGTTGATTATTGATAGAAGATCATGTCTACATATTCTCGAACCCGCAGGGTCACACACTTAACGTGTCTCGACGCTAGGATAGATTGGATAATTGGTTTATGAGTTTTTTGTTCGGAGTCTCGGATGGGATCCGGGACATCACGAGAGGTTCCGGAGTGGTTCGGAGAATAAGATTCATATAAGGCGGCAGTTTTGGAGTTCGGAATTGTTCCGGTTAATCGGTATTGTCTAAGCTTCTAGAACCTTCCGGAAGGGGACCAACGTGGCCCCACCTTCCGTGAGGGGGCATGGGCCTATGAGGGAGTGTCCTGGCCGCAATGGGCCAGGGGCACAAGGCCCCATAGGGCCCAGCCGATCCTATAGGGTTTAAAATCGTTTAAACTAGAGATAGGGTTTCTAGAAGAGGGGAGAGTCCTTGCCCCCCACTCCTCCCTCCCTTGGCTGCCGGCCCAAGGCTTGGAGGAGGGGCAAGAGCTGGCCGCCCCCCCTCTATATATAGAGGGCTTGTGCGCCCCCTCCCCCCTACACCTTGCCTCCAACCCTAGTTGCCTTGCTGCCTTCTTCTCTCCCTCCTGACTGTTTGTAGGCGAAGCCCTGCAGCAGAAATTCTCCACCATATACACCACGCCGTCGTGTTGTAGATCCCATCTATCTCTCCACCATACTTGCTGGTCCGAGGAAGGAGGAGACGTCGAGGTGCTGCACGTGTGCATCTCACGGAGGCACCGCCACTTGTGGTGCTAGATCGGATCGGACCGCGAGGAGGAGAAGCGAGTACGACTACATCACCCACGTTCCGAAACGCTCATCGCGAATCTTCAAGGGTATGAAGATCTAATCCAATCTCTCTCGTTGATTGCATCTACTAGATTAGATCTTGGCTTTCCCTCTGTTCGCATCCGTAGAAAATTTTGATTTACTATGCCACGAAACCCTTCAATTTTTGACCTGCCCATTCGTTTGCGGGTGCGCCACGGATACGTATGTTATGTTGATCCCGAGGTCTTCGCAGAAGTCCTGGAATTCTTTGGAGATGAAGTTCGACCCGTTGTCGGTGATGATGCTGTGTGGCACGCCGAACCTGTAAACTATGGATTCGAAGAACTTCACGGCCGTTTTGCCCTTTTGGTTGGTGACGGGCATGGCCTCGATCCACTTGGTGAACTTTTCGACTATGACCAGGAGGTAGATGTGGCCTCCTTTTGAGGACTTGGGCAGTTTGACGATCATGTCGAGGCCCCATTGGGCGAAGGGCCAGGCCAAGGGTATGGGCCTGAGCTCCGATCCGGGTGCGTGCGGTTTGTCTGCGAACTTCTGGCACCCATTGCACCTTTGGACGATGTCCTTGGCGTCGTTCATGGCCGTTGGCTAGTAGAATCCAGCTTGGCAAGGCTTGGCGAGGGCGGCTTCAGCGTGATGGCCGCAGATGCCCTCGTGGATGTCTTGAGGATATTTTGTCACCGATGGTGACACACCTTGAGTACACCAATGCTGCGCTTACAGCCCGCCATTGATGATGGTGAAGGCCTTGGACCGCGAGATATGCCGGGCATCTATCTATCGGGTCATCAGCAGCTCATCTCGCCTATGCACCAATGGAGGTACCATGTCCATGTTTCTTCGACTGCCATAACCTGCATCAGTTTGACCACTGCGACCTCTGTGTCGAGTTTTTCTAGTCCTTCCTGTCCTTCGGGTAGCGTAGCCTCCGAGTGATTTGTTTCTTCTGGTGATCCCTTGGGGAATTTCCTTTTGATGGATGGCACGCAAATCTGTTCGAGGAACAC
Source organism: Avena longiglumis (assembly GCA_030063025.1). Taxonomy (NCBI): domain Eukaryota; kingdom Viridiplantae; phylum Streptophyta; class Magnoliopsida; order Poales; family Poaceae; genus Avena; species Avena longiglumis. The sequence continues at coordinate 481,688,273 of CP125978.1, read as the reverse complement.
ACCTGGTGGCACCCGTGCGCAGGTGGAGCCTATGTTGGCGAGTCTGTCGGCCTCTTCGTTGCTTTCTCTTCCAACGTGCCGAAGCTCGCAAACGTCAAAGTCTCCTTCGAGTGATTTTTAGAGTGCGCGGTACGCGATCATGTTGGCGGCGTGCGCGTCACACTCGTTCATTGTCTGCTGGACGACGAGGTTCGAGTCACCATAGATGACCAGGCGCGTTGCGCCGCAGATCTTGGTCATCCTCATGTCGTGGATGAGGGCCTCGTATTCGGCTTCGTTGTCGGAAGCTCAAAATTTCATCTGGAGGACGTACTTCATCTTGTCAGCCTAGGACGTCGATATGACCCGGCTGCTCTCGCCGCGCTTGGAGCCATCGAAGTGCATCGTCCATGACTGTGTCATGTCTGGGGTATCCGGCAGCTGTAGCTCCATCCAGTGGACGAGGACGTCCGGAAGGACCTGGGACTTGATCGTATGGCGCTTCTCGTAGACTATGTCTAGGGGAGACAGCACGATTCCCCACAGGGCCACACGTCATGTGGCCTCTGAGTTGTTCAGGATGTTGTTTATGGGTGCCTCATTGACGACCATCACCTGATGCTCCTGGAAGTAGTGGCTCAACCGACGAGCCATCATGAACACGCCGTAGGCGAGTTTCTGGTAGTGAGGGTACCTCTTATTTGTTGGTGTCAATACATCGCTGAGGTAGTAGATTAGGCATTGAACCCCATGGGTCTTTCCTTCTTCGGGCCGCTCGACGACGAGCACGGTACTTACCACCTGGTGTGTGGCTTCTATGTGCGCAGAGAGGCTCGCCTTTGGCGTGACCAGGACAGTGAGGTGAGAGTAGCCGCCTGTGTTCGAATGTGTCGCCCGCCGCGCCCACTGAATTTGTCTCGCTTTACGCAAACATAGAAAGGTAGGCTTTTCGCCCATGCGATGATGAATCTGCCAGTTGCATGCGAGCGGCCGAAAGTTGCCGGACACCTTTGAGGTTCTTCGTTTTCCATGGCCATTATGGCCTGGATTTTCTTCAAATTCACCTCGATCCTCGCCGGGGATGAAGTAGCTGCCAGCTTGACCATTCGGTTCAACTTGATCTTGTATCGATCAAGGTTGCTTAACATCTCGCGGAGATCCGATCGCTGTCTTGGCCTCCCTTGTTTTGATTACTATGTCGCCGCCGACATAGACTTCATGTTTCGCCGATCTGGTTCTTCGTGCATGCTTGCATGCATCGCCGGTACGCGGCACCTATGCTCTTCAGTCAAGGGCATTGTGTTGTAGCAGAACACCCGAACGCACATGATGAACGCCGGCTTTTCCGATCTTCACTTTCGCCAACTTGATTGTAGCCTGAGGGCGCTAAGGAAGGAGAGTTTCACATCTCTATTCAATCGATGATCCGATCGATCCGAGGAGAGGGAAGTGATACTGGCAGTGCTTATTCAATGATGTGAAGTCCATGCACATCCGTAGGATGTCCGTGGTTATTTTGGGGACCATCACGTGTTGGCGAGCCACCGCTTCCTTGATCTCCCCTCGAGCGAAATTAGCATCGAGCAACGCTGACTTCGACCGATGGCTTCGCCCGCCGCCGACAATCGCTTGATGGATTGTTCGACGGCTTGGTATCCGGGAACACATTGAGTGTGTGCCTGCTTAATTCCCCGAACTCGCATGTTCTTAGGACACTGTGCAAAGATTTCCTAGGCCACGAGGAATTCGACGAAAGCGCTTTCCTGGCGCGGGGCTAAGGTCGCTGACGATCACGCCGCCTTGGAGGCATCCGCCGGGTGGACCTGCACCTTCTTCGTGTCGATCGCTGAGTCGAACGATTACACGTCGTGTGTTCGCTTAAGACCGGGGTGCCTGTCCGTTCTGGCACCTGAAAGCCTATGAGCTCCCTCCCGCATGCCGAATGACCGGGAGATTCGCTGAAGTCCCCGCCGCAGCGGGTCCAATTCCGTGAAGCACCCGCCGACCGTGATGACGCCCCTAGGTCCGGCATCTTGAGTAGCGTGTACGCTGTGACGCGGCCAAGAATCGCGTGAATGCCACGCCCCGAGGATGGCGTGGTATTGTGATGGCCAATCCACCACTTCAACTCAAGTCGCCGCCTAAAAGTTGTCGGCCTGTCAAGATGACGCCGAGCCATATCTTCCTGTGGGGAATATGTTCTTCAGAACATTCCTCAGATCTGACCTATGCAAGTTTGGGAAAATTCACCAAACCCGTGATAGCGATTCAAAGGTGCTCACCAGCACTTTCGCAAGTGGGAAATCTAAGTAATAACATTACACAAATTCTCGATGGGACCCGTAATGTATATATATAACAGCGACTCAAGGAGTCAAGAATACGTATAATATACAAGATCCAAATCACCTTGAAACGGTAGGGCGTCCGATCACGGACAAGAAGCAATGGGGCTAAGAGCCCTGGGCGGTCAAGAATCCAATGGCGCCCATAACCCCTGCCCGTGCCAAGCCGAAGGCAACCCCGCTAACGGCGCGATCTCAAAACCTGCTTAACAAAAAAAAAGGTGCCACAAAGGGCAAAGCGTAAAAACAAAGAAAGAGCTGCCAAGATCGAGGCCAAGACACGGGCGAGGCTAGGAATTGGTCCTCGCCACATAGGTATGGTGGATCGAAGTGCGCAGCTACAAAGCATGTACTAAACAACCTATAGAGACTTCGATACAATCAAGGAAAACAGAGGGGAAGAATGACCTAACCGGATCCAGAACTCGGTTAACACCAAACAAACCCATCTCGGTGTTTCCCTCGAGACCAAACGAGGAAGTCAAACCGAGGAACCTCACAATTGCTGGCAGTTTTATTTATCTTCGTTGGTCGGGTTATCAAGCAGCAATTACTAGTCAGCATAGATAATCGCCCGATAAAAAAAACAAATAAAGGGCACTTTTAATTAACCATCTCCGCTATAGTTGGAACACTTGTTAATCGACACATATAGCATGAGATAAACCCAAAACCCAAAGCAGTTGGTCGGGTACTTTTTATTCAGCCATTTCGCTAGAAGAAGGCAATACTTCACTAGTCGATACAAATTGCTCGCAAGCTTGCCCAAACCAAACAAGCAAATGGTAAGGGAAGTATTAATTGTGCCATTCGCTGTAGTGGAGCCGATTACTAGTCATCACTATAAGTCAAATTTATAGCAAAGAACTTTAGTTATGCTTGTCTATGATCGTAGATACCGCGGTGTCTCCAAGTCGCCCAGTTATCCGCGGGACACGGGCTTTCGTAAAGTTTTACCCGCCGGGTGCAACCAATAGCAACACACGCTGATCAACCTCGGAAAACCAAATCAAAAACCCAACGAGGCTTTCACGATCGAACAATCACAGGATTCAGAAATATTTCGTTCAGGGCCACCCTTGAGTACACCCGCAACGGCAGCTAGCTTAGTCTTTATGACGGACCTTCAAAGTTTGTGGGGTCATGTAACCACAGCAGGTCCCCAAACGGGACTGGCTACGATACCACGTAAACGGGTCACAAATCCTAACAAGATAAAGAATGCTGTACCGCCGTGCACAATCGTAAATAAAGCAAAGAGTAGGCTGGCATAAGTACAGTAATAAAGCCTGACCTCAAACTAGTTTGTAGGCCCCCGTAAATAAGAATGAATCAAGCTTCCTGCTCGGGGGTCCCATATACCCGGATGGGATAGCGCCTGATAAATGCAAGGAACAGTATCAAGTACTCAGTCTTACGGACACAAGTGGCTCGAAACCAAATATTTTCTATCACCCAACCGATGCCTCTTGCTTATTCAATTTTAGTTGTTAAACAGAAATTAAAGTGGGATGAAAGTAAAACCAGAATCATCTCCAACATCAACACGCGGCAATACACGCTCAGCAATCGCAGCATGCGATGATTTACACACATCAAGACTTGGAGCAAGCAACCACGACGCCTGCTAAGTCCAACTATCTACCAAACAACAGTGGTATAGGGTGTGTCCAAGGCAATATAAGGCTGCAGGGGACATATATCGGCACGGAAACTAGAGCATCTAAACACGAGTATAGCAATAGATCAACAGGAGGGAATAAAGACTATAAAGTAAGATAGGTAGAAAGAGGAGATGCCTCACGGAAAACATTGTCAAGGTTTCCTCAAGATCGGGGCCAAGCTCATGATCAACTCAACCGGTAATCCTTATCCGGCCGAAGAAGCAAAACACTAGAAGAAACACCTGGATGCAATGTTTAATACACGCAAAAAGATCGGCATGAGGCATGCATGATGTATGGCATGCGGCAAGGATGCGTGCAATCGAAAGGTCATATTAAGTGGAACCGGGTCCCTGGACAATTAATTAGATGGTTCAAGTTGTTTAAGCCCCCGCAAGAAGTTTAAAAATGTGGTTTAACATGGCCAGATATGGTACCGGGTTCGCCATAACAAGTTTAAATGAGGCCATTATAAGGCTAGATTTTGTCCCCATATGGGGCCCCATATTTAATTATTAGGTGAATCTGGGCATAAGGTCTCCCCAACCAATGATATGCATGCGGATGACAATTAAGTATGCCAACAAGTTGGATGCTATTATGTTATAAAATAGGGTTTCGACAAGGGACCACACATTGAGGGGGTCCTCGACGGACTTGGGGCCTCGGGTTCGGGGTTCGGTCTCGGGTCCGGTGGTTCGACGGTCTGCCCTGCCGCTGGACGCTCTCGATTAAAGAGGTAGGTATCTTGGCTGCCCGTAAGGTGACTTGGTCCGGTGTCGTTTTGTTGTTCGGGATGAAGCACTTGTCGCATGGGCCCAATGGGACCGTCTCGGATCACCGTTGCTGCCGCTTCTTGTCGGTCAAAAGCATCTTGTCGCTAAGTAGGTCTTGTCTGCCGGCTTCGGCCACGATCTGGGTTCTGCGCCCAAACGTGTAGATCTTAAGGCTACCATGCGGGGTTCGGCGCCGACGGTTTATCACGCTACGAACTTGGGGGAACAAGCGGCTCTAATCGCTGCCCATGTTTACTTGATTTCGGGCAACGGTCTTCAAAACGCAGGGATGCGATCTTGGGGTACCGCTGCCTGGTGGTCGGTGATTTATCTGAATTGTCCGCGAGGCAATGCAGCACACGAGGAGGATCTGTATGGACAAGATCTTGGCTATCGGAAGATGGCAACACATCGCATTTTCCTTCTCGCATTCATGTAAATCCTTGCAAACAACCAAAGCATCAGATAGCAAGCCTCATACACCCATCAAGTCGCACGCAAGAGAACCTCCCTTGCGTAACAACTCACAGGCTCAAGAGCCGACGTGGCAATGTAGGTAGACGGCGTCTGGCAACCACGCCGCTGCTGCTCGAAAGGCTTTTGAAGACGCAAGGTGCAAAGTACTGGAGACCAGTGGAGGAGGTGACGACGCCGGTCGGCCAAGAGAAGGTGGCGTGGCGAGAAGCGGCACCGGAGGGGAGGAGGTTGGCGGGCGGAGAGCTGAGCGGGCCTGGTCGGAGGCGGCGCATGGAGGGGGGCTTGCCAGGCGGACGATGGCGCGGCCGTGGGAGATGCAGACGAGGCAGGGTATGGCGAGAGCTCGGCCAAGGGAGCACCATGGCCGGAGGCGCGGCCGAGAGAGGGATGAGGGAGCCATGCTGGGCGCAGAGGCAAAGGGAGGGCCAGGTGGCGCGAGCGGGTTTTGGGGCGAAGGCTGTCAACGAGGCGAAGTGAGGCGCAGGGGGCAGGGGGTGGGCTTGACGGAGGAGGAGGAGGAGGTGGGCGAACATGGGAACCCGGCGGACTGGTGGGGAGGTGGTTCTGGGAGAGGAGAGCGAGGGGGGACGGGCCGCGAGGGGTGGGACCTGTGGGTGGCGGGCAGAGTGGGGGCTGTGTGGTGGGTGGTGTTGACTGTGGTTGGGGTGTGCGGCGCATGTGTGTGTGTTGTGTGGGTGGGTGGGTCCTGTGAGAGAGAGGGAAGAGAGAGAGGGGGAAGAGGGCTAGGCCAAGTGGTGTCTGGTTGGGTGGGGGTTGGGGACGCGGCGATGCGTGGCGCGTGACCTGTCCGTGAGGTGGCTGAGGTGTGGGTAGATAGGTTGGTAGAAAGGGTTTGGGGTACCGCTTTTTATTTCGGGTGGTCGTTCGGGTCGACGTCTGCTCGACCGCCCCACTAAAATAATTAAATAATTTTATTTATTTAACACAGGCTTTTACAACCCGATAGCGGACAAAATAAAATAATCCGGGGACCCGGGTTTTGCTTGAATAAAGACTAAGCGCGAAAACAAAAATAGGTTTTTCTGCAAAAAGTTCCATTCAAGCAAATGCAATATGATGACGATGCTCGTATGCAATGTGGCATGATGACATGAGCATGCGGTCATGATGATGCAATGCACAAAAACAACGCGATTTTCTAGTTGTGGTTTTATGGATGCCACACCGACACCACTAACAATGGATCTCGCCCTCGAGATCCGCCTCATGGTACCGGAAAGAAGGTCGGCGGTCTGATCCTTCGCGCTTCGTGTAGATCCTCGTGACACCACTAACAAGAGGTCGTTGTCCGTGATCGTCGAGAGAACAGTCCGGGATCAAAAAGGTCGAAGGTAGAGGTATCAACAAATAAAGCCACCTCTATCTTCGATAGAAAGAGGGAACCGATGCATTCTCATCCACTTCAATGTACGCGAGCAAATAGAGTGAGTAGTCGGCATGGGGGCCAATCCATCACGCACCCAAACTATTACTCTGCACAATCAGTGGAAAAGCGTGCAACCATTCTCGAATCGATCAAGATCTCGACAAGCGAGGTTCGAACAAAGGAGTGATGCAGACTCTGCGCCGGATCTGCGTAGAGGATATCGTCGGCCGGAAAACACCGAAGGCACGAGAAGGAACAAGGGATGGTACCACAGACGAAGGATTCTTCGGATAGCATGAAGACCTGATGTAGCAACACCGTTACCAAAGGAGGAAGCGAAGCCTAAAGGTACGATTTGAAACCCAACCACGAGAAATCCCGGACTCAAGAAAGATACGAGGTGGATTCAAAACGATAGAGGTAAGAGAGGAGAATAGCGAGAGGGTAAGGAGTAAAATCGGACCTAATCAGAGCTATCCAACCGATTTTGCAAAATAGTTTTGACACTCTACTGCCGTCATAGCTAGGTTATCCACAGATGGACTTGTGGGGTATCAGAATCCGAGCTCGATACCACTCAGAACACCCTCAGGACCCTATGCAAGTTTTAGAAACCCGCCAAACCCGCATAGAAACGATTCAAGGTGCTCACCAGCACTTTCATGGGTGGAAAACGAAGTAATATTACACAACAGTCCTCGATGGGACTCAAGAATGTATATATACAACAAATGACTTTCGGAGAGTCAAGAATACAGATATAATATACAAAGATCCAAATCACCTTGAATGATAGAGCGTCCGACTACGGACAAGATGCAAATGGGGCTAAGAGCTGAAGAATAACCAATGGCGCCCATAACCCTGCCTGTGCCAAGCCGGAAGGTAACCCTGCTAACGACGCCGATCTCAAACCTGCTCAAGCAAAAGGTGCCGACAAGGGCAAAGGAAAAGAGGAGCGTCGATCGAGGCCAAGACACGGCGAGGCTAGAATTGGCGTCCTCGCCTACATAGGTATGGTGGATCGAGCGGCAATGCAAAGAAGCACTAAACAACCTATAGAGACTCGATACATACAAGGCTATCAGAGAGGGATAAGAAAGACCTATTCAGAACCAACCTTATTCTACCATCAAACAAACCCATCCTGGTGTTTCCCCCTCGAAACCAAACGAGGAAGTCAACCGAGGGACTCACACCGTTGGCAGTTTTATTTATTCGGTTATCGTTGCAGTAATTACTAGTCAGGTATAGATAATTATCCTGATAAAATAAGCAGTGGGCACTTTTAGTTAACCATTCCATTGTAGTTGCGACACTTACTAATCAGATTCAATTAGCATGAGATAACCCAAAACCCAGCAGTTGTTGGTACTTTTATTTAGCCATTCCGTTGTAGTGAAGCTGATTACTAGTCATATCGGATACAAGTCAATTTATAACAGTAAACTTTAGTTATAGTTGTCTATGATCAAGCACTGTGCTAAGTCGCGTCCATAACCGCGACACGGCTTCTCGAAAAGATTTAACCTGCAGGGTGCACCAAAGTATCACAAGCACTTGACCCTTTTGCCGATTAGTTAACATACACCCATCGGTATGTGGCGGGGCCTAAGTCATGACGTTCAGACCAAAGCAAGCACGGGCCACCCACTAAAGTACACCCATAGCGAAGTCGGCGGTCTCAGAGACGGACCTAGGGTTTCTGCGATGATGGTAAACGACAAGAAATCCCAAAATCGGGACTGTCGATACACGAAAACACTCCGCTTCCTAAAGCAAGACAGCGTGCTCCTCACACAATCGTAAATAAAGCGAGAAAGCATGGCATAGGTGCAGGATAGTAAATAAAACCTCAAACTAGTTGTGGCCCCAAAGACAATACTTTGAAATCAGGTAATAATCAATGGGGGGCCCATATCTCCCCACCTGTGGTTAGCGCGCTCGATCTCGGAACAGGTGTCAAGAACTCGGGGTCCTACGGGACACAAGTGGGCGGTCGGAAACCAACATTATCTATCACCCACCGATGCCTCTGCTTACTTACTTCAATTTTAGTTGTTAAACGGTAATTAAAGTGAACAAAAAGTAAAGCCATGATCATCTCCAACATCAACATGCGGCAATTCTCCAACTATTGTGGTGCTAGACGACACGCAAAAACACTTGAGCAAGCGACTACAACACGCGGGTCCAACTATCTACCAAACAACAGGTAATAGGATGTGTCCAAGGCTATATATGGCTGCAAGGGATATCACGGGTACGAAATCTAGAGCATCGCAACACAGATAGCAATAGATCAACAGGAGGGAAATAAATACTATAAAAGTAAGATAGGTAGAAAGGGGGAGATGCTCGCCTGAAAACATTGCCGAAGGTTCAACCGAAGATCGGGTCGACACTCGCATCAACTCAACGGCCTTATTCGCGAAGAAGCAAAACACTAGAATAAATACCGGATGCAATATTTAATACAACGGCAGAGGATCGGCATGATGCATGTAGGAAGTATGGCATGGCAAAGATGCGATGCAATTAGGTCATATTAAGCGGAACCGTGGTTCCGACAATTAGTTAGATGGTTCAAGTTGTTTATCTACCCCGCAAATTAAATGTTGCATTAGCAAGGCAAAACAAGTTACCGGTTCGCTACTCAAATTTAAATGAGGCCAATATGAGACTAGATTTGCCTGCATATGGGCCCCATATTTAATTAGATGGTGAATCGGCATAAGGCCCCCAAACCACATGACAATATGCATGAGAGAATGACAATTTAATATGCGACAAGTTTACTATATTATAAAATAGGGTTTTCGGGAAGGGGTTCACACATTAGGGGGTCGCGACGAACTTGAGGTTCCGGGGTTCGGGGTCGGTCTCAGGGTCCAGGGTTCGACGGGTCGGTCTCGGCGGGAACGTTATCGAACAACGGGGCAGATCTTGTCGTCGTCGGGTTGGTCGGTTCTCGGCGAACTGGTCGGTTCCCTGTCGGAGGTCTTGGCGCTTCGGATCTGTTTTCGGTTCGGGGCCTCAGGGTCTTGGGGTTCGCGTCCGTGTGGCGGTCTTGTTGTTCCGTGTAGGCGTTCTCGAGGTCGATGGCGAACTTTTCCGGTACCGGGGTTCGGGTCCGGGAAGGAGTACTTGGCGTGGCCGAGCGGAAGTCTTGATGGTACTCGGTTCCGGGAAGATCTTGTCGCACGGTGTCTGGTAGGCGAACTTGTCGGTCCCACGGTTTCAATTGTCGGTGTCGGACCCGGGTCGGCCTTGGCGTTCGGGTCGAAGACCTTGACGGCGACACGATGTCCTTGCGGGGTTGCGGATCGTCTAGGTGTCTAGTCATCGGATCGGTCTCGGTTCCACGGTTCAATCTTCGGATACTTTGGGTCCTTGCCGAAGATCTTGGCGATGTCACAGACGGCTATAGCCGAATGGTCTTGGCGTTCCACGAACGGCGAAATTCGCCAGATCTGCAGATCTTGCGTCGACGCACGCAGCGGTGCGAGGCTGCACCAGGGCGTCGGCAACCGCTAAGAACTTGCTGCCCTTGGCTAGCTGCGGGGATGCGCGCCTGGCCAGCGGCCGACGTAAACACGCTACAGGGAGGGCCCACTAGGGAAGCGGCGGAGGTGGCGGACGGATGAACCGACGACGAGCAGCGCGGCTGGCGGGCAACATGGACCTGGCCGAGGCGGCAGACGAAGGGAGCAGGGTTGCGTGGGGCCCGGCGGCGGAGGCCAGCTCTGCTGGCGGGCTCGAACGCGAGGCGCGGAACGCAGCGAGGCGGCGGGCAGCGGCTCGAGGACGGAGGCGACCGCGGCGAGGAGTGGCAGCGCGGCGCTGTCGTGGCCGGGCGGCGAAAGCGGCGGCAGCGTGACAGGGAAGAAGGTGGCGGAAGCGGCAGCCGGAGGAGGAGGTTAGCGGCGGGAGCTGCGTGGAGGCGGTCGGGCGGCCACACCTGAGGGGGGCTTAGCAGGCGGACGGCGGCGCCGCTGGGGGCGCAGACGCGGGGTGGCGAGATCGGAGGTGGGAACCTGGCGGTGGCCGAGCCAGCTGTAGAGAGGATGAGGGCGGCGCGGGCGGAGGCAAAGGAGGGGCAGGTGGTGTGGCTCAGAAGGGCCGCGGCTGAGGGCGGAGAGGGTGAAGGGCGGGGGTGGCCGGACGGGAGGAGGCGGAGGTGCGGGGCGAGCAGGGGAACCGGCCGACGTGGGGAGGTGGTTTTCGGGAGAGGAGGCGAGGGAGGGACGGGGCCGAGGGGTGGGACCCAGGGCAGGTGGCGGGCCAGGCGTGGGGGATGTGTGTGTGGGTGGTGTTGACCGGGGTGGTTGGGGTGTGCTGCTGGCGTGCGTGTGTGTGTTGTGTGGGTGGGGCTGTGGGGTGGGTCCCAGGGAGAGAGAGGGGAAGAGAGAGAGAGGGGGAAGAGGGCTAGGCCAAGTGGCGGTGTCTGGTTGGGTGGGGGTTGGGGACAGGGCGACGTGGCGGCATGGGACTGGTCCGGGTGAGGTGGCCGGAGGGTGTGGGTAGATAGGTTGGTAGAAAAGGGTTTGGGGTGGACCGTTTTTATTTCTGGGGGTGGTCGTTCGGGTCGATCGGCCCGTTCGACTGCCCCACTAAAATAATTAAATAATTTTATTTATTTAACACGAGGCTTTTACAACCCGATAGCGGAAAAAACAAAATAATCCGGGGACCCGGGTTTTGCGTTTGAATAAAGACGGGGCGTTTAGAAAACACAAACAGGTTTTTCTGCAAAAAGTTCCATTCAAGCAAATGCAAGATGATGACGATGCTCGTATGCAATGTGGCATGATGACATGAGCATGCGGTCATGATGATGCAATGCACAAAAACAACGCGATTTTCTAGTAGTGGTTTTTGCGGGATGCCACACATTATGGCCTGGATTTTCTTCAGGTTCACCTCGATCCCTCGCTGGGAGATGAAGTAGCCAAGCAGTTGACCATTCTGGGTTCAACTTGATCTTGTATCGATCAAGGTTGTCGAACATCTCGTGGAGATCGTCGATCAGTGTCTTGGCCTCCCTTGTTTTGATTACTATGTCGTCGACATAGACTTCTATGTTGCGGTCGATCTGGTTCTTCAGGCATGCTTGCATGCATCCGGGTACGCAGCACTGCGTTCTTCAGCCGAAGGGCATTGTATTGTAGCAGAACACCGAACGACATGATGAACGCCGTTTTTCTCGATCTTCGACTTTCAAATAATTTGATTGTAGCCCGAGGGCGCTAAGGAAGGAGAGTTTCACATCCTGCATTCGAATCGATGATCTGATCGATCCGAGGGAGAGGGAAGTGATACTTCGGGCAGTGCTTATTCAATGATGTGAAGTCCATGCACATCCGTAGGATGTCTATGTCATTTTTGGGGACCATCACGGTGTTGGCGAGCCACTCGCTTTCCTTGATCTCCCTGATGAAATTAGAATCGGCGAACTGCTGACTCGACCGATGAGCCCGTCGCCCGGACAATCGTCGGATGGATTGTTTGACGGGCTTGGTATCTGGGAACACATTGAGTGTGTGCTCGGCTAATTCCCTGGGAACTCCTGGCATGTTCTTAGGACACCAGGCGAATATTTCCCAGCGCTCACGGAGGAATTCGACGAGTGCGCTTTCCTATGCGGGGCTAAGGTCGTTGGCGATCAGCGCCGTCTTGGAGGCATCCGTCGGGTGGACCTGCACCTTCTTCGTGTTGACTGTTGAGTCGAACGACATGTCAGGTGTGTTCTGCCTAAGACTGGGGGTGCCCCGTTGTCCGTCACTCTCGGAGCCTTATGAGCTCCTCCTGCATGCCGAATGACTGGGAGATTCGGTTGAAGTCCCTGTCGCAGTGGTCCAATCGGGTGAAGCACCCGTCGACCGTGATGACGCCCCTAGGTACTGGCATCTTGAGTAGCAGGTACGCGTAATGCGGTACTGCCAAGAACCGTGCGAATGCCACGCGCCCGAGGATGGCGTGGTATTGTGATGGCCAATCCACCACTTCGAACTCAAGTCGCTCGCCCCAAAAGTTGTCGGGCTTGCCGAAGATGACGTCGAGCCATATCTTTCCCAGGGGGAATATGCCCTTCCCTGGGACGATGCCGTGGAACGTTGTGTCGGATTGTTCCAGGCTGCACAGTAGGATCCGCATTGCTGCTAAGGTGCTAGCGAACATCAGATTGATGCCGCTACCACCGTCCATGAAGACGCAGCTCATATCGAACCCTCCAATCTGCGCCTCGAGCACCAGGGCAGCATGACCTGGGCGAGGGATCTGGCGAGGGTGATCCGAACGGCTGAATGTGATGCAGGACTCCGAACCGCTGAGGTACTCAGGGATGGTGGGTGGAGCAGTTACAGCCAAACTGACCTGGCGGGTGACTTTCTTCTACACCCTGTTTGTTGGGCGCCCCTTTTGGATCATCAATGACAATTTCGGCGTGGGGTACCCGTTTCCACCGTTGTTCTGCGCGGGCACGATTGGGTGATTTGGGGGTCCCACGGGTGGTGGTGGAGGATCTCCGTGGGCGATCTCACCTGGTGCGGGTACGTGCCCGTACCCAGGGTTTGGGGCTTGCTGCCTTATCTGGGACATGCTCTCACTGAGTTTCTGGAACTCGCGGCAGTCTTTGAGAATGTGGCTTGCCTTCTTTTTGTCATCCTTCTTGTCGATGTAGAAGTGGATGGTGGATGGGCCCGACAATTTGTCATATGCCGAGGGCTCGTCATCGTGGCTGCGACATTGCCACGATTGCGATGGGCGTCCTCCATCGCGGAAGTTGTTTCCACGGTATCCACCGGTGTTGCGGTTTCCCTCGTTGCGGCGGTCGGCGTAGCCAGCCGCGACCATGTCGGGTCATGTCGCGATCGTCGTAGGCGCGTGATCTTCGTTTTCTATGGCGCTCGCGTCGGCGACCGTAGTCATCTTCCTCCTCCGACTGTGCTCGGTGGACGGAGTCCTCACCATCTGCCCACCTATTGGCGATCTCCATGAGGTGGTCGAGTGTTTTGGGCTTGACTCGCCCGAGTTCTTCCTTGAAGTCCTAGCGTTTGACGCCATCTTTGAAGGCGTCGATTGCTCTCTCCTCAGAGATCTGCACCGCGGAGTTTTTGGTGTTGGACCAGCATAGTATGTACGAGCGAATGGATTCGCCCGTTCGTTGGGTGCAAGCCCGTAGCTCCTCGATCGAGGCTGGCCTCTTGCTGGTGCCCTTGAAGTTTTAGATGAAATTGTACGCCAGTTCCTCCCAACTTCGGATGGATCCCGAGGATAGGCTGCTGAGCCAGATCCGGGTTGCGCCTATCAGCTGCAGCTGAAGGCATTGCAAGGCGGTGTTTTTGTTTCCGCCGTGTAACTTGACGGACGATAGGTGGTCGCTGAGCCATGCCTTCGGCTCCTGCGTATCGTCAAACTTCGGAGTATCCGAAGGAATCTTGAAGTTCCACGGCATCCGCGTCGGCCGAACAGATCTGCTGAAGCATCGACCTCCGCAGAGTTCTCCTTCATCGTCATCCTCTTCGGATTCGGATAAGCACACGCGCTGGTGCATGCTTTGTCGATCTTGCGTTGGGTGAGCTCGCTTCTAGCGTCGTAGTCGCGGCTGCGACGCCGCGAGCTCTTGTGTCGTCGAGGCAAGTCGCGTTCTTCCTCGTCGGATGAGGGTGTGGGACTGTGGTTGAATCTGACCGCAGCCTTCTTCTTCGGCTCCTCAGGAGCTTCCCCGTGGAGCACAGCTCCAACGAGTCCGAGTCCGGCTAATGCGAAATTGTGCATGGCCCTCTTCGGGTCCCCCACCGGAGGTGGATGGGATGCAAGGTATGTGGTGGCTGCCATGATCGCAGCTTGCAGCGTCTTTGGGATGACGTTGACGTTGGCATCCATCTCCATGAAGGATGTGTTGAGGGTTCGGGACACCTCACGACGTGCGGCGGGGTCCATGTTCTCTACGCGAGAACGATGCTTGTTGGCGTTGTTGCTATGCGAGCTAGAGCCGCCGATGGCGGAGAGCGAAGCTCACCGCGCGCTAGACTCCGAGGCCGCTTGCTTGCGTTTGTCGAGTACTTCCTGCATCTTCACCTGCTTTTTGTGCTCTTCGATGAGGAGCAGGTGGTATGCCATCAGTAGGTATCGTGAGGCACCCACAGGAAGGATCTTGTTGCCCGCCACGGATTCGCGATCTTGGTTCCATCCTTCCTCGCTGAGGTGGATTACCCGACTAGCGTTGATGTCGTCTTCGTTGGGTGGGGGATGATCGTCTCCCGTTTTCCCCGTTTCTACCACTACTAGGAAAACGGCAATAGGTAATCCACACATCCGTGGCGCACGTGCTAGTGGTGCCCCACGGGTAAAATAGGTGTGGCGCACTGCCCACAGGTGCCCTACTAGCGCCGTGGCGTGGCGCACGTGGGGGTGGTGCGCCACGCCTATGTGTGGTCCAGGGCACGTGTGGCCGCAGCACACATACCCATAGCGCACTAGGTCAAGGTGCGCTATGGATGTGCAACTTAGCCGTAGGGCACTCCGGCCTAGTGCGCTACGGGGCTGTATGTTACAGTAGCTGGGTCAACTTAGTCGTAGGACACTCTGTCCTAGTGCCCTACGGCTAAGTGGCCTACACCAACTCCACTCCCCCCCACCCGTGGATCGCCTTTTTAGGCTTTCTAAAAAATAAAAGAAAATGATAAACACTTCAAACAATAAAATCATTTCATATGTAGGTAGGTAATGTGGTATAGTTTCTAGGAAAATTAAAAAACATGATTTTTCACTTTTTCTGCAAAAAAAAGTCATGTCACGGTAAAATGGCCGTAACTTTTGCATACGATGTCGAAAAAAATCGTATAATATACCAAAATGACGAGAACAAGATTTTTCATTCGCTCGCAACCACCTCTGGTCGTTTAGCGATTTTTTAGATTTTCATAATTCGAAAAGAGTAAAAAGTTACGGTCAAAAGACCGTTTTTCCTGCTGAAAAAAAATAGAGAAAACTTACCCGTAGCGCACCACCACCTAGTGTGCCACGAATAAGCTTGGGCGGGATTCAAAATTTGAATCCTCACCCCGCCCACCTACCTTTCCCTTACCCTTTTCCCTCTCCCTTTTCCTTTCCCTTCTCCTTCTTCCTTCTCCCTTCTCCTTCTTCCTTCTCCTTCTTCCTTCTTCCTTCTCCTTCTCCTCCTTCCCCTTCTCCTCTCCTTGCAGTGACGGCGCGACGACGGCCTCCTGCTCTCCTTGCAGTGACGGTGGCGCGGCGGCGGTGGCACAACGGCGGCCTCCTCCTCTCCTTGCAGTGACGGCGGCGTCCGACCTCCCTTCCTTCCTCCCTTCCTCCCTCTCTTCCTCCATCTCTTCCTTCCTCCCTCTCTTCATACCTTCCTTTCTCCAACCACACCCTTCCTACCACCTCGATGCCGGCGAGGACTAGAGCGGCCACGGCCTCCCGCACCTCCCTGCCACGGCCATGCTCCGGCGAGGTGACACGACTGCGGCGGCGATGCACGGACCCGATTGCTTTTGCAATTCAAAACGAGGGTGTTTTTTGCATTTTTTGATTTTTGAAAAAAACATCCGTGGCGCACCACAGCCACCTAGCCGGGGCACTGGTAGTGCGCCACGCCTATCTCGACACAACCGTGGCGCACCATGCAGTGCGCCACGGCTACGAGATAGTTGTAGCACGAGGCCCGTGGCGCACTGCTAGTGTGCCACGGAAGGCCTTTTCAGGTGCGTCACGAACAGGCGTTTTCCTAGTAGTGTACCCTGCGGGTTGGGTGGCGGGTCGGGTGCTTGCTGATCCACGTCGCTCTGGATGACCACGGCGCACTAGTAGCGTTCGTAGGGTGGATCGTTGCTGCCGCAGCTTTCGGATCTGGAACCGTAGGTCCCTTCATTCGACGGCGGATCGCACAGATCTGAGTTGCAGCAGCTGCTGGCATATGACTCATCTGTCGATGGTGATGTGCGTAGCACGGGATGTGGGGCCCATGAGGCGGGCCTGGTCGATGGCATGGGCATCCGCTCTGGGAGGCGGAGATTGCTGGTCTGCCCCACTTGGAAGCAGAAGCTCCCGAACAGAATCTCGAGTCCGTCGCCAACGAGCTCGAAGTCCTTCAGGGTGGCTGGCGAGTGGGCGATGAAGTCGAAAGCGCCGAAGAGGAGATGGCTCTCCGTCGCCGAGGAGTTGTAGATCGCTTTGGTCGGGACCGTCACGATCGCACTGTCAGCCCCGTTCCACAGAGCGGCCAATTGACGAGGATCGATCTCGTCAATGCCCATTGTTATGAGATTGGGTTTTGGAGAAGATGGGGGTGCTGGAGATCGCGGAACGGTTAACAGACAAGCAAACAGGGGACACGAGATTTACCCAGGTTCAGGCCCCCGGAGGGAAAACCCTACTCCTACTTGTCTGCTCTTGATTA
The DNA here is from genome assembly GCA_030063025.1 of Avena longiglumis. NCBI lineage: Eukaryota > Viridiplantae > Streptophyta > Magnoliopsida > Poales > Poaceae > Avena > Avena longiglumis. The sequence continues at coordinate 481,671,219 of CP125978.1, read as the reverse complement.
CGGCGGAACCGAATGTTACAGGGGTACGCAGATGCAATCTGGCGTGTAGGTGTGTATGCGGTGGTATGAGAGGTGCCCTCCTCGTCGTGCCCTCCTGGCCTTTATATAGAGGTAGGCAGGTCTCGGGCACAGATAGAGTCGGTTACAGGTTTTAGGGTTTGCCCCTTTGAATATTCTATCTATTCTAGTCTTGCTCTCCAAGGATCCGAAGGCGTCATGGGCCGAGGCCACCCGAAAGTCTTCATGGGCCGCGCATATTCTCGTGGGCCTTCCTTGGGCTGGACCAGGTATGCTAAGGTCGGTACCCGTAGGGTATAACCATGTCACATACTTTTTTATCCTTTTCTTTTCTGATTTAATTTATAGTTTTTGTTTCATGTCTCTAAATTGACCAAGGTAAAACCCAAAAAATGTGAAATTTGCAAGTTTCTCTCAGACATTATAGAACTCCATTTCAGTACAAACTGAAAAATACAGAATTAGATTATACATACTTGACCTAAATAGATTATATGTACTTTACCTTATAGGCTACTGAGCAAACCTCAAATTGGATTCAAGTTTTAGAGGAAATCCAGTTTAAATATTTCAAATATAAAACTTTTGCATGATGACATGATTCAATCCATAATTTTGAAATAATAATTTTTTTGGATGATCGTGGCAATATCGTCCATCTATTAATACAAAATCCATATAGGGTTTTGTTCCCCTCGTCGGTGACTCCGTCGGTGTGCTCCATCTCCGGTGGCCTTGGAGCCTTGTAGGCGTGATAGGCAATGCCCCTTGATGGTGGGAGGTTTCCCGTTCTCAGTTTTGGTTTTCCCGGTGCCTTCCTCGGAATGGTGAGACGATAACTACATCCTGAAATAAGAATATATAAGGTCCTCTCGCTATATCCATGCTCTGGTGGTGCATCTAGCGTCGACATAGGGCCCGTGGAAATCCTTTGCCCGGCGAATCTCTTGGGTTTAACAGGTTTTCTTACTCATTTATGTGGTTTCAGGATAGTCTCTTCTGTTCTACGTTTATCATCATTGGCGACGGTTGATGCTCTCTTGTGTTGGTACTATGCGGCTTAGCACGATGAATTCATGGCTATCTACTGCAACAAGATCTACCACGACAAGCTTTGCCCGGTTCCCGTGATGGAGGGGCAAAGAACGGCGATGCGTCTTCGGCTCATTCTAGTGTATATAGGCGTCGCTAGGAGTTCCACTGACCTATTTGTATTTTTCATTACTTTAGGTCTATTTGTACTACTATTGATGGTTATAGATAGACCGGTGAAATTTTCACAAAAAATACTGAAATTTCTGAAACAGTATGCCCATATTGCAATACATGGGAATAGCCGTAGTACAATAGAAGAATAGATATCTTATGAAGATTTTCTCATATCAAACTTGGCACTTATGAAGATTTTCTCACGCATCAAATGGAGCAAATCTTTTCTTGCATTAATACATTTAATATTGTAAAATGGAAGAAAAGGATATGCATATCTTATCCAATTAATATATTGTTATATACATACAACAAAGGAATTTATAGGCCATCATAATTATTATTTGAAACATAAATGCGTGGTAATATATGGTGCATATATAAGGGGTATAAACATTATGAAATTCACAACTCAATTTTTCACAATGAAAGAAAAGCAAGTTATTAGAGTGACCCTTCTCCTGTCATGTCTAGTTCTGGGCTTATAGCTCCTATGCGACGTCTTTACATGGAATTGGAAGGAAAGCGACATCGTTGAAAAGAATAGCTCGCATGCGACGGTTGTGAGGCAGCTAATATCCCAGGGCCACGCGAGCCTTAAAACGGTCGTAAGGACACATTTAACTTTGTTCCAATATTAGGGTTAAGCCAAACCGGTTGGTTGGGACAGCCAGTCAAACCAAACGCTTCCGACCGAGCGCGTAACACCTGGATAGCTTCGACGGCGGCGGACCTCACCCATCGTTCTCGCCGGCGGAGGCACGGCAATTAATTTAGGCGGCGGCGCTTTCATTCGACGACGAAGGTGGTGAGTGCCATTTGAAGGCTAATTCCTCTCCCATTCTTCTCAATTCGAGATCTGAGCATGCCCATTGATGCTAGATTGTGGAGGCGGTGTCTGAGCAGGCGAGGTAGCGATATGGATCATGGAGAGGGAACTTCTAATCGGTATATCCCGTATCTCTGCACTTAATTTCTCTAAGGTTGAGCTCTTTGTTCGCTTCCGCTAGCTCACAGTGCTTAAAAAGCAGGGAGCGATGTTGCGGCCAAACCTTCAATTTCGCATCAATTTATTTCCCTAGGGATGTTTTAGTTGATGGCAGCAGCAGATCATTGAGAGACACGGTTGTTAAATGCGAGGTGGAATTAGAAAATGTTGATCCCAAGAGCTAATAAACATGGGAGAGGAGGCAGAAGGAAAATGGTGGAAAAATTGGGGATAGTGTGGTTTGGGGCGAGCAAGAAGTTTCTTTGTTACGATTTGATGATTGCAAATGTGACTATGTTAGGGTTGAGACAGGGAACATATAGTTGATGAAATCGATGAGAAACGGTTGGACAAGCAAAACTGTTCTGTTTTTAGAGCTCATTGATCTGAAACCTGATTCAAGGGTTGGATATGTGGCCTCGCTGGCTGCTCAGATGGTCGAGGATGATTGGGCTGCACAAAGGCAAGTAATGCCTATACTTACTGAGTTGGGAGTGTTAACAGTGGAGGATGATGATGCTAATTCACAAGGGAAGGCTGCAGATGGTAATGCACAAAGGATTGTAACATGATTGGAATTGGTTGAGATACATGACCGCACTGATTTGGTCATTGCACCAATAGATGACATTGAAATGGCAAAGCTTTTTGGCATTCCTATAGATGACAGAGACAAGGAGAAGAAGAGGGACGAAGCTGCAAATGATGATGACAACCATTTAAGAGATGAAGAGGCAGATATAGATCTAGAGTTGTTGGAAAATGCTGCAGTTCATGTAGATGATGCACATGATGATGAGCTAGTAACAGTTTATGACAAAGAGGACCCAGTTATTGAAGTTGGGAGATTGTTTCCAAGCATGGATGAATTCAGGATGTGTTTCAGGACATATGCAGTCAACGTGAGTTTGCTACCAAGACTATGTGGTGATAAAGAAGTTCTATGCAAAATGCATAGGTTATGATGGTGGTGCCAAGCCTTTCAAGTGGTATATATCGCTAGACGCCAACGATGGAAGGACAATAAGAGTGAATCAAATTCCAAAACCTCATACTTGCATTACAAGTTCTCAAACAGTTACAAAGATGACATCACAATTATGGGTTGCAGAAAAGATCAAGCCCATTTTATCCACAACACCAAACGACCTTGCAAAGATATCGAAAATAGACTTGGAAGCGACCCATTAAGCTGAATTATACTACAGTGTGGAAGGCAAAGCAAAGGGCAATGAAAGAGCTATATGGTGATTGGGCAAATACCTTTCGAATGCTTTATAACTTCAAAGCAGAAGTAGAGAAGAGGTCACCTGGCAGTGTTGTGGAGATAGATACTGAGGTAACATCTGATGGGAAAGTCTTCTTCTCTAAATTCTTCATGGCTTTAAAGCCTTGCATCGATGGCTTCAAAGAAGGTTGTCGTCCATATTTGAGTATAGACTCATCTTTCTTGACTGGAAAGTGGAATGGTCAACTAGCAACATGCAATGCTTTAGATGGACACAATTGGATGTTCCCTGTAGCTATTGGCATGTTTCAGTCTAAAACAGAGGCATCATGGACATGGTTCATGATGCAGTTGAAAAGATGCATAGGGACAGTCTCTCCATTGGCAGTGCACACAGATGCATGTAAAGGTTTAGAAAATGCAGTGAAGATTGTTTTCCCTCATGCTGAGCGGAGGGTGCTTGACCATATGTGGATGAATTTGATCAAAAATTGAGGAGATGATTTTGGGCGCATGTGAATGACAAGATCTTACACCGTGAGACACATTCATATCACCTTGAGAATATTAAGGCGGCATGCTCGAGGAGGATAGGGTCAAGTTTTGTACATGGTTGGAAACCTACCATTCTCTTTTATGGTACAGTCTGGTTTTAACACGCCATCAAATGTGATCATATCAACAATAATTTGGCGAAAGTTTCAACAACAAAGTGAAGGAGTTAAAAGACTTGCATGTCCATGACATGGTTGACCATATCAGGATCATGATCATGAGGTTGTGGGAATTGAGAAGAAGGCTTGGTGATGTTCTTCAAGGAGATAAGCTTCGATGTTGTGCAGCGGTGGTCAAGGAGCGTAAATCTTGCACATTTGCGTGTTGAGAAATCCTCATTGTGGGGTCTTGAAGTCGGAGATACAAAGACTGGCAGAGGCATGTTGTTGACACTCAATTGCATGAATGCACATGCCTTGAGTGGCAACACACTGGAAGCCTTGTGAGCATGCCATACTTTTCTTGGCCTCCAAACACAAGCTAAATATGCACCCATATTTGCATGAGTATTATTCTGTAGCAAAATTCAAGGCTGCATATGGAACACCAATTCCAGCACTTACAGATCAGTCTCAGTGGCTGAAGTGGACATTCAGTTCTCCTTGTGTCATCCTTTGATGAAAAGAAAGGTGGCAGCCCAAGCAGAGTAGATTCAAGGCTTGGTTTGAGAAAGGTGGGAGCAGCAAGAAGGGAAATAGAGATGAAAAGAAAGATGCCAAGCCAAAAAGGGCCCAAAAAGGTAACAAGAATAGATGCAAACTCTGTGAAGAACTTGGACACCGAGCTGGCTCTACCAAGTGCAGATACTGTTGAAAAGCCAAAGTATGTTCATCCAAAATCTATCCCATTTCTTGTTGATGATTTTTCTCCCCAGCTAACTTGCTTGTTTTCAGGAGGAAGCGTGGAGAAAAAGGCCCACCTCTTGTTGTTGACGAATGCTGGCCAATGAAAAGGGCAAGAATCAATGGCCAAAGAAAGAAGAGAACTAACGGATCATGTTTGGTCTTCTTTGAGGTGCAATCTGAACTTGTTTTGTAGGATGATGTGCAAATTGTTGAGGCTTTAGGGCACACCGTTTCTGATTTGGAAGCTCTGGTGCAAAATGAGGGGGAAAATGAGCCTGTTGTTGAGGCTCTGGTGCAAAATGAGCCTGTTGTTCAGGCTCGGTGCAAAATGAGCTGTTGTTGAGGCTCGTGCAACTGACCAAGTTGTTGAGGCTCTGGTGCAAATTGACCATGTTGTTGAGGCTCTGGTGCAAAGTGACCATGTTGATGAGGCTCTGGATCATGATCATGAGGTTTTTGAGGAGGTGCAGGAGGTGAAGGAGACTCTTGGACGTGCTGTGGGGAGGCCAGATGGTAATGGTAAGAAAAAGAAGAGCATAAACCTATTGTGTGGTGTGAAACTTGTGAAGGAGGAGGCAAAGCAGGAGGCTGCTATCGCCAGGTGGGAGGAGAAGGAGGCCTAGCGCGCCTTGAAGAAAAGGCGCAGACGGCAGGAGGAGGAGCAACGGGAGGCCAATGGTCGGGCCTTCCGGGAGGAGCAACAGAAGCGGGACCAGCGGGAGAGGCTGGCGACGTGGAATGCGGCTGCACCGGCACCGCCTCCACCGCCGATGGAGTAGGGGGTTAGGGTTTAGGCGGGGCGCCTATTCCCTTCTATATTATTGTATTTTTTTATTTTTATTGTAATGTTATCGATCCCCCTATCTAATATAAGTAATGTTATCCCAATATTATCTATCCCCTTGTTTCATTATAATCTGTGTTTTATTGTATTGTCATTTGTCAAAACACCCAAAACAACAAGTGTATAAAACAAAAGACACAAAAACAAGTTCATATAATACTCGTGCAATATTTATATATTTACAAGTGTATAAAACAAAAGACACAAAAACAAGTTCATACAACACATGGTTCATTTTCAAATAAGACATTTACATATTTACATAAGTTAAAGGAGCGCCCAAGTTATGTTAGTTAAAGGGATGTCCTTGGACTTCATTTATATATTTACTTTTGCAAAAAAAATATTGCAACCTGAGCACGAGTATCTGCAGATCCACACGTTCCTATTTAGATTGTAACGCGAGTACCATTTTTTTGCCCAATCAACATATAGTTACTATTGGGCCTGGATACGTCAATTTTGGCATGGCTAAGTTATATTTGGGCCTGGCCTTTTTCAATCCTCGTCAATTGTTTTTTTACTTTTCAACCGCTCCCCCTCCCCTGCACATGGGCGCCCCCTGCACACTGATAAAAGGAACACTGACAAAACTGACTAAACTGAAGAAACACTGATTTCGAAAACAGAGCAGCTCAAAATTAGCCCGAATTTGTGTTGCATTTTATTCAAGCCAAAGACATAGACCATTACATCTATTACAAAGCATCACTTGAACACTGACTGCGCTGTCTAATGACTAACGATGAGGAGATAAACTAATCCGAGAGAAATTACACAAAAATAAAAAAACCGGCCATCAGATTGTCCTGCTTCTTCAATTCGATGATTTGCCTTAGCTGCTTGTTCATCTTCTTTAGCTCGGCGTTCACTTCCGCATCCACCGTAGTACTAGCGGAAATGGGGTTGCCACATCCCAATTGCTCCACCACGGACGGGTTTTTGAGCTCCCGGGATGCTACCTCCACCCCAATTCGCTCGATGTACTCATCAAGCCACTCAAAATGCCCACATTTTGGCAGTTCCTGAAATCGCAGAGATGAACCCTAAATCCCAAATTCGATGAAATGCATGAAATTTCGAAAGAAAAGCGAGAAATTGGCGCTCGGAACACTCAGATCTCACCTTTCCCAGCTCGGGCTTGCTCTCACACTTCACAAATTCCCGACCAATGTTGCCGTTCTTATCGGTGGATGTGACAAGCCGCCAGGTGGATGCAGGGGCAATCGGGCACCTCCTCATCGGCACCGCACCATACCGAGGCCATGGCGGTGGGAGGAAGCGAGCTCGACATCCCTCGGCGTTGCCGCACTTGCTCGCCGGAGAAGAAAGCGAAGGGATGAGATGTTGGAGCGGTGGCGGGAGTGCTCAGTGCAGGGGCGGATCGGGAGCGGCTCTCTTCGACCACAGGGTGGGTCCCACGATATGAGGTGGACATCGGTGAGTTCGCCGTGACATGGAGAGGCTGTGGGTCCTCATGCTCAGCTGATTGGTCGTTGACGGTCTCGTGGGGTTAAGTAGAAGTGTCGCACGGGAGCTATTTGCCGCCTCACAACCGTCGCATGCCAGCTATTGTTTGCAACGATGTCGCTTTCCTTCCAATTCCTTGTAAAGACGTCGCATAGGAGCTATAAGCCCGTCTAGTTCTAGTAACAAACGGAAAGGGTATAAGCTACAAAAGTGCGGAGAAGATAATACTCGTGTACTCTCATATCGTCAAGTTAAGAAAACCATTCAGGTACCTATTAATACACATATATTTTTTCTATATTCGCATCATTTTTTGTGGCTAACAAGTTAAGGAAACATCAAAATAGATGAAAGGAGGAGATATCTATGACTGTATCGATGTGAATGCACAGCCATCTCTTAGCCACCCGGTTAAAAAGCACAAAATCCAGGTAATTTAACTTCGTAATAATATGATTTATATTCATGGTTTGCTTAATATAATATCGGATTCATGTTTTGAGTCCTTCAACACATGGCACCTTCTCTCAAATAAATTAAATGGTAGGTAGTAATTATTGGAAAATAATTTTTACTTTTGTGATGGTAACTATTTCATAACTTAGCTTGTCCCGCTCCCTTCTTGTTTTAGAATCTTTGTTTATAATTTTTTTAACATTTCAAAATTTGGAATATAAGTGAAACTAACAATATTTTGGTTTTTGTGATTTTCGGTAATGAATTAACTTTCACCATGTTTTGTATGGAGTCTCTTGTTAGTTTTAATATTTGATTTTTAAGGTGTTCAATTTTATTGTCAAACAGATGCAACCAAGTTCTTTTCATGTTGGGTTGGATATGGAATCTCAGTTGCCACATTATGTGTCAGAGGTACAACCATATATCATGGACTGCCCGATAGGAACAATTCCAATACTACATAACAATAGAAGTGGTAACGTAGAGCACAGTATTGATGGAGTGAATAGCATGGATATACAAACAGAGGTGAGTTTTGTATATTTTTTTATCTGATTTTGTTAAAATAATTTGATTATGATTATTTCTATGAGGTCAGAGTTTATTATGGAAATTGTCCTGCAGTTTTTACATGCATGATGTATATCTAATCTATATCATAGTTGAATACAAAATCCACCATAGACTAACAATAATCTAATTAATCCCCACAATTTTTTTGAGGGAAACGCCATCTTTGGCTGCCAATTTAACTCCACAATGAGTGTCTTACGAGGGATATATGATTAGGGTCATCAAATTATTAAAAGGAATGATGATTTCTTTTAAGAAAAATTACATAATTAGAGTAAAGAAAGGCCTCCTGATTTGAAGTATATTGGTAGTTAGAATTAATTTTATACCTTAATATTAGTATCTCAGTAAATGGAAGGCCTCCTAGGTTGTCTATGAATTTCTTGTAATGGTATGCGAATGAATTTTATTTGCATTGCCAATTTTCACTAAGTATCTTTTGGAGACTTTGATCTACATTTGTACCAAACTATCACTTGTCAACTTTAGGTTGTACTTATTGGATGTTACTAGTTGTTTTTTCCAAAATGCATGTGAGGCAACCATTTGTTTTCAAATTTAAGTTTTATCAACAATTCATGCTAACAACGAATGACTTATAACACAAAAGTGGTACCATCGGAAATAGTTCCGCATATGAATCAAATAGCATTACTTATGTGTGATATAATTATAATTGGAAACCTTACACTTTGGACAAGGGGGTGATACCCTATCATGCTTTTATCCATACATATCACTTAGTTTTTTATTTACCATTTATTTCTTGTAGGCGGCAGGAATCCGGTATTACGATGCTGTATTTGGTGCACGTGCAATAATAAATGTTTACGAGCCAAGGGTGAATAAAGATAGTAAGGATCTTAGCGCAGCATGGCTACAGATTAATAATGGAGGAGGAGAACACACAGACAGGATAGGTGCTGGTGTTGAAGTAAATCCAAGCTTTAGTGGCGATACCTTTGTTAGGTTTCATATTTCTTTGGTAATACATAACATATTTTTTGGATACTTGGTATTGTGGAATATTATATTTTTCTACTAAAAATTAACACTAGAATTTGACATAGTGTTTTATTTACCTTTGATGAAAATAAACTTTCCAGACCGATGGCCTAGACAAAAAGTCTTGCCTTGACCATAGTTGTCCTGGTTTCGTGCAAGTAGACCACAAGTCTGGTCTTGGAGCAAGATTACAACATGTTTCCGTCTACGGTGGACGACAATTTGCAATGACACTTTCTATTTTCAAGGTATTAGTAATTCTCTTATTGCTGTGATTCATAAACTAGCTTGTACAAATGACATGTGCGCCAATTAATCGGTATATTTACTTAACACAGAATCACAACCCGAACCAGCATTTATTTACCCTACAGATCTTGATTTGTCTTAGGACGAGAAGTCAGGTAACTGGTGGGTGGCTTATGGGAAGAATAACACGCCATTTGGATACTGGCCAAGCGCATTGTTCAGTTTCCTCAACTACAAAGGCCATTTTGTGTTCTTGGGAGGGTTCGTCCAGGGGCCGACGGTGTCGTCGAACGCTCCGCAGATGGGCAGCGGGCATTTCGCTTCGGAAGGATACGGAAAAGGCCATTAGTCCCGGTTGCCCAACCGGGACGGGGCAATCGGGACTAAAGCTCTAACCTTTAGTCCCGGTTGCCCCACCAACCGGGACAAATGGGGCACACGTGGCGGCATCAGAGCGCGAGGGGGGTGGAGCATTAGTCCCGGTTCGTAACCTGCTGCCGCGGCAGAGATTTGGCTCATTTCTCTGCCGCGGCAGAGAATTCATTTTGGCACATTTTGTTGCCGCGGCAGCATTTTCGCCACTTTTTGTGCCGCGGCAGAGAATTTATTTAGGTTGTTTTATTGTTTATTTAGTGTTTTGCACTTATCAACGAAGGAACCTTATATTACACAAGATCATCATGACAACATTACATTCAATACACGGATCGAGTTCATGCACTACATACAAAAGTTGTTATTCGATGCTACCGGCCAATTTCTTGAAAGTTGCTATTTTTACAATTTCTATTGTCTATACACAGCCGAGTAGTATTCCCCTTGTGTGTTTAGGACTTCTGCATCCAAGAATCCCGCCAATTCCTCCTGAATTGGTCGTACGCGATCCTTTGGCAGAAGACCGTCCCGTAGACGTTCGATCTGATTTAAAAAAGGAGTCAGCCTATATGAATATGAAACTAAACACAATTTGATTGTAATTAAAAACTATAGAAATTGTTTACGTACGTGGAGTTGCTCTAAATTTCTGCCCTTCTCGCACGTCTGCGGATGAACTCGCATACATAGTATCCACATAGATTGTTACCTGGTCCCTCGTCGGGCACTTTACGAGAACAGTTCAATCAAAATAATAATCAAGCATGATAATAACTGTATCAAAACTAGAATCAAAGAGATGCGGATATAGCTAGTGGTGCTTACATTTAGTGGTTGAAATGTAAGCTCCTCTTTCCAAACACCCTAGCCTTCTTGGTGAACCGTTTCCAAGCGCTGCCGGCGTGAAAAGCGAATAAAATAAGTTATTAAGTACTTGATATCATAAAATTCACGAACGTTGCCGATATAGTGTCGTAATGATTAGAATTACCGCTGGAGAAGTATCTGCATGTCCTTCCATGTCTCAAGGGGTTTATGTTTCGAGTCCATGACTAGTACACGCCCTTTGTCAAGTTGAATGATTAACAGAATATAGTGGAAGCTGAAAATGCATAACTAATCAATTATATACTTAACATCGAGTAAGCGAAATAGAAAGTGTATACAAGACAATAACACTCACTCGAAGTTGTAAGGAAATAGTATTTCCCTTTTGGTTTCTTGAAACCTTAACGCGTGTACTATATTATCCTCCGTATCCTGGGGGCTTATTTTGAGATTAGCTTCATGAACCCAATATGGGTCAATGAAGCCAATGTCATAGATTTGTCCTCTGCTGCATTCGAGCATCTTCATTCTGCATATTACAGTATGATTATATACATGCAATAAACAAAATAATATAGCTGGAGACTAAATTAATTACAGAATTAGTACTTACAGACAATAGGCACTGATGATCGATTTTTCCAAGGCGTCTTGATTGAATAATTAATATAGTTCATCAAATTCAATGGATATCATGTCATCCTTATCTTTCCCATGATGCTTTTTTGTAACCCTCAGCACTATCCAGTTAGCCCCGGCCCTTGTGGCATGCATGTACCAGTTATGCAATTTTCGCATTTTTGTTGGAAGATTGTTTACCTCCTCAGGTTTGACGAGAGGTTTTCCATACTGGTATTTGTATGCTACTTCACTCACGGGGAAGAACTCTAAGCGAGAATCTTGGGCAATACTCATACCTTGAGCAGCGGCTTCTCCGTGTGCAACTACCTCTATCATACTGCTCTTGACCCCATATTTGCTCGACCCACATTGGTTTGAGAAATCACCTTGAGAGGCGCAAGTCTGTTTTGCTTGTTCTCAGCTGGGCAACAGATTTCCGCTTGCATCAGATCTTGCTCTTGAGGCTTTTGTGCGCATGTGACTTGAGAATAGAACGGTCATAGTCTGATGACAGCTTTGGCTCGGGTTGATGAAGATTCTTTAGCATTTTCAACACGTTGCCTGTTTCTTCTTTGGTCTTTGGGGAACTCGCTCTTTCGGCCTCGACTTAGCGAAAGCTGTCGTTTCCGCATCAACGATCGCCAGATCTCCTCTTGATCAGTCATAAGCTCTCTTGGGAGGAACCGTTGGTACTTTTGGAAGAGGCTCTTGTTTACGTTTCGGCGATCGCTTACGACGCACAGTTGCGGTACGCTTACGCTTTTTATCCTGAGGCGCCACCGCAAAAACCACTACTAGAAAATCGCGTTGTTTTTGTGCATTGCATCATCATGACCGCATGCTCATGTCATCATGCCACATTGCATTTGAGCATCGTCATCATCTTGCATTTGCTTGCATAAAACTATTTTGGAAAACCTGTTTTGTTTTCTAACGCCGTCTTTGTTCCAAGCATAAACCCGGGTCTCCGGAATATTTTGTTTTGTCTAACCACAGATTTCAAACGCCCCGTTTTAATTAAATAAGGTGTTTAAATATTTTTAAGGGGCAGCCGAACCGGGCCGATCCGACCCAGTTGGCCACCCCCAGTACAAAACTAAACGGTCCACCTAAACTAAACCTAATTCCCACCCAATCCTAGTCTACCCCACCAATCAGTGCCCGCCACCTCACCTTCCCTCCACCTCATCCCACACCCCGCCACCTCATCAATCCCAGACTTCCCCCCACTCCCTGGCCCGCCTGGGCCCCACAGAGCACACACACGCAATCACACGGCCCCCCATCTACCCCTCTCTCTCCCTCTCACTGTCCCCCGGGCCCCACAGCCCCGCCTCACCCCGTCGCCCCACTCCCCACCTCACCCGCTGAACCCCGGGCCCCACCCCGAACCGACGCGTCCCCCACCTCGCGCCCGTCTCCTTCCTTTCCCTCTCCCTCCTCGCTCGCTCACCGCCCCGGCCCGCCTCATGGAGCACCGCCACCCTCTCCCTCATGGGCGCCTCTCCTCTCCCTCGCTTGACGCCACACGCCCGCTCGGCTTGTTTCCCGCCCAGAGCGCCCCGCACCTCCTCCTCCCGCCCTTCCTCCCTTCCCCGGCCTCCACCGCGCCCGTGGCCCCAAAGCCCTTGCAGCGGACCCCGCCGCCCTGCCCAACCTCCTCGTCCCGTGACCCGCGTCGCCCTCCTCTCGGCCTGCCCGCCCCGCGCTCGAGCTCGCCCGGACCTCCGCCTCCTCGCCTTCCTCCCGCCACGAGTCCCTCGGCCCCTCCGCCCTCGACCGCGCCGCCAGCGCCTCCCCTCTCGGCGACCAGCACCTTGGCCGCCCGCCTCCCCGGCCAGCCAGCGCCGCCCCGCGCGTCGGCCCGAGAAACTAGCCAGCCAGCGCGCCCTCCTGCTCGCAAGCCCGACCACCAACCGCCGTCGCCCGCTTCGTCGTGCGCCTCTGAGCCGTCCCGGCGGAGCTCCTTTCCGGCGTAAACCGCCCGCCCGGCAGGGAGCCGCTCTCCGCGCCCGGCACCGTCGACCCGCAGCTCCCCGCTGCTGGGCCCGTGCGTCGCCGCCTCCCTGTTGGCCGGAACCGTCACCAAGACCGCCCCATGGTGCCTCCCTCGCGCCGCTGCGCTTCGTCTCTTGCCTCGTGTCAGCGTGCCCATGTGGCCGATGTGCGGGTATGGTGCTATACGAAGGACTCCATCAAACCTAGAAAAAACAAAGGGGCATCAAGGTCGTCTTCACGGAGTCGATGACACGAAGCCCGCCAAGATCTTCTACTCGATCCACAAGACCGATCCCGCCTAGGCCCGAACCCGTTGAACCATCAACGTCGAGCCCTCGGCACGACAAGACCTTCCGCATGGGGCCAAGGCAATAACGCTGGACCCTCAAGTTCTCCTTCACGGACGCCAAGTACTTCCCTCGGACGCCAAAACCCGAACCGGAAGGACGCCAAGATCGCCACAAGGACGACAAGTTCTACTTCCGAACGACAAGACCGGCCGATCCGTGGACCCGACAAGATCGACCGCTTGGAACCAAGATCTCTGGCACGTCACGACAAGTTCTCCTCTTGTATCCGAACCCCGCCGATCCCGTCGAAACCTGAGACCGACCCCAAACCCCCGGACCAAGTTCGCCGAACCCTAATGTGTGACCCCTTTTCTCGAGCCCTATTTTATAAATGTAAAACAAATTGTTGCATATTAAATTGTCATGTTGCATGCATATTTGTCTGTGGTTTGGGGGCCTTACGCCGATTCACCTTATATTTAAATATGGGGCCCATATGCAGGCAAATCTAGTCTTATATTGGCCTCATTTAAATTTGTGTAGCGAACCGGTAACTTATCTTGCCCTGTTATTACAACATTTAATTTGCGGGGTAGATAAATACCTTGAACCGTTTAATTCATTGTCGGGACCTCGGTTCCGCTTAATATGACCTGATTGCATCGCACCTTTGCCATGTCATACATCATACATGCATCATGCCCGATCTTTTGCCGTAGTATTAAATATTGCACCCGGTGTTTATTCTAGTGTTTTGCTTCTTCGCGGATAAGGCCGATGAGTTGATGTGAGCTTCGCCCCGATCTTCGGATGAACCTTCAGCAATGTTTTCATGCGAGCATCTCCCCCTTTCTACCTATCTTACTTTTATAGTATTTATTTCCCTCCTGTTGATATATTGCTACCTGTGTTGCGATGCTCTAGTTTTCGTACCCGTGATATCCCTTGCAGCCTTATATTGCCTTGGACACCTCCTATTACCTGTTGTTTGGTAGATAGTTGGACCTGCGCGTCGTAGTCGCTTGCTCAAGTGCTGTTGCGTGTCGCCAAGTGCCACAGTTGTTGGAGTATTGCCGCATGTTTATTGTGGGAGATGATCATAACTTTAACTACTGTTTAACAACTAAAATTGAAGTAGGTAAGCAGAGGCACAGGTGGGCAATAGATGTTATTTGGTTGTTAACCGTCCACTTGTGTCCCGTAGGACCCCGAGTACTTGATACCTGTTCCTTGAATATTCGCGCTATCCACATCCGGGAGGATTATGGGACCCCCCGAGCCGAGCTTGATTCATCTTATTTCTTGGGGCCACAAACTAGTTTGAGGTTTTATTTACTATCTGTACCTATGCCATGCTTCTTTGCTTTATTTACGATTGTGCGAGGAGCACTGTCTGTTAGGAATTGTGACCCGTTTTGCGGTATCGACAAGCCCAGTTTTGGGTTCCCGATCGTTCTGACCGGCCCCACAAACCTTGAGTCCGTCTCGAGTCAGCTAACCGTTCGGGTGTACTCAACGGGTGGCCCCGGAAATATTTCTGAATCCTGTGATTGCTTTGTCGTGAAAGCCTCGTTGGGTTTTGATTTGGTTTTCGAGGTTGATCGAGTGTGTGTTTCTATTTGTGCACACCTGCGGTAAAACTTTCAAAGCCGTGTCGCGGTTATGGACGACTTGGAGCACAGTATCTCGATCATAGACAACTATAACTAAAGTAGTGCTATAAATTTGACTTTATAATGACTAGTAATTAGCTTCACTATAATGGAATGGCTAAATGAAACTGCCAATAATTGCTTGTTTGGTTTGTCGCTTGCGACAATTGTATCTGACTAGTAAGTATTGCAACTACAACGGAATGGTTAAATAAAAGTGCCAACAACTTTGGGTTTTGGGATATCTCATGCTAATTGTCGACTAGTAAGTGTTGCAACTACAATGGAATGGTTAAATAAAAGTGCCTTGCTTATTTTATCAGGATGACTATCTATACTTGACTAGTAATTGCTGCAACTATAACTGAATAAGTAAAACTGCCAACCGTGTGAGTTCCTCGGTTGACTTTCTCGTTTGGTCTCGAGGGGGGAAATACCAGGATGGGATTGTTTGGTGTTAGTATCAGTTTTGGGTTCCGGATAGGTCTTTCTTACCCCTCTTTGACAGCCGCCTGTTTCATCGAGTCTCTATAGGTTGTTTAGTGCATGCTGCGCTGCCGCTGCAGTCCACCATACCTATGTAGGCGAGACCTTGATTCTAGCCTCGTCGTGTCTTGGCCTCGATCTTGGCGCTCCTCTTTTTCCTTTGCCCTTTGTCGGCACCCCTTTTGTTTAAGCAGGTTTTGAGATCGGCGTCGTTAGCGGTGGTTACCCTTCCGTCTTGGCATGGGCAGGGTTATGGGCGCCATTGGTTATTCTTCGTGGCTCTTAGCCCCATTTGCATCTTGTCGTAGTCGGACGCTCCCTCTTTCAAGGTGATTTGGATCTTTGTACTGTATATATGTATTCTTGACTCTTTGAGTCATTTGTTGTATCATCTGTTCTGGGTCCCATCGAGGGGTTGTGTAATGTTATTGCCGTTTTCCACCCTTAAGTGCTGGTGGGCACCTTTGAATCGTTTCTATGCGGGTTTGGCGGGAAGCGCTAAAACTTGCATAGGGCCGATTCTGAGGGTGTTACAGAGTGGTATCAGAGCTCAGCAGTTGCGATACCCCACAAGTCCAGTCGGTAGGATAACCTAGCTAACGGCCGAAGTAGAGTGTCAAAACTATTTTTGAAAAATCGGTTGGATAGTTCTGATTAGGTCTGATTTTACTCCTTACCCCTCTGCTGTTATCCTCTTACCTCTACGTGTTTTGAATCCGCTCTCTTCTCTCTCTTCGAGTCTAGGATTTCTCGTGGTTGGGTTCCATCGTACCTTCAGGGTTTCGCTTCCTCTTTTGGTAACGGTGTTGCTACATCTGGTCTTCATGCTATCCGAGGAATCCTACGTCTGGTGGATTTTCCTTTGTCCCTTCTTGTGCCTTCCGGTGCTTTCTGACGCGACGAAATCATCTACGCCAGATCCGATGCAGAGTCTGCATCACTCCTTTGTTCCTGAACCTCGATTGTCGAGATCTTGATCGATTCGAGAATGGTTGCACGCTTTTCCACTGATTGTGCAGAGTAATAGTTTGGGTGCGTGATGGATTGGCCCCCATGCCGACTACTCACTCTATTCGCTTGTGTACATTGAATTGGATGAGAATGCATCGGTTCCCTCTTTTCCATCGAAGCTAGAGGTGGCTTTATTTGTTGATACCTCTACCTTTGACCTTTTGGTTCCCGGAGTGTTCGCTCGACGATCACGGACAACGACCTCTTGTTAGTGGTGTCGCGAGGATCCACACGAAGCGAGAAGACTCAGATCGCCGCCCTTCCTTCCGGTACCATGAGGCGGATCTCGAGGGCGAGATCCATTGTTAGTGGTGTCGAATTGTGGCGCCCCGCAAAAACCACTACTAGAAAATCGCGTTGTTTTTGTGCATTGCATCATCATGACCGCATGCTCATGTCATCATGCCACATTGCATTTGAGCATCGTCATCATCTTGCATTTTCTTGCATAAAAATATTTGCGGAAAAACCTGTTTTTGTTTTCTAAACGCCCCGTCTTTGTTCCAAACGCAAAACCCGGGTCTCCGGAATATTTTGTTTTGTCTAACCACAGATTTCAAACGCCCCGTTTTAATTAAATAAGATGTTTAAATATTTTTAAGGGGCAGCCGAACCGGGCCGATCCGACCCAGTTGGCCACCCCCAGTACAAAACTAAACGGTCCACCTAAACTAAACCTAATTCCCACCCAATCCTAGTCTACCCACCAATCAGTGCCCGCCACCTCACCTTCCCTCCACCTCATCCCACACCCCGCCACCTCATCAATCCCAGACTTCCCCCCACTCCCTGGCCCGCCTGGGCCCCACACAGCACACACACGCACTCACACAGCCCCCCCATCTACCCCTCTCTCTCCCTCTCACTCTCCCCCGGGCCCCACAGCCCACTCACCCCGTCCCCTCCCCACTCACCACTGAACCCGGCCCCACCCGAGCGTCCCCACCTCGCGCCTGCCTCCTTCTTTCCCTCTCCCTCCTCGCTCACTGCCCCGGCCCCGGCCCCGCCTCCGTGGAGCTCCGCCGCCTCCCTCTCCTCATGGCGCCTCCCTCTCCCTCGCCCGCGACGCCACCGCCCTGGCTCGTTTCCCTTGCCCAGCGCACCCGCACCCTCCTCCTCCCCGCCCTTCCTCCCTTCCCGGACTCCACAGGCCTGCCGTGCTAAGCGCCGCCAAGCTGCCCCGCCTCGCCCAACCTCCGTCCAGCGACCAGCGTCGCCCTTCCTCTCGGCCTGCCCACGCCTCGAGCTCGCCATGCGCACTCCTCGCCTTCCTCCCCAGCGTCCCCGGCGAGTCGCCTCGGCCCCTCCGCCTCGACCGCGCTGCCGCCCAGCGCCTCCCTCGCCCGGCGACCAAGACCGCCGCGCCTCGGCCGGCCCAGCGCCGCCCCTCGCGTTAGCCCGCTGAGCTAGCCGGCCGCGCCCTCTCTGCCGCGCAAGCCCGACCACCAACCGCCCGGCCGTCGCTTCTCGTCGTCGCCTCTGGCCGTCCGGCGAGCTCCTTCCGGCTTAAACCGCCCCACCGGCGGGGAGACCGCTCTCGCCCGGCACCGTCGACCCGCAGCTCCCCGCTGCTGGGCCCGCGCGTCGCCGCCTCCCTGTTGGCCGGAACCATCGCCAAGACCGACCCATGGTGCCGCCCTCGCAGCGCCGCCTGCGCTCGTGCCTGCTGCCTCCGTAATCGCGTGCCCATGTGGCCGATGTGCGGGTATGGTGCTATACGAAGGACTCCATCAAACCTAGAAAAAACAAAGGGGCATCAAGGTCGTCTTCACGGAGTCGATGACACGAAGCCTGCCAAGATCTTCTACTCGATCCACAAGACCGATCCCGCCTAGGCCTGAACCCGTTGAACCATCAACGTCGAGCCCTCGGCACGACAAGACCTTCCGCATGGGAACCGAAGGCAATAACGCTGGACCCTCAAGTTCTCCTTCACGGACGCCAAGTACTTCCCTCGGACGCCAAAACCCGAACCGGAAGGACGCCAAGATCGCCACAAGGACGACAAGTTCTACTTCCGAACGACAAGACCGGCCGATCCATGGACCCGACAAGATCGACCGCTTGGAACCAAGATCTCTGGCACGTCACGACAAGTTCTCCTCTTGTATCCGAACCCCGCCGATCCCGTCGAACCCTGAGACCGACCCCGAACCCCCGGACCAGGTTCGTCGAACCCTAATGTGTGACCCCTTTTCTCGAGCCCTATTTTATAAATGTAAAACAAATTGTTGCATATTAAATTGTCATGTTGCATGCATATTTGTCTGTGGTTTGGGGGCCTTACGCCGATTCACCTTATAATTAAATATGGGGCCCATATGCGGGCAAATCTAGTCTTATATTGGCCTCATTTAAATTTGTGTAGCGAACCGGTAACTTATCTTGCCCTGTTATTACAACATTTAATTTGCGGGGTAGATAAATACCTTGAACCGTTTAATTCATTGTCGGGACCTCGGTTCCGCTTAATATGACCTGATTGCATCGCACCTTTGCCATGTCATACATCATACATGCATCATGCCCGATCTTTTGCCGTAGTATTAAATATTGCACCCGGTGTTTATTCTAGTGTTTTGCTTCTTCGCGGATAAGGCCGATGAGTTGATGTGAGCTTCGCCCCGATCTTCGGATGAACCTTCGGCAATGTTTTCAGGCGAGCATCTCCCCCTTTCTACCTATTTATTTCCCTCCTGTTGATATATTTCTACCTGTGTTGCGATGCTCTAGTTTTCGTACCCGTGATATCCCTTGCAGCCTTATATTGCCTTGGACACCTCCTATTACCTGTTGTTTGGTAGATAGTTGGACCTGCGCGTCGTAGTCGCTTGCTCAAGAGCTGTTGCGTGTCGCCAAGTGCCACAGTTGTTGGAGTATTGCCGCATGTTTATTGTGGGAGATGATCATAGCTTTAACTACTGTTTAACAACTAAAATTGAAGTAGGTAAGCAGAGGCACAGGTGGGCAATAGATGTTATTTGGTTGTTAACAGTCCACTTGTGTCCGTGGGACCCGAGTACTTGATACTGTTCCTTGAATATTCGCGCTATCCACATCCGGGAGGATTATGGGACCCCACAGCGAGCTTGATTCATCTTATTTCTTGGGGCCACAAACTAGTTTGAGGTTTTATTTACTATCCTGCCTATGCCATGCTTCTTTGCTTTATTTATGATTGTGCGAGGAGCACCTGTCTTGTTAGGAATTGTGACCCGTTTTCGCTGTATCGACAAGCCCAGTTTGGGTTCCCGATCGTTCTGACCCACAAACCTTGAGTCCATCTCGAGTCATCTAACTTCGTTGGTGTACTCAGGGGTGGCCCCCGGAAATATTTCTGAATCCTGTGATTGCTTTGTCGTGAAAGCCTCGTTGGGTTTTGATTTGGTTTTTCCGAGGTTGATCGAGTGTGTGTTGCTATTTGTGCACCCCTGCAGGGCAAAACTTTCTGAAAGCCGTGTCCGCGGTTATGGAAGACTTGGAGCACAGTATCTCGATCATAGACAACTATAACTAAAGTAGTCCTATAAATTTGACTCTATAATGACTAGTAATTAGCTTCACTATAATGGAATGGCTAAATGAAACTGCCAATAATTGCTTGTTTGGTTTGTCGCTTGCGACAATTGTATCTGACTAGTAAGTATTGCAACTACAACGGAATGGTTAAATAAAAGTGCCAACAACTGCTGGGTTTTGGGATATCTCATGCTAATTGTATCTGACTAGTAAGTGTTGCAACTACAATGGAATGGTTAAATAAAAGTGCCCAGTGCTTATTTTATCAGGATGACTATCTATACTTGACTAGTAATTGCTGCAACGATAACTGAATAAGTAAACTGCCAACCGTGTGAGTTCCTCGGTTGACTTTCTCGTTTGGTCTCGAGGGGGGAAATACCAGGATGGGATTGTTTGGTGTTAGTATCGTTTGGGTTCCGGATAGGTCTTTCTTACCCTCTCGGACCTTTGTTTCCTTGAGTCTCTATAGGTTGTTTAGTGCATCTTTGCAGCAGCTGCGATCCACCATACCTATGTGGCGAGGACCCTTGATTCTAGCCTCGGTGTCTTGGCCTCGATCGACTCCTCTTTTCCTTTGCCCTTTGTCGGCACCTTTTGTTTAAGTAGGTTTTGAGATCGGCGTCGTTAGCGGGGTTACCCTTCCGGCTTGGCATGGGCAGGGTTATGGACGCCATTGGTTATTCTTCGGGCTCTTAGCCCCATTTGCATCTTGTCCGTAGTCGGACGCCTCCCTCTTTCAAGGTGATTTGGATCTTTGTTTGTATATATGTATTCTTGACTCTTTGAGTCATTGTTGTATAAATCTGTTACGTGGGTCCCATCGAGGACTGTTGTGTAATGTTATTACTTTTTCCACCCTTGCGAAAGTGCTGGTGAGCACCTTTGAATCGTTTCTATCGGGTTTGGCGGGGCGCTAAAACTTGCATAGGGCCGATCTGAGGTGTTACAGTGATATGTCGAGCTCGGCGTTGCGATACCCCACAAGTCAGTGTAGGATAACCTAGCTAACGGCCAGTAGAGTGTCAAAACTATTTTTGAAAATCGGTTGGATAGTTACGATTAGGTCAGATTTTACTCCTTACCCTCTCTGTTCTCCTCTTACCTCTACTTGTTTTGAATCGCTCTCTTCCTCTCTTGAGTCCGGGATTTCTCGTGGTTGGGTTCCATCGTACCTTGAGTTTCGCTTCCTCTTTTGGTAGCGGTGTTGCTACATCTGGTCTTCATGCTATCCGAGAATCCTACGTCGGTGGATTTTCCTTTGTCCCTTCTTGTGCCTTGGTGCTTTCGGCGACGACATCATCTCGCCCGGATCCGATGCGAGTCTCATCACTCCTTTGTTCTGAACCTCGATTGTCGAGATCTTGATGCGATTCGAGAATGGTTGCACGCTTTTCCACTGATTGTGCAGAGTAATAGTTTGGGCGCGTGATGGATTGGCCCCCATGCCGACTATGCACTCTATTCGCTTGTGTACATTGAAGTGGATGAGAATGCATCGGTTCCCTCTTTTCCATCGAAGCTAGAGGTGGCTTTATTTGTTGATACCTCTACCTTTGACCTTTTGGTTCCCGGAGTGTTCGCTCGACGATCACGGACAACGACCTCTTGTTAGTGGTGTCGCGAGGATCCACACGAAGCGAGAAGATTCAGATCGCCGCCCTTCCTTCCGGTACCATGAGGCGGATCTCGAGGGCGAGATCCATTGTTAGTGGTGTCGAATTGTGGCGCCCCGCAAAAACCACTACTAGAAAATTGCGTTGTTTTTGTGCATTGCATCATCATGACCGCATGCTCATGTCAGCATGCCACATTGCATTTGAGCATCGTCATCATCTTGCATTTGCTTGCATAAAACTATTTGCGGAAAAACCTGTTTTGTTTCTAAACGCCGTCTTTGTTCCAAGCATAAAACCGGGTCTCGAATATTTTGTTTTGTCTAACCACAGATTTCAAACGCCCGTTTTAATTAAATAAGATGTTTAAATATTTTTAAGGGGCAGCGAACCTGGGCGATCCGACCAGTTGGCCACCCCAGATAAAACTAAGCGGTCCACCTAAACTAAACCTAATTCCCCAATCCTAGTCTACCCACCAATCAGTGCCCGCCACCTCACCTTCCCTGCACCTCATCCCACACCCCGCCACCTCATCAATCCCAGACCTCCCCCCACTCCTGGCACTTTGGGCCCCACCACAACACACACGCACTCCCCAGCCCCCTCCTCTCTCTCTCCCTCTCATCCCCCAGCCCCACAGCCCGCCTCACCCGTCCTTCCTCCCCACCTCACCCGCTGAACCCCGGGCCCCACCCCGAACCGACGCGTCCCCCACCTCGCGCCCGTCTCCTTCCTTTCCCTCTCCCTCCTCGCTCGCTCACCGCCCCGGCCCCGGCCCCGCCTCCGCGGAGCTCCGCCGCCTCCCTCTCCCTCCGCGGCGCCTCTCCTCTCCCCTCGCCAGGCGACGCCGCGCCACCGCCCCGCTCGTCTCGTTTCCCCGCCCAGGCGTGCCCCGGCACCCTCCTCCTCCCGCCGCCCTTCCTCCCTTCCCCCGGCCTCCACCGCCGCCGCGTGGCCCAGCCGCCCTTGCCAGACCCGCCGCCAACCTCCTGCCTCCATGACCAGCGTCACCCTTCCTCTCGGCCTGCCCGCCCCGCCGCTCGAGCTCGCCGGACCGCCGCACTCCTCGCCTTCCTCCCCGTCCCGCGTGAGTCGCCTCGGCCCCTCGCCTCGGCGCATCGCCCGCCCAGCGCCTCTCGCCAGCGACCCTTTCTTGCTGCGCCCGCCCGCCTCGGCCCGTGGCGCCCGCCCCCTCGCGTCGGCCTGAGCTAGCCCGGCGGCCCTCCTCTGCCCGCACCAGCCGACCACCCGCCGCGCCTTCGCCCGTGCGCCTACGAGCCATCCAAGGGCGGAGCTCCTTTCCAGCGCCAAACCGCCCCACCGCCGGCAGGGAGACCCGCTCTCCGCGCCCGGCACCGTCGACCCGCAGCTCCCCGCTGCTGGGCCCGCGCGTCGCCGCCTCCCTGTTGGCCGGAACCGTCGCCAAGACCGCCCCATGGTGCCTCCCTCGCAGCGCTGCCTGCGCTCGTGCCTGCTGCCTCCGTAATCGCGTGCCCATGTGGCCGATGTGCGGGTATGGTGCTATACGAAGGACTCCATCAAACCTAGAAAAAACAAAGGGGCATCAAGGTCGTCTTCACGGAGTCGATGACACGAAGCCCGCCAAGATCTTCTACTCGATCCACAAGACCGATCCCGCCTAGGCCCGAACCCGTTGAACCATCAACGTCGAGCCCTCGGCACGACAAGACCTTCCGCATGGGAACCGAAGGCAATAACGCTGGACCCTCAAGTTCTCCTTCACGGACGCCAAGTACTTCCCTCGGACGCCAAAACCCGAACCGGAAGGACGCCAAGATCGCCACAAGGACGACAAGTTCTACTTCCGAATGACAAGATCGGCCGATCCGTGGACCCGACAAGATCGACCACTTGGATCCAAGATCTCCGGCACGTCACGACAAGTTCTCCTCTTGTATCCGAACCCCGCCGATCCCGTCGAACCCTGAGACCGACCCCGAACCCCCGGACCAAGTTCGTCGAACCCTAATGTGTGACCCCTTTTCTCGAGCCCTATTTTATAAATGTAAAACAAATTGTTGCATATTAAATTGTCATGTTGCATGCATATTTGTCTGTGGTTTGGGGGCCTTACGCCGATTCACCTTATAATTAAATATGGGGCCCATATGCGGGCAAATCTAGTCTTATATTGGCCTCATTTAAATTTGTGTAGCGAACCGGTAACTTATCTTGCCCTGTTATTACAACATTTAATTTGCGGGGTAGATAAATACCTTGAACCGTTTAATTCATTGTCGGGACCTCGGTTCCGCTTAATATGACCTGATTGTATCGCACCTTTGCCATGTCATACATCATACATGCATCATGCCCGATCTTTTGCCGTAGTATTAAATATTGCACCCGGTGTTTATTCTAGTGTTTTGCTTCTTCGCGGATAAGGCCGATGAGTTGATGTGAGCTTACGATCTTGGATGAACCTTCGGCAATGTTTTCAGCGAGCATCTCCCCTTTCTACCTATCTTACTTTTATAGTATTTATTCCCTCTGTTGATCTATTGCTACGTGTTGCGATGCTCTAGTTTTCGTACCCGTGATATCCCTTGCAGCCTTATATTGCCTTGGACACCTCCTATTACCTGTTGTTTGGTAGATAGTTGGACCTGCGCGTCATAGTCGCTTGCTCAAGTGCTGTTGCGTGTCGCCAAGTACCACAGTTGTTGGAGTATTGCCGCATGTTTATTGTGGGAGATGATCATAACTTTAACTACTGTTTAACAACCAAAATTGATGTAGGTAAGCAGAGGCACAGGTGGGCAATAGATGTTATTTGGTTGTTAACCGTCCACTTGTGTCCCGTAGGACCCCGAGTACTTGATACTTGTTCCTTGAATATTCGCGTTATCCACATCCGGGAGGATTATGGGACCCCCCTGAGCCAGAGCTTGATTCAGTCTTATTTCTTGGGGCCACAAACTAGTTTGAGGTTTTATTTACTATCCTGTACCTATGCCATGCTTTAATGCTTTATTTACGATTGTGCGAGGCACACTCTTGTTAGGAATTGTGATCCGTTTTGCGGTATCGACAAGCCCATTTTGGGTTCCCGATCGTTTCCGCCCCACAAACCTTTGAGTCTCGGAGTCGTAACCCGTTCTATGGTGTACTCAGCGGGGTGGCCCCGAAATATTTCTGAATCTGTGATTGCTTTGTCGTGAAAGCCTCGTTGGGTTTTGATTTGGTTTTCGAGGTTGATCGAGTGTGTGTTGCTATTTGTGCACCCTCAGGTAAAACTTTCTGAAAGCCGTGTCCGCGGTTATGGACGACTTGGAGCACAGTATCTCGATCATAGACAACTATAACTAAAGTAGTGCTATAAATTTGACTTTATAATGACTAGTAATTAGCTTCACTATAATGGAATGGCTAAATGAAACTGCCAACAATTGCTTGTTTGGTTTGTCGCTTGCGACAATTGTATCTGACTAGTAAGTATTGCAACTACAACAGAATGGTTAAATAAAAGTGCCAACAACTGCTGGGTTTTGGGATATCTCATGCTAATTGTATCTGACTAGTAAGTGTTGCAACTACAATGGAATGGTTAAATAAAAGTGCCCACTGCTTATTTTATCAGGATGACTATCTATACTTGACTAGTAATTGCTGCAACGATAACTGAATAAGTAAAACTGCCAACCGTGTGAGTTCCTCGGTTGACTTTCTCGTTTGGTCTCGAGGGGGGAAATACCAGGATGGGATTGTTTGGTGTTAGTATCAGTTTTGGGTTCCGGATAGGTCTTTCTTACCCCTCTCTGATAGCCGCCTGTTTCATCGAGTCTCTATAGGTTGTTTAGTGCATGCTGCGCTGCCGATCCACCATACCTATGTAGGCGAGGACCGCCGAATTCTAGCCTCATGTCTGTGGCCTCGATCTTGGCTCCTCTTTTCCTTTGCCCTTTGTCGGCACCCCTTTTGTTTAAGCAGGTTTTGAGATCGGCGTCGTTAGCGGTTACCCTTCCGGCTTGGCACAGGCGGGGATATGGGCGCCATTGGTTATTCTTCGTGGCTCTTAGCTCCATTTGCATCTTGTCGTGATGGACGCTCCCTCTTTCAAGGTGATTTGGATCTTTGTCTTTGTATCATATTATTGACTCTTTGAGTCATTGTTGTATATCTTTTGTGGGTCCCATCGAGGACTGTTGTGTAATGTTATTACTTCGTTTTCCACCATTGCGAAAGTGCTGGTGGGCACCTTTGAATCGTTTCTATGCGGGTTTGGCGGAAGCGCTAAAACTTGCATAGGGCCGTCGAGGGTGTTACACTATGGCTCCGCGGCGATTGGTGGCGACGGAGCCGGGTGAAAGCGACAAAAGGCACTGCCGCGGCGGCGACCTCGGCATTGGAGAGCGGGTGGCGGCGAAGATAATGGCGTGTGATTTGAAGCGATACAATCCTTGGCCATAGAATGGTGGCGTTTATTGCGTCACCCGCGATCACATCCCCTTCACCGGCAGGTAGTGAAGATCCAAAACCTCAAAGGTGGGCATGATTTCATCCGCCCGACAACAGCGTAACCCTCTGGAACGGACGGCGGTGGTAAGTTGGTGTGGGTCAATTGGTAAGGCATAGCCGAGCCACCTTCATTGATATGTTCACAACTTTGACATGTAGCTCGCGATGTGTCATCTCGTGATATCATCCACTGGGTAGCCAACAGGAGCCATCGTCGGTGCATCATCGTCATCGCCATTGTCATCACCGGGACCTCGGTGGAAGCCACTGCTTTTCGATTATTCGATAGGCGGTAGCATCGAATGCGGTGTCTTCTTGAGATGGGCAGTAGTACTGCTCTTTAAGTGTGTTAATTTCATCTTGTTGTTGTTTTAATCGTTCTTCAATTAAACGCATTCGCTCTTTCGACTTTCTTGCTTCAAGCCTGTCCTTACTCCTCTAACGGCTTCTATCGGATATTTCTTCCTCTCTTGAAACCCAGGTCCTCCATGATTGGGAGCATATTGTTCCTCGTGTTCGTCCATCATGTTCCTTATTTCCAAGGCGAGTGTGAGCTCATCATTCTCTCTATCGGAATGAAGTCCCCATCTTTTAACCTTCTTGCTTTTACGATCCTCTCGATTGGCAAGGGGTCTTCTTTTTGTCGTATGTTATATATACACCTCCCTTCGAGTCCAACGTGCCCCATGCCCGTAAAACCAATTCCTTGCGTTCTACCCAATCGTACATCTGCAGGGTGATCTTTTATCACGCAGTTCCTCAAGTTTCTCCCACTTAGGAATGCCAACCCTGTAGCCACCTTGCCCCATAGTATGGTGATACTTCTTCTTAGCAGCATTCAGCTTATTTGTTTCAGACATTTTCTTAGCTTTTTCTGATTTCTTGTATTCCACAAACTCAGCCCAGAATGGTTTTATCTTCTCAAACTGAATATTCTTGAAATCGGGAGTCTTCTTTTTCACGACATAGTCAAGGTGCAATCTTTTCTTCCAGTTGGTGAAACATTGGGCCATCTTCTTCAAAGCCCACTCCCTGACCTTAGCCTCCATGGCTCTCCCATGTTGTAAGGCGTCCTCAACTGGATCCTCCGCATTTGGATCCAGCTCTATCTTCGATAGTTTGAAATTAACCATGAGCCTCTTCCACAGTAAATCTTTGGCGTGGTTAGGGATAAATAAACATGTTCCCTCTTCATCCGCATTAGCAGGCCTATTCCAATTTCTAATGGTGATCGGGATTAATTCCCTAACGATTACTCCGCATTGTGCCACAAATTTGGTTGCGACAACTTCGGGAGCTGTCCGTTTGCCGTCTTCAGCGACATCTTCGATCCTAAACCTCTCATGGTCTTGCAACTTTTTGGTTGGGCCTCGTCTGCTCTTTTCAGTAGATTCCTTCGAGCCGGAGGGCTAAAAGAAGAAAGATCGTCGTTACTATTTCTATATAGATAGCAGATGATTAATTAATGAATTGATTTATATTACATGCACCTCGCCGGAGCGGTCGTCTTCTCGATTACACAAGGCATCGCATTCTCCCTCGCGGAAGGCAACACCTTCAACCTCAAACAAGTTGTCTACTCCGGTAAAAACAGGATCACCCTCACGGAGTTGTTCGAAACGTTGATACGTCTAAATTATCTTCCCCACGGATCACACCTTGGATCAACTCTTCCTTTTCTTCGTCTCGGCGTGTGGGTCCATATTTTCGCATAGGTGGAAAAAGCGAATAAGTCAAAGCGGCTAAAGGAGAAAGTTAAGTCGGTGTTGAGAGATATAAACCCTAATTAGAGAAACCCTAATATATACATACACAATAATAAAATGAAGAGAAAGGAACCGTGTAGTAGATAGGCACATCGTCGAACCCACATGCACCTAAGTTGCTTGAAAATGTGAATGGTGCAGGGCTACCCACGATGTGACCCGGTGGGCCGAAGACCAATAATACCAAACTAATTAATAAACCTAATAATACCTAACTAATAATAAACCTAATAATCTAAACACCAAAAAGAAAGGGAAACAATCAACACATGGCATCGCTGCAATGCTCAAGCAAGTATAATGATATGACAAGTTAATTTGCATTGGAATGTAACCCTAAGAAATGCTCGACGATTTAATCGGGGTTCCGAGGGGTGAAAACCCTAACTCAGAGAAACTCCGGAACATGAGAGGGGTGGATTTGTTCTTCTAATTAAACTTGTAATTTAAGTTGTTGAACAATGCATGATTATAGCTTAGATAGCTAGGTTTCATTTTTCTGAACATTTTGATATATTATTCATATTTTTATGACTTATAGATTAAAAGTTATTGAATTTATAAGATTATAATTATTTCTGAAATTATTAAAAGATGGTTAAACTTTTTACATGAGCATACCTACCCACAATGGTGACGGAGGGCCCCATGGCCACCTCAGCAGACTCGCAAGCAAGAGGGACCGGGGGTTGGTTGGTTATTTCTCACTGACGCGACATCTAGCCAGAGAGGCTGACGAGTGGGCCTGGGCCACGCAGGCAACACGTGGACGCCACAAGAACGCCACATCGGCTCGCCGGCCAACGGGCCAGACGGCGGCGCGGGTTGGCGCTATGAGGCGAGCGGGGCTGCATGGGCTAGCGCGCTGGACTCACGCGGTTGCGTTGAGCCAAAAGGCAGCGGCTCCTCTTCGGATTGGTCACGGGAGCATGGCGCATGGCGAGTAGCGGCGTTGGGACTTGCAGTTCATCGGCGAGCGGTGACCACAGAGCAAGGGAGAGAGGGAAAAAAGGTCGGCGAGATCCGCGTGCTCACCGTGGTGCTCAAGGTAGTGACGGGGAAGTGCGGGGAGGTCCTGAACGGCGTGAATGGCGACGGCGGCCGGTGTCGATGACGGAGAGGACGTGCTCGATTCCGGTGGGAGAGGGCACCCCAGCAAGCGAGCTTCGGTGAGGAGGTTCCTGGCGAGGAAGCGGAGCTCTAGAGGCAGCCGTTAGGGCGTGCAGGACGGCGGGGCAGCCTGACGGCATCGCTTCTGTCCCTATGCGCGAGAAGATTGTGAGATGGGGAAGAAGAAGAGGAGGGGCACCCAGTTATAACCAAAGGGCCTTTAGTCCCGGTTGGTGGCTCCAACCGGGACTAAAGATCATCGTCGATTGGAGCGACCAACCGACCTATACTCAATATTTTTAGCACCAAGGGTTGGCCGAGGTCTTTAGTCCGGTTGGTGGCTCCAACCGACATATTCTGCTTTTAAAAATTTCAGGTATTTTCTCTTTGTTCCGCCTTTATTTTTATTTTGGGGTTTAAATTTGTATTGTTTTTAAATGATAATTAATTTGGAATTTAGAAAACTTTAAACATAAAAGTGTTTGGATTTGAATAAATAATTCAAAACCATTTTCTGCTTTAAAAATAATTAATGTAACCATTTAGAATATGAACCATTTACAATTAAAATGAATTAACTTATATTTTTTAATATCAATTTGGAATTTAGAAAACTTTAAACATAAGAAGTGTATGGATTTGAATAAATAATTCAAAAACATATTCTATTTTAAAAATAATTAATGTAACCTTTTAAAATGAATTAACTTATATTTTTAATATTAATTTGGAATTTAGAAAAATTTAAACATAAAAAGTGTTTGGATTTAAATAAATAATTCAAAACCATTTTCTGCTTTTAAAAATAATTAATGTAACCATTTAAAATATGAACCATTTACAATTAAAAATGAATTAACTTATATATTTTAATATCAATTTGGAATTTAGAAAACTTTATACATAAAAGTGTATGGATTTGAATAAATAATCCAAAACCATTTTCTATTTTTAAAAAATAATTAATGTAACCTTTTAAAATGAATTAACTTATATTTTTGAATATTAATTTGGAATTTAGAAAAACTTTAAACATAAAAAGTGTTTGGATTTAAATAAATAATTCAAAACCATTTTCTCCTGCAACATTGTTCTCCATACCAATGTCCACACACGTGCATAATATGGGCACAACATCACAAACTATGCCGTGATTCAGCACATAACATCGGTCATTTGGACCGAAAAAGCCATGAAACCTCGAACATGATAGGTCATTTTGTGAAGGTTTTTTCGAAACATGAACAATATACCAAGTCTGGTATTTTTCCTTTCAACTATGTAACATAATATGACACCACGCGAAGGATTTTCATTCTTCGGATTTTTTTGAATTTATTATGCCCGTTTTGAATTATCTGAATTTCTAACTATGGTCGAACTGGTGTGCATGAAGATAGGGGACGAGCATCGTTAGAACTTGCATTGGATCTCTGAAGAAACCACATATTGCGAGTCTAAAA
Organism: Avena longiglumis; assembly: GCA_030063025.1. Taxonomy (NCBI): domain Eukaryota; kingdom Viridiplantae; phylum Streptophyta; class Magnoliopsida; order Poales; family Poaceae; genus Avena; species Avena longiglumis. Next base: position 481,640,559 of record CP125978.1, on the reverse strand, counting down.
TGATTTTTCAAAAATCACGGGCGATAGATCATGTACGTGTAGTACAAACCGGACCCACTTCCTGCCGATTCGGCAGACATTTGTCCCTTTTACCCGGGATGGAAGAAAAGGTTTGAGATGTACCGATTGGGAGATAGTCCATGTAAGGTGGTCTAGTATTTTAGGAAAATAGGACGGTAGCATTCTGAAACAGCATTTTGGTGGTTACTTCACAAAACGACCCGTTTTTTGCGCTTGGAAAATGGAAAAGGGCTTTTCCGTGCGACAAAAAGGAAAACTTACTCCTGCAAGATTGTTCTCCATACCAATGTCCACACACATGCATAATATGGGCACAACATCACAAACTATGCCGTGATTCAGCACATAACATCGGTCATTTGGACCGAAAGCCATGAAACCTCGAACATGATAGGTCATTTTGTGAAGGTTTTTTCGAAACATGATCAATATACCAAGTCTGGTATTTTTCCTCTCAACTATGTAACATAATATGACACCACGCGAAGGATTTTCATTGTTCGGATTTTTTTTGAATTTATTATGCCCGTTTTGAATTATCTGAATTTCTAACTATGGTCGAACCTGTGTGCATGAAGATAGGGGACGAGCATCGTTAGAACTTGCATTGGATCTCTGAAGAAACCACATATTGCAAGTCTAAAAATGATTTTTTCAAAAAATCACGGGCGATAGATCATGTACCTGTAGTACAAACCGGACCCACTTCCTACCGATTCGGCAGACGTTTGTCCTTTTTACCCGGGATGGACGAAAAGGTTTGAGATGTACCGGTTGGGAGATAGTCCATGTAAGGTGGTCTAGTATTTTAGGAAAATAGGACAGTAGCATTCTGAAATGGTATTTTGGTGGTTACTTCACAAAACGACCCTTTTTTGCGCTCGGAAAATGGAAAAGGGCTTTTCCGTGCGACAAAAAGGAAAACTTCCTCCTGCAACATTGTTCTCCATACCAATGTCCACACACATGCATAATATGGGCACAACATCACAAACTATGCCGTGATTCAGCACATAACATCGGTCATTTGGACCGAAAGCCATGAAACCTCGAACATGATAGGTCATTTTGTGAAGGTTTTTTCGAAACATGATCAATATACCAAGTCTGGTATTTTTCCTTTCAACTATGTAACATAATATGACACCACGCGAAGGATTTTCATTGTTCGGATTTTTTTTTGAATTTATTATGCCCGTTTTGAATTATCTGAATTTCTAACTATGGTCGAACCGGTGTGCATGAAGATAGGGGACGAGCATCGTTAGAACTTGCATTGGATCTCTAAAGAAACCACATATTGCGAGTCTAAAAATGATTTTTTCAAAAAAACACGGGTGATAGATCATGTACCTGTAGTACAAAACGGACCCACTTCCTACCGATTCGACAGACATTTGTCCGTTTTACCCGGGATGGACGAAAAGGTTTGAGATGTACCGGTTGGGAGATAGTCCATGTAAGGTGGTCTAGTATTTTAGGAAAATAGGACGGTAGCATTCTGAAACGGAATTTTGGTGGTTACTTCACAAAACCGTTTTTGCTTTCGGAAAATGGAAAAGGGCTTTTGTGAAGGTTTTTTCAAACATGATCATTGTTCTAACACATTTAGTCTCGATGTAGTCACAAACCGGGACTAAAATTATTTCCGCCATTTCCCACCTCTTCCCGCCAAGTTTTCCCGCCCTTTCCTTTCTACTAGAGCTTTTAGTCCCGGATGTAGTCACTAACCGGGACTAAAGATATTTCCCGCCATTTCCCAAAGCTTCACGCCAAGTTTTCCCGCCCTTTCCCTCTATATTTAGGGTGATCGTGTCATGGCTATCCACACATCCACACCTTCCTCTCTTAGAACAATGGACAACGCCTACTGGGCCATTCTGACCCTCGAGGAGACCGAGGCGCTGTGCGCCTCCAACTACCCTTGTCCGCCGGGCTACCGGCCGCCCGCCGGCTGGATGCTGAGCGCTGGAGGGGTTCCTGTCCCTCCTGTCCCTCAAGGTTCCGCACGCCAGGCGGCCATCACAAACCACTTCTACCACGAGCTCACGCCGGAGCAGCGGATGGATCCCCAATGGGATCCCGACAACTACGACACCTGGAATGCCTTCGCTAATAGGGAAAGGAGCTCGCCAGCGAGGGTGATGGCCCGCCACCGTGAACCACAACGGCCGCCGTTATGCGTGGTGGGCGAACCGTACTATCATCAGTGATGCGCTACATCGCCGGAGACCATCCTCGCCACGGTGCCCACGAGTCCACCCGCCACAGGCCACATGTCTCCGGCGGTGGCGATCGTCTTCCAGAGACCCTCTCCCACCCGCCGTGAATCCGAGGCTGGAATGGCCTGGTATATGCCATGGATGGGCCGAGGATCCCGAGTGGCAGTGACGACGATGATGATGACGCATTTACGATGAAGATCCCAAGCTGCGTACTATAGGACTAGGCATGATTATGACTAAAGGGGCTTTCACACGAGTGTTAGCTAGTCCCGGTTTTCCTTGTTTTAATATTAATAAATGTCTTGAGTGTTACCTAATAAATAGAGAAATGCCTATATAAAGAGAGGTTTCATATTTAGTCGGTTGGAGAAACCAACCATGATCAAGGATTGCTTGCAGTGGGCGAGCAACACTAATAATAGGGTGAGTGTCGACATTATGTCGTGAGTGTCGACATTATGCCGAGCTCCTTGTACTATAAATATGCATCCTTGTGAGTCCAGTCCTCACCAGTTTGAGGCATCTCCAAGATGGTTTTAGAGAGCGAGGACACCACTACGGCCGAGTTTGGGAGATGTTGACGAGCCTCCTCCGGCATCTCCGAGAAATCGTCATAGAGGCACTCTAATATGTGAAATTAGTTAGCTTGAGGCGATTGATCTATTTAGTGAAGTTACAAGCTGCAAGACATTTATTAATATTAAAAACTGAGACTACAAAACCGGGACTAAAGCCCACAAACCGCGAAAGATACCCTTCGGTCAAGCCACAAACCGTGAAAGACATGAACTAGAGTTACATAATATGAGCATGAACTTCTTGGCATATGTCATTCCTTATGACCGCTTCAGACGTAACCATGGAGCATCTTCTTTACTTAACGGAATGCTTGGGTCAGTTTTCACTGTGAAGGGCGGAATTTCATCAAACTTATTATAATCTTCTGACATGTCTGTCTTGTCCTCGATTCCCACGGTATTTCTTTTCCCTGAAAGAACTATGTGACGCTTTGGCTCATCATATGATGTATTCGTTTGCATATTTTTTCTTTTTTTCGGTCTGGAGGACATGTCCTTCAAATAAAAAACCTGAGACACATCATTGGCTAGGACGAATGGTTCATCTCTATAACCAAGATTATTGAGATCCACTGTTGTCATTCCGTACAACTGGTCTATCTTTACCCCTTCCCCATTCAGGTTGACCCATTTGCAGCGAAACAAAGGGACCTTAAAAGAGACTCCATAGTCTAGTTCCCATATCTCCTCTATGTAACCATAATATGTGTCCTTTTGTCCATTCTCGTCTATTGCATCAAAGCGGACACCACTATTTTGGTTGGTGCTCTTTTTATCTTGGGCGATCGTGTAGAATGTATTCTCATTTATTTCGTACCCTTGGAAATTCAATAAAGTAGAAGATGGTGACGCGGACAACAAGTATAGCTGTTCTCCAACAGTGGTGTCATTCAAGAGAAGTGTCTACATCCAACCACCGAAAGACTTCATGTGTTCATCTGTAATCCATGATTCAGGCTTCCCCGGGTTTTTGGAGCGTACAATATTCTTGTGTTCCTCGATATACGGAGCTGCCAAGGTGGAATTATGTAGAACTGTGTAGTGTGCTTTAGTGAAAGAATCCCCGTCCCTACATATCATTGCTTTCTTTCCCAGCGTGCCTTTTCCACTTAGTCTTCCCTCATGCCGCGAGTCAGAAACACCAATTGGCTTAAGGTCAGGAATAAAGTAAACACAAAAATCAATTACCTCCTCTGTTCCATATCCCTTGGAGATGCTTCCTTCTGGTCTAGCACGGTTATGAACATATTTATTTAAGACTCCCATGAACCTCTCAAAGGGGAACATATTGTGCAGAAATACCGGACCGAGAATGGCAATCTCTTCCACTAGATGAACCAGGAGATGCGTCATAATATTGAAGAAGGATGGTGGGAACACCAATTCAAAACTAACAAGACATTGTACCACATCCTTCTGTAACCTTGGCAGAATATCTGGATTGATTACCTTCTGAGATATTGCATTGAGGAATGCACACAGCTTCACAATGGGTACTCGAACATTTTCCGATAGAAGCCCCCTCAATGCAATTGGAAGCAACTGCGTCATAATCACGTGACACTCATGAGACTTCAGGTTTTGGAACTTTTTCTCTGCCATATTTATTATCCCCTTTATATTAGATGAGAAGCCCGACGGCACCTTGATACTGTAAAGGACTTCAAAAAAGATTTCCTTCTCTGCTTTGGTAAGAGCATAGCTGGCACGACTTAAGTGACGCCCTTTATCCGTCTTGTTATCTGTATGCATGTTCTTTGGGTCTTTCATAATTTGTTGGTCCTCCTGCTTGTGTATCTTTTGTCTTCCCATACACGCCTAGGAATCCTAGCAGGTTCACCAGAGATTCTTCGTCACGTGCATCACGTCGATTGAAGAGCGGACACGCAGGACTTTCCAATATGGCAGCTCCCAAAATATATATTTCTTCTTCCACATGGGTGCGTGTCCTGTAGCGACGCTGCTCGAACTGATTGACCGCCAGACCCTTTCCAAAGATTACTTCTATGTCCTTGACCATACCAAATACATCATCACCGTGAGGAGTTCAGCTTCTTCCGGTGATCTGCCTCACCTTTGAAATGCTTGCCTTTCTTTCTTACGGATGATTGGTCGGAAGAAATCGTCGATTCGCCAGTACACAACCTTCTTGCATTTATGCAAATATGTACCTTCGGTCTTATCTAAACAGTGGGTGCATGCCTTATATCCTTTGTTTGTCCATCACGAAAGGTTACTAAGAGCGGCCAATCATTGATGGTTACGAATAACAACCCTCGTAGATTAAATGGCTCTGTTTGTTCTCATCCCACGACGTACACCTGGTTTGCCCCACAACCGTAAGAGTTCTTCAACTAATGGCCTAAGGTACACATCAATGTCTTTGCGGTTGCTTGGGCCTTGGATGAGCACTGCATCATAATGAATTTACGCTTCATGCACAACCAAGGAGGCAGGTTGTAGATACATAGAGTCACGGGCCAGGTCTTTGTGGACTGCAGCTCTGGTCCCCAAAAGGATTCATGCGATCCGTACTTAGACCAAACCATAAGTTCCTTGCGTCACCTGCAAAGTCCGGAAGTCTCTCTCGATTTTTCTCCACCGTGACCCATCAGCAGTGTGTCTCAACTTCCGTCTTTCTTACGGTCTTCTTTGTGCCATCGCAACAACCTGGCATGCTCTTTGTTTCTGAACATGCGTTTCAACCTTGGTATTATAGGAGCATACCACATAACCTTAGCAGAACCCTCTTCCGAGGGGCTCTCCTCAACATCACCGGGGTCATCTCGTCGATCTTATACCGCAACGTTGCATACCGGCATTTATCTAAATTCTCATACTCCTTACCATGTAGAGGATGCATCATTAATGCATGCATGTATCTTTTGCACATCTAATCCCGGAAGAGTGAGAGTCTTTTTTGCTTCAGAGGTACTCTCGGAAGTTCGTTATGTTTTGGAAACTTCTTCATTATTTTCAGCATCTTTTCAAATGAGGAGTTAGACCACACTCGCCTTCCATCGCAACAATTCCAGGTGGTACCGAGCTTTGTGCTGCCATCTTCACAATTTGGGTACAACAATTTCTTGTGATCTTCTAACATGCCCTCTAACTTCAACTTCTCATTTTCTGTTTCACCTCGCTTTGCATCGAAATGACCCTACCAAGTTCATCGACCGACTCATCCGATGCCCGTTCTTCACCTCTTTCCTCGCCATTGTCTTCCATTGCGGTATCACGTATTCAGAAACATATGATGATAGTTGTTATCATCATCTTCTTCTTCACCATCTTCCATCATAACCCCTCTTTCCCCGTGCTTGGTCCAGCAATTATAGTTGGGCATGAAACCTTTCATAATTAGGTGGCATGAATGATTTTCGAGGAAGAGTACACCTTGTTGTTCCGACATTGAACACATGGACAACGTATAAATCCATTCTCTTTGTTTGCCGTAGCCACATCGATAAATTTATCCACCTTTGATATACCGCTACCCACGGCCACCGTACATCCATTCCCAACCGTTCATCTCGCATCATATAAGTAAGTTTATCAAAAACAGGACATCATAAATAGTGAAATAACCAATTCACACCGACACATGAATTGTATCAATGACCTAGAAAAGATAAGATTGCTAACCTCGATCGAGGGAAATAAAGAGAGAAAGCTCAAGTGCCTCGGACACCTTCTATATTTTTGTTCTATGAGAAATTCAACGGGATTATTCACTCAAACATTTCAACAAACACCTTCAATGCATGCATGAGAAAACTAGCACACCTCACACCTTCCACCATTCAAAAACAGAGGAGACAGAGGGGCGTGCATTTATAGAGGACAGGGTCTTTAGTCCGGTGAGCGAACCGGGACTAAAGGTGCGCGTACACGCCGTGGCTGTGGCCAAACCTTTAGTCCCGGTGGCTCCAACCGACGCATGCCCCTTACCAACCGGGACGTATGCCCCGGCCTGCCCGCTCCAACCGGACGTTGCAAGATTAGTCCCGGTTGGTGGCGCAACCGGGACTAATGCTCCGAGGGGTCGCGAACGGATAGCCCTTTTTCCTCTAGTGATGTTACCCCGGAAGATAACGTCAAACTTGACCATGGCACGAGCAACTCCACGTTATACTCCCTCTGTCCTAAAATACCCTGCATTCTGGGTTTAGTCAAAGTCAAACTTTATAAAGTTTGACCAAATATATTGAAAAAATTATGTACACATATAATACAACATAAGTATTATTAGAATCGTCATAAAATATATTTTTATAATATATACATTCCGCGCTATAGATGTTTATAGTTTTTTCTATATATTCTATCAAACTTTATAAAATTTGACTTTGACTAAACCCAGAATGCAGGGTATTTTAGGACTATACGGTTGACAAATTTGAGGCAGATACGCCTGGTATGACTATCTACTATGGTGGACCAGGTCTTGTGTAGTGCAAGAATGTATTCAACAAGTAATAAAGAGTGACGATGATCAATTGAATTTGTTTTTAATAACGATATGATCAATTGATTAATTGTGAGTAATTGTAAAAGACCACCACAATTGGGAAAAATTATCAACTCTTCACAAAAAGCCACCAGAAAACATGCATTTTGGTGGGTGTTCGAAGACTTTGCCCTAACTCTGATGGTTTTTTGCAATTCACTCATTAATCGTGGATATTTGGTCCCAACCGCGACAGGAATGAAGAATTTTATCATCTACTACTAGTACCTTTGTTCTTAAATGAGATATATATAATTTTAGTCCCACGTCTTGCACCGATTAGCGTTTTAGTCTCACATCTTGCAAAGTGAGCAAAACTAGTCCCACAACTTGCATCTAAAGAGCATTTTAGTCCAATTTAGTCGGATGTCAGCAAATTTAATCGAATTCATTCAATTGTAGGGTGGAACTCATTCTAGAGATTTTTGCAAAATGACATCTGTATAGACGGACCCACTTGTCAGTGATCAAATAATAAATTATAATAATTGCAATAGTGGGGGTCGAACTTGTAGGGTGGAACTCATTCTAGAGATTTTTGCAAAATGACATCTGTATAGACGGACCCACTTGTCAGTGATCAAATAATAAATTATAATAATTGCAATAGTGGGGGTCGAACTCAGGACCATGCCAATAAATTAGCAAAAGCTTGCCAGTACTACACACACCAGGATTTGATAAAGAAGAGAACACCCGTTTATTATACATTAATTTCAGGCTCATGTATTCAAACTCACCATACGCGTGAGTAATATAAACCTTTGTTTTGAACATCAAAAAATATTTGTTCTAAAGTTGTAAAAATTCTAAAAAATCCAAATTTCCAATCTGAAATAATTTGTGTTCAAGGCTACATAGAAAAAATAAAATTAGAGATATGGGGTTGTTCCTTCGTATCTTGTTAAAATAGTCTTTTTTGTGCAGACCCAGTGTACTCAATCCAGTTTAAAATTTTGCACACTGAAAGTTTATATCATTTTCCACATGTATGTATTTTTTAAAGGTGTTTTATACTTTAAATTGTATTATTCAAATATTCAAAACAAATGGCTCCATCTAGCGCGAGTTTCAAAATAAAGGCCTCCATGCAAGAGATTATTTTGACTACGGACATGAGTATTTGAATGTATGCTTAGCGTTTATATTGTGTAAAAAGAATTACGCTTTATTAGGTTATATAATCATTACTATCAGTGTAGTGCCTTGAGCAAGCGGTTAGTGATACTGCATGCTTGTTAGTTAGCACCAAGGACAAAAGTGCCAAAAAAATACAGGGTCATTTTTAAAAAAGTTATAATGCCATAGTTGAACGAATTTGGTCAAACTTACTGAAATCGGGCTAAATTGGACTAAAATGCTCATCGGGTGCAAGTTGTGGGACTAGTTTTCTTCTTTCTGCAAGATGTGGGCCCAAATGCCCAGCGGTATAAGATATAGGACTAAAAGTATATATACCTCTTCTTAAATATAGGATGTTAAGAGAGTTCAATTTGAAGCGAGAATACATAGATCATCAAGTGGTGATTCGGTTTTCTCAATCCTCTGTCCTTCACCATCGTTCATCAATTTGAAGCGAGAATACATAGTCCACCATCGTTCGATTCTTCTACCTTAACCGCGACTCGTCCTTGTGGCGGGAGGCGAGCTTGGCGGTGTCGCGCCACCGGGACACCTCGCGTTCCTTCTCCTGGAGCTTCCTCTGCGCGCGCTCCAGCTCCGTCTCCAGCTCCGCGATCCGCTCCTCGTGCCGCGACTGCAGCAGCTCGTGCAGCCTCCGCTCCAGCACCCGGGCCGGCACGCCGCCGTGGCACGGCAATCTCTCTTCCTCCTCTTCATCTGCTTCGTCCTCCTCCTCGTCCGCGTCGGTGCCGTCGTCGTCCTTGCATTCTCCTGCTGCGTAGTCTACGACGCCGTCTTGGCCGACGCGAACAGGGTCGCCGCTCTCCGACGAGACGTCGCTCTTCGCCTCGGACTGCGAAGATGGATGGGAATTTAGTGCCGTTCCTACATAATTGGCAAATTTGAATTGCAGAGATTTCATTTGGGGTTCAAGAAGCATCACGATACCTCGAGCCGCTGATCTCGCTGCGGCGTCGCGCAATCCTCGCCCTCGTAGTCAGAGGCCAGCTGCATGCGCGTCAGTTCCGCCTCGAGTTCCGCTTCCATCTGATCCATCGCGGCGCCAGCATTCTCGCCGGCCGAGGCGGCGGCAGTGCGCGAACCATTGGACGAGAAGGCGTCCTCGTCGCCGGCGTCGGCGAAGACGATGCGCTCCTTGACGACGCTGGCGCTGTCGTCGGCAGAGCGGCTACAACCGCCAAGCGCCTCCGCTGCCCTGGCGTCCATCACCAGCCGCTCCATCTGGGCACGCAGCTCCGCCATCCTGCTCAGCTCTGCCGCGCCCTTGGACAGCAGCAGGACCAGGCCCGCGCCCAGCCCGAGGCTCGCCGCCGACACCTCCGGCGCCGCCTTCTTGCCTGCGCAAACAATTGACCATATCACGCCATTGGCCATCAACATCAACGCGACAACGCCAATAACTAACACGAAACCGTTCGCGGTAGTCACGTACCCTGTAGGGAAACACGAGGCGACTCGCGAGCCTCTGTTTCTGCTCGCTCGCCGGCGACCACCATAGGCTCGACCACCTCCTCTCCGGCGTCCTCCCTGGCGCCCGCACCGGCACCGCTGGAGCAGTAGCGCGGGATTCGCAGGCGGCAGCCGAACCCGGCCCCGCCGCCCCTGCCGAGGATGCGCGACAGCAGGGACCGCGGGGAGCGGCACTCGCGCGGGGCAACGCCGGCGCCAGCGGCCTTGGTGAGGAGGGCGCCGACGGTGGCCGGGGAGGAAGCCGACGAAGCCGAGTGGCGCGGAGGCACCGGCAGCCGCTGCGTCGCGCCCGTGCTCGTCTCCATTGCCATTGGCGAAGATGGGAATGGCGCGTCAATCTGGAGGGGAGGACTCGAGGGATGTTCGGAGGATTGATGGGGGGCGCGTGTATTTATAAGGAGGCGGGAATCGTGGGAGTGACGGGTTTTAATGGGCGTTAAAACCTTCCATGTCTTTTGACCAAACCCCGCGCTTCATTTTCGTTTTGAAGAAACGCTGTGCATTGCAGGTGACGTCTAGTAGTACCACCAGTTGAAATAACGGAGATAATATTGTTTTAAATCACCTTTGCAAATTCTCAGGTTCTTGGGTTTTTTAAATCGCATTCACTAATAGCTAAGTCGTGCAAATTATAGTGAAAATATTATAAGACTTTGGATTTATATATTATATATATTGGGTGTGTTGAAAATGAGATCAAGATAATATGGTACTGTTACAAACTCTGAAAATGTAACAAAAAATGTAATAAAGACAACATATGAATAAGCGGCTAAAAAATTCATCCAAGACACCAAATAGTTAGAATAACTTCGGTGGATTTGTCGCAATCCATATGTCTAAAAATTGTTTTTGTACTTTGTTGAGAACAAAAATTCGGGTGGCCCTCATCCTCTGCCGTTGATTATGTGAGTCTCCTTCGCCTCTAGAGGATGTTTTCGACGACATAAGGTAGGAGAAACCATGGATGTTTGCACTCGCGGGAAGTATTAGTTTAGGTGTCCTCGTGTCACTCATCCGCGTAGGTGGTGGAAGCGTGGAGTAAATACTTGTGTCCCTGTTGTAACGATGGCGCTGCTTGTAGGGTGTTAGTACACGGTGTGTGAACGTTGGGTTTCCCATATCAGGTCCTTTGGCTATGGTTTGAAGCGGTTAACCACGATGCTTGTGTTTCGCTCTGTGATGGATTGGTTTTCTCGTCTTAATAACTCGGAAGTCACCGTGAATGGTCGGCGGTGGCATATCCTTGAAATGTAGGTTGACTTTTCAGCCGCATTCACAATGTCTCCTTGGCGTCGACGTATACTTGTGGTGTCGTCGACCTGGATGGTTGGATGCTCCCTCAGTCCACGGATAAGTTAAACTTATGGAGAAACATAACAACAATTAATTACACTAAATTAGTATCACTATAGATTCATTTTGAAACACAGTTTCTTATTATACCAATCTGACGTTGTATATTTTAAAGGTTTAAACTTGATTAGTGACCACTAGTAGTCCTTGCAAAGAGGAAAGATTGTTGGGCGTTGTCATGATACTGTACATGCCGGAAGATTTAGCAAAGGAGAAAATGAGTTTATATAAAGTAGTAGATCTCTCTCTCCCCGACCAAGCGAAAAGGGATGCATATGGCCATAGGCCAAGACGACAAAAACTGTTCCCCTCGTCGCCCCAGCTGACGAGGAACCCTAGCCACCTCATCCTCATCTCCTCCCATCGCCGCCGCGCCGGTGCGCCCGGCGGCCGGCTTGGCCAGCCGGCGGGCTCGTCGTCTTCCTCGTGGTCGGTCATGGGTCGTCCGCCGAAGTGCGTGGTGCAGCGTCGAGTCGTTCATGCGGCGCGGCGGCGGGCTGGGCGGGGCTTGTCTTGGCGGTGGTGGCTGGCGGTGGCCAGCTTCTTCTGCCTTGGGATCTTCTTGTGGCGGTCCTCGGCGGTGGCTTGCGTGGGCAAAGCGGCAGAGCGGTAGATGGGGCTTAGGGTGGCGTGCCATGGCGGCCAGATTGGGCCCATTTGGGCCCAGATCTAGGTAAGCGGGCGGCCGACACGCTTGGCTACTCTGCAGATCTTGGCGAGTAGGATGAAAGAGACCGCGGCTCTCTCGGCGGCTGTTGCAGCGGCTGCAGACTTCTGAGCCCGTTAGGCCAGCAGTTCCATGGAACTGGTATGCCTCGAGGAGGCTTTACTGGACCAGGCCCGGCGGATCTAGGGAGGACCGGTTTGTTTGCGGCCGCGTCCGGTCGACTACCGCCTCCGGCGGTGGAGGAAGTTCCCTCCCGCGCGGCCGCGGTACTGTGGGTTCTCTTTTCTCTCTACTTGTCCCACGATTTTGTAGACCTCGCGACGGCTTGCTCGGTGAGGCGGTGATGACGGATTCGGGACCGGGTGGCGCATGCTCGTGGGTGGCATTGGATGGTGGTGGCGAGGCCTCGCCCTCGCGTGTCTCCGGTGCAACGGTCCGTCCGGGGTTTGTGGCTTGGGTATCGGGAGAAATCCTTGTCGGCTCGCCTGACTCCGATGCGGTGCCACCCGTGGGTGGCATCTTCCTTCCTGGAGGGCATCGGGGCTACCCTCCTTCTACTCCCCTCAGTGTGCCGGGGGAAACCCTAGGGCCTCTCTCGTACGGGCAGCAGCGGTCGCGTTCCCTCTTGAGGGTGCTGCCTGGCGCTTGACGAGTCGGAGTTAGGAGCGTGGTGGACATTCTTCGGCGGGCGCAGCGGTGGCGGTCTTCATCATCTAGTCGATCTGTTTCCATCTCCACTCCTTTCTGTTTTTTTTTCTTGTTTTAGTTCGGGCGTGTGTGTGCTGCTGCCCCACGTGTTGTGTTTGGGCATTGTGCTGTCTGGCCCAGCAGCGGTCTCACCTATACTTTATTTATAGGGCGCGTGGATCTCTCTCTCCCCGCGCGCGGTCTGTATTTTCAGTTTCGGACTAGCAGCGTATATCAGGGGGCCGTCTCGGGTAGTACAGCACATCAGCACCGGTCGCCACTGGAGTTCAAAACCCTTTTGAGTCGCACGGTGTCGATCGATGCATATGGGGCTCCAGGCGTACCCCCTGTGCCGTGTAAATGACCGGCGGAGGTGGACCGGCGGTAGGTCTCGTCGCTTCAATTCGCGCACCCACACGGCACGAGCACATTTACCGCTCCGGGTCGTCGCCGGCCGGTCGGTCGAGCGAAGCCGCGACTGGCGTTCGAATTTCCAATCCCACTCGCTCCAATCCATCCATCGGCCATCTGATCGACCAGCGTTTCGCTACGCAGTCCTGGGGCTGCGCGCTCCGTATGTATGATGCCGCCCAGGCCCAGCTAACTAGTAGTATACGAGAGATGGGGCCGACACGGGTGGAGGTAGCTGGTTCCAATCCAAGGTCCAACCCGTCACGGGGAACTCGTGAGCCACCTTCAAACCACCGTCCTTTAATTTGGGGCTTGGGCCTCCCCGTTCGTTCGCCGCACTGAATTTGGACGGGTGGACTGCAAAATCATTCGCACGTACCGGATCTTTGTCAGGTGCAGGAATACTGACGGCTCCCGATTAGCTAAAATACCGACCAACTGACCTGCTCGATAACGATTTCCTAAAGACGATACTTGTTAATTGTTCATTAACGAACCAACCCATTCTTTATTTTTAGATTATTAAACACAACGAGCTTAATGATTTCAGCATTAGCGATAATGAGCATAAACGAGCCGAGCTTTTATGAATCGAGCAACTCGTTAGTCAACCCCTACGCGGACAGTGTATGAAACTACACAGTTTCACGTTTGCACAGTCAATGACATCTGATCCCCATGGCCTCCACCGATCCGGGGTGTCGTCGGTGATCCGCCTCTCCTCGGCATGGTGATCGCACGCCTCATGTACCTCGTCGACCGCGCTCGCTTCCACGCCGTGTGCCGTTCATGGTACCCAGCAGGGGAGCTACCCAGCTGATTCCTGTGATAGATTAGGCCTAAAGTGATTTGTCAAGTATGAGTTTATTGCTACTACCTATTATTTGTTGTTTACTTGGATATTTGCATGAATGTGGTGAAGGTGCTTGTGTTGGTAGTCAACTTGTGATGGTCTGTCCTCGAGCATGTGTGTAGAGCTAGTGAAGGTACCCAAAAGAGCATACGCTGCGTCAAAAGGATTGTCATTACTCCCTTCGTCTTGAATGGGATGTTGGAGATTTATCTAGCTTCACACGTATCTAGACAGTGTTTTAATGTGTAGATACATATGAATTTATTGGACATTTAATTCGACATAGAGGGAGTATTTGATTTTGAATAGACAAGGGAGGAGCGACGAGTGATGGCGGAGGAGGCCCGAAATGAAATTTTCATGTAAATAGCATCTTGTGAGCTCATGGATGGAGCCCATGATTACACGCATGCGAGAGAAAATGGCAGGGCCAGCCCATTATAGGAGATGAAGAGGAAGCGGTCAATATTGTGTTTGGGGTGGAGTAAGCACACGTCTCTAAGCATCCAAGCCACTTGCCTACGCAATCAGCTCACTTGTTTTGCTACCCTTTTAACAAAAAAAATGGCGGTAAAGAAAAGGACAGAAAGAGAAAAGGGTCGATAAGGCACGTGCGTTACATGTTCGCCAAGGAGACATACGCTTCACGAGATTGCGTGGGACCGCCAGCAGTAGAAATACATCACGGTATGGCGTACCAAGGGAGCGTGGTTATTCACAAAAAAAACCGGACGTCCATCGTACCCGGTCAAATTCGAAACCGATCGACTCTTTGCCGTTTTGATTCCGAATCGTAACCTAAACTCACGCATAAAGGAAGTGTGAAATTGACATTGACATTCAACTATAGATTGAACAAATGAAAAAAAAAAGAGAGAATGTCCTACTTCTCTTCTAAGCAACTAGGTCCGGTGGAAAAACCCACGCCCTCCAATATTCACATAACCGGTCCATGGGCGTCACCGGTCTAATTTTCCTGGATTTCATGTCGAACACGTCATCCGCATCTGGAAAATACATGATGTCCTCTTCCACTTCTCCACGGGCATACATAGTAGTGCTAAAGCGATTGCTGACGAAGATTGCCTGGCCGCCACCTAGCCCACTGTTCACCGGCACCCATGCACCGGTCTCCATGTCCGCCTCAAACACCTCGACCTTGCGAGTGCTGTCCGTACTGCCTATGAAGGGTGGGATTACCCGCACCCGTTTTACCATGAGCAACTTACCTCGCGACTCGACAAGGTATCTGCTGGTGTTGACGGCGTTCGGCCATTCCGCCACACCGTCATCGCATTCATCAAGCGTGAACTCGTCGCTGAAAACGTAGGGTTGATTGTCATCGCCAACAAATTCTTCATGTGCATCATCTTGACTCGATACATTAGAGTTGTCTTGTTCATCTAACGATTCATCATCAGAGTTGTCTTGTTCATCTAATGATTCATCGTCCAACTCTTCCTCGATGTCCTCATTGCTTGACGTGTCCATGTCGGTCGGCTCCACCCACACATCCTCATTGAACACGTCATCATCATGGTCCAGGGCATGCCCGATGATTCGTCTGGCAGAAGTGACAACGGGCCTGCCGTCGTCGTCCTCGCCGAGGTTGATGGCGAAAAGATCCTCAGCCTTGGAGATGGCGTAGAGCTTGTCTCCAAGAAAGGCAACATCGACGATACAAAAGTAGGGCATAGTTCGTGGCCTCGCGGCCCACGCTCCCTTGCCAGGTCGGCAAAGGATCAGAGGGTGCTTCCAGGTGTTGCCCGTGACGGCGATAAGGTCATCGGGGGTTGATCGCATGAGCACCTTGCGGATCTCGAAATCCTCTGAAACCTTGCCGATGATCGAGTCCAGCTCCGGGAGCGGGACGGTGGCGCCGGAGAAGTGATTGTGCAGCGTGTATTTGTGCGTCCGGGTAGCCTCGTCGGTGGAGTCGAGGGCGATCCAGGCGTTGGTGGAGCCGACGCATGTTGTGTTCTTGGGGAAGGGGAGGCGATGGACGCCACCGTCCGAGGGCGTCAGGTAGACGCCGTCCTCGAGGACGACCCACGGCAGCGGGCGAGGGGAGACATGCAGGCGCACGGCCGACTGCCATGAGCGGCACACGGCGCGCAGGCGGGCGCGGTCGGCAGGGGACGGGAGGCGGGCGATGACGAGGCCTAGGAGATCTGGTAGGAGGCCTGACCATTGGGGACACTCCGGAGTGGACGCCATGAGAATCGGATCCAATCGATCGTGCGAGCGTGTGAAAATTGTGTATTTGCGTCCTTGGCTCCGTGCTATGGGGGAGAGATATATAGTGCGTGAATTCAGGTTATGTTCGGTATCAAAACGGCAAAGGAGTCGACCGATTCCGACTTTGACCGGGGACGATTAACATCCGATTTTTGTTTAAAACCATTTGGTGCGGCCGAAAACTTGCAGAGCAACAATGAGAGAAATATAAAAAAACTTATAATAGTGTTTCAGAATAAATGGCCTCGATTTATACATATTCTTAGCAAGTTAGATCTTTGTTCATTTGTCTAACCTGTCTAATATACTCCCTCCGTTTTAAAATAAATGACTCGGGTGTGTCTAAAGTAGTATGTATTTAGACGTGTTTTAATATATATAAATACATACAAAATCTAAACAAACTTAAATCACTTATTTTGAAATGAAGAGAGTACCTTTTTTATGAATGAACTTTGGTTCACAAAACAAAGAGATTTGCTTGTGTTTTAACACTACTACGCAAACATAAGCAAGTTACTACGATTTTTAAAAATAAGTTTTTTATTATTTAAAAGATTTAAATATTATACCGACCTCTGAATAATTAGGATGCACGTAGCAGCCGCTCTTGTTAAAAATAAATGATAAAATACAAGTCCAAAAACTGCGTAACCCCTAAGGCAAAATACAAGAAATCATCAAGTTCCATGTTCGAGTAGGTACACATAACGGTGGGCTAACTCATTCGGTCGTCACTCGCCAAACTTTGGTTGTACCGAGAGATGATTCTGTGGGTGTTTGATTGGCGTAGTCACCACAGACACATTGTTATCGACTAAAACGTTGCCTTCCGTTATAGATACCAAAACGTTAAATCTGGTGCCTTTTAATGAGACACCACAGCCAGGATTAATATGTGATGGACTAGGTATCACTGTCCTTCTAACCATCTAATCACATGTTATTTTTCCGATCTATCTTGCTAATAAACAGATGTAAACGAGGACATTTATTCCGGAGTAAAATATTTTCGAACATTTATATTTTTTTTGAAAAAAACAAAAGAAAAGGCTGAAAGGACATTTATTGTCATAATCATTTTTGGTGTTCGTTAACAACAACTAGATCATTTTATAATTTGTCACTGTCCACAGGATGATATTATGATAAGTGAAAAGTACCCTCACACTTTGGAAAGATTCCTGCAAGTGTGACACAGTTCTGGAAATTCCAGACCGGAGTCTCCGGTGTGGTCTGGAGTTTCCGGATGTGTCCCCGGTGGAAACTTCAGAAACTTGGCTGGGACATTCTGTATGAGGGTGCGGAGCAAAGTCCCGAGGCTTCACCGGAATCTCCGGTGTGTGCTCAGTCCAGAGACTCCGGTGAATTGAGAGGATCGTATGGGCACCTAGAGGGGATTGGGGTGAATAGGTGCTACTTCAAAATTTCTTCTTTTTCAATTTAGGGTTTGACAAGAAAGTTAAATTCTCTAGATTATGCAACTAAGGTGAATTTACCTATATGACAAACAAGGAACAACTAGCACAACACTAAGCAAGAACAAGTAAGTAAAGTGCGGTAAAGGAGAGAAGTAACCAAAGTGGTGGACGCGGAGACACAAGGATTTGTTTCCCGTAGTTCCTTCCTTTTAAGGGGAAGTACGTATACGTTTGGAGAGGGGTGGTTTCAAACCACCAACGCGACGAGAGGCCTCCCTTGTTTTCCGATGAACCTCACCCCAAAGGAATCGATTCACCTTCCACTATATCGGCAACCTTCGAGGTGGAAGCCGACACCTTTACAACAAGTTCGGGGCACACATCCATAACTTAATTGGAGGCTCCCAAATACAAGCAAGCTGTCAAAACAATCAAATACAAGATTGTAAGAACCAAATCAAAGTTAGGGTTTCCAAAGAAAGACTAGATCTTGGGGGCCCTCAAGTGAATGAGGGGGGAATTGAAGATCTCTCTTGGTGAAGCTGTAGATCAAGGCCTCCTCCTTCGATTCTCCAAAGATCATTGACTTTGGATGGTTGGATGAAGAGACCTTGTGGTTTTGGTGGCTCTAATGGAGTTTGTGTTCTTGAGCAGCTCGAGTAACCGGAGGAAGGGGATAAGGGTCCCTATTTATAGGCAGCCCCTTCCACGAACCGTTTTCTGACATTTGGAGAAGAACCAGACCGGAGACTCCAGTCTGTACACCGGAGACTCTGGTCTACACTGGAGAATCTGGTCAATCTCACCGGAGACTTCGGACTGAGACACACCGGAGATTCCGGTGAAGCCTCCGGACTTTGCTCCGCACCCCCATACAGAATGTCCCAGCCAAGTTTCTGAAGCTTCCACCAGGGACACATCCGGAAACTCCGGACAACACCGGAGACTCCGGTCTGGAATTTCCAGAACTGTGTCACACTTGCAGGAATCTTTCCAAAGTGTGAGGGTACTTTTCACTTATCATAATACCAACCTGTGGACAGTGACAAACTGTAAAATGATCTACTTGTTGTTAACGAACACCAAAAGTGATTATGACAATAAATGTCCTTTCAATCTACCCCTTTTTGGTGTTCGATGACAACAAGTGATTTTGCATGGAATAAATTGTATGGGGTTCCCCCTGACTATGTGCAATAAGGTAAACAAGTAAATCATGCAAGGTAGATAGTATCAATGATAGTACACATAGATCTCACATGAGTTACAATAGATAGTGCACAGGCACATAGTCACACACATAAACGGCAAATAACACACATGAAGTTCAAATATGGCAAATGAAAGCAGATAATAGCAAATCCAAAGCCCCAGATAATAGCAAATGCAAAGCCCAAACCCATGCAAATCGATGAGAATGTCTTCTCCCCCTTTGGCATTGAAACACCGAAAAGGGGAAAAGACCTAAGCTAGCGCCCCAACACCTCAGTAGTCATCGTCATCCTCGGCATCCTCATCCTCATCTTCCTCGTCCTCAATAAAGTCATCATCATCAGGGACTGCAGTCCCTTTGCCGTGAGGGCGAGAAGAGGAGGTACCCTGGTACCCGTATCCAGAGGTGATATCGGAGAATGTCTTCCAGTCAACAAGGTTGTCCTTCTGGGCATTCCATGCCCCAAAAGTGAAAGTGTGATCTGACTTTGTAGACTCCTGAGCACCATGCTCATCATTGTGCTCGCCCTGTCCTTCCTCATCATCCACTTCGCCATGTGCCTTGATTTCCTTGAGGAGATTCTCAATACGAATGTTGCTTTGGTAGGAGACATGCTGCTGCTTGCGGATGTCAACATTCATGCAGCATAGAGTCCTTTCCTAGAAAGTGGCCTTCTTGACCCTCTCATGAACATAGTCCCTAGTCATGGAAGGCATAGGTGCATTGGAGGCATTCTTCCTCCAAACTCTAGGTGGAGAGGGTGCCCTCTCAGTATCAATCTCCTCATCATCATCGCCATAGCGACACCTAGGAGCAGGCCCCATACGCTCCTTCTGTTGCAGTGAGACCAATGCCTGCTCAGTGAGATGCGGTGCTATGCCAAGTGGAGAATTATGCTCCTTGGAGTTGATGAGCCTCATAACCAAAGGTGCATATGGAGGAGACTTCTTCTAAAGAATAGCATGGAACATCTTCTCAAAAATAAAATCCATCACATCAATAGGTTCAACATCTGCCTCTGGGCCAGCATTGAAGGTCCGGTGGGTGTGATAAAGAAGGTTGACAAGCCCACCCCTGATAGCATCGTCATTCCCAGCACTTGGTGCGATGGTATGACGGAATATCCTTAACATTAGGTTGTAGAGAGTCTTGAGTCCCTTGGACCCCCCTACAACACCCTCGCTGCCATACAGAGGTGCAAGCTTCATCTTGTTCTCACCAAGAGCCTCAGAGTGCATGCGCATCCCAACTGGAGTGGATACGCCATCAAAGGTCTCAAATATGACGTTGGAAAAGTCATGGAATGTAGCTGTGCAGCGAGAGGTGCCAGACATCCAAGTCATGGTCCTGTCTTGATCAGACTCAAACACTATAGTGGCGTAGAACTGTTGCATAAGGTAGACATTGTAGTCTTCATGAAGCTCCATCAAGTTAAACAGTCCCAGCTTCTCACAGATCCATAGAGCATCATTGAAGTAGGGGCTGAGGCGCATCTGATCAACACTCATGTACTTCTGTGGGTAGACAGGTGATTTGGTGAGCACACCATACACATCTGTCATGAACACAGCCTGCTCCTTCCTCCAGAACCGAGGGTCATCGCTGGTACAAGGCAGCTCATAAAAATCAGTCTTTCTCAGCTCACGGAACTCCTCTTTTGACATTTTGTCCAAGGACTAAAGGTTTTCATATTTGTCCTTCTTGGAACGGTCCTCTCGTTCAGTCCTTTCTTGCTCCCTCCTCAAATAGGCTGCATCACGTGCCTGCTGTCTTTGGTTGGAAGGAGGCACGATAAACTGACCCTGAGCTTCATCATAGCGAGGAGTGCCCCTTTGTGACTTGGCCTTGGTACGACGAGGACGGCTAGAGCCATCACCAGATCTATCCATGGGGTCAATTCCTCCGGTGGGAATGACCCAATGGAGGAGAGGAGAAGGTTGGCCGGCGGCACGGCGGATCCCGGGGGATTCTTGACCTCAGAGAAGGAGTTTTGGAACGGGAGGCGGCGGGTTAGAAGGAGGGGGACGGGGTTGAGAATGAGGAACTGCTGTTTCAGTTCACCCTGTCCCCTTATTGTAAGTGGCAGAAATCGTCTGGACCGAAGACTCCGGTGCATGTGCACCGGAGACTCCGGTCCTCCTCGACCAAAAACTCCAGGATAGGTGTTTGGGGACATATATGAGAGATAGACAGGTTTAAGATAGGGAAAAGGCCTGGGTTGAGATATCAAGCTTTGAAGAACCAATAAGAGCCATAGAAATTCACAAAAACTTTAAGGAAAGCTCCACAAGGCTAATAATCAAGCAAATGACAAACATGAGTAAGCACCAACCTCTCTAATGTGAGAGGGCGGTGGCCTAGGCCAGCATATTTGAGTATACTCGACTTGGCACCACGAAGATATATCTTGGGTCCATTACCGAAACTCATCATTTAAGCTCATATATCACAAAATGATATTAAGAGAAATGATTTTGATTGCTCTGGGCATAATGGGGGGAAGCATAGTCCAATAAATTAGGACTGCACTCCCCCTATATTCATGCCTACACCTAAACCAAATACGGGTCAAGTCATAGGCGAGAATGTAAGATAGTCAAGTCAAGCTCCTAGAGTTAGGGTGTATTTATTTGTGATGTCTAATCAAACTCAGTTCCAAGGACTATCTGATGGGCCCATAAGCTCAGAGCAGTACCGACCGTATAATATGTAACACCCTAGTTTTAGTTAATTACTAATTAGGGTTTTGATTGTGCATCATTAGCATCATTCCTTAAAAATGCATTGAGGAAAAATATATATAACCCTAAACCCTAGTTTTCTCCCCTCCCTTTGAAATACATCAAAGGGTTTTGAAACTTTGAAACTACCAAAACAATTGGAGCCCAAATTGAATAAAAAGGGCCCCACGCTAATTTACTATGGTTTATAAAAGCACTGGTATTTTTAAAATACTCAAAACAGTTTTGGATTTGAAAATTCAAAGCAGAAATTGAAACCAGAAAAGAGAAAGCTTTGCAAAATAAAAATAGTATCCAGCCTCCGGTAGCAACCCAAAGCCTTAACTCCCTTCCTCCTCCCTATCGCTAGCGTGTAGGAACCAAGAGCCGATTCTTGCGGCCCACCACAGCGTACCTCTTCACGTTGTCCCCGTCGTCGTCTTCCTCGTCGAGAAGCAGCTGGCTGGCGCATCGGAGGCCGCCGCCGTGCGCCGCGATGCGTGCTGCCGCCGTGATACTCTCCGCTGCCCCTAGCGCCTACAAGTACCCCATGCCGCCGCTCGTCGAGTCCTATCATCTCCTTTTCCCCAATTCCTCTCTCTGTCCAAACCCTAGCTCACGGGAGCTCCGGCTCGCCGTCGATTCTCGCCTCCTCTCGTTACTCCGAGCTCACAGGCGTGACCGCCGTGGTCGACTTGGTCGATAGCCCCAGTCAGAGCCAGACGAAACGCCCTCAATCGATGGAATTGCCACCTCCCTTCCCAACTCCGGTTGTCGCTGTCCCCGACGATTCCGGCCACCCCAAGCCTCGCCGTCGAGCCCTGCTTGCTCCTGGTGAGCTAACGGTCCCAGTGGACCTCTCCAACCTCTTCTTCCCCCTCTAGTTCGACCCCGCACCGTAGCTTGACGAGCACCGCCGCTTGTCGTCGTATGCCTTGCTCCGATGGCCATCTTGAGGCGGCGCCGCCAGGTTTATGTTCTCCGCGATGCGCTGGTTCGAATGCCCCATCTTGCTCGCTCGCTCACGCTCTCCTACACCATCACCGGCCACCATCTGGCCGCTCTCCAGCGTTCTCACGTGTCACTTGCGTGTCGCCCGCGTGGTACCCATGTGGCCGTGACGTGGGCGCTGGTCCAGCTTGTCCAGCGTGGCATGTTGACCCGACCCAGGGCCCAGCAGTTAGTGACTAGGGCTAGACCCAGCCCTAGTAAGAAACACCCACCTCCTCTGCTGATGTCATAATTACGCAGTAAAGGTTTTTAATTGGTTTAATAATTCCAAAATTTGATATAAACTTGTAAATTCAATATCTTTTAATTTATAAGTCAGAAAAATGTGTATAATATATCAAAATGTTCAGAAAAATGAGAACTACCTTTTTAAGCTATAAGAATGCATTGTTAAGCAACTTAAATGACAAGTTTATTTAGAACAACATAGTAACCCCTCTCATATACATCTGGAGTTTTCCCGAGTTAGGGTTTTCACCCCTCGGAACCCCGATTAAATTATCAATCATGTTTTAGGGTTTCAATTCAATACAATTCAACTTGTCATATCATCATCCTTGTTTGAGCATTGCATTGATGCCATGTGTTGATTGTTTCCCTCTCTTTCCGGTGTTTGGTTCTTTCTGGTAGAATACGATATCGAGATCGAGATCGAAGACCGAGATCAACACCATTGAAGATCGACGAACAATACTTGACCAACTGTAAACAAGTCAAGTACAAGGCTTCTGAAGATCTATCTATCTGCTATCAACAGGCAAAGGCAAGCATAGCCCCACCATGATATACTCCTATGATTTCGAAAGCATTTCAATTCTGCCGTAATGCATACGATTCTACTATGGTCTTTTATCGATAGATAGAGTATCCTATCTATTGCATTACCACCTTTGAGCTTATATTACCTGATCCACCGCTCCTAGCATAACTAGGTTTGGCTTGTGTGCACTGCTAGACCTTATATTGTGTCTTGCTTAGCCATGCATAGCTGTTGAGTCTGGTCCATCCAGATGATGTATCAGATGCAGACAATCTAGTATGACAGGAGATCGAGATATATTGATGAGGTGATATGAGTTTAAACATTCTAAGGCTTGTATGGAAGGCCAGAGTGGGATCTGGTTTTTCTAGTCTCATGCTCGCCACCACTAGGACCTGAGTTCTTGCCTTTGGAACCAAGACGAGCGTACAACCACACGGGGCCTGGACAACCTCACGAGCAACTAACTTGCCTAGTAGATTCCATAAGTCACATAGTTCGGGCGTTCCATTTGACATGCATTCTGGATCTTCTCGAAGGCGGTGAAGGAGGTGCATTCATAATAGGTAGGGAAGCGTGGACTGGGTTGCTTGGGGTTGATATCGCCCCTGGTAAACTAACCTCGCCTCACATCTTTAAGTACCGGCTTCGGGATTTGACCCGTTACGGCGGAACCATACTTATTACGTGACTCATGGTCTCGGCGAAAGCAAGGTAAAGGTCGTGTCTAACCACCCTCTGTCGGCCTTCCAAGGAAGAGGGCTAATCATTGTGGCATTAAGATAAGGTTAGTACGTGTGGGTAAAGTTGTACACCCCTGCAGGGTAATAATCTTTTCGATAAGCCGTGTTCACAGTTATGAATGACTTGGCGACCGGACTCAAGATAATAGAGAACATGAACCTAATCGTAAAACTTGGCAGATCAACGTGTGCTTAAGGTGCTTCCTCATGGGTACGTGGGGGTGATCCTATATGGGGTTCAGATGATGATGATTTGGTGGATATCAAAAGGTGATGATCAATATTTCAGAGATGTCGCTCTCTTATCCCCTTTTAAAACATTCTGATTAGACGAGCTTATTCTCCCTCTTGTCTTACAAAACAAAGATGGATTTATGCAAAACAACTCCACCAGCCATAAGTCTTGCAGAGTTCACCCTGTACTCACTCTTGCTTTGTTGATACTTTTGGCAGAGTAAGTGTTCCCTGAAGATCAGTTTGGCACTATATCGACACCGACAAGTAGCTTGGGGTTCCCGGCCGGCAGCCTGGAATCTATGGGCTGGGACGTCATCGTTATGCTTCAGGCCTCTTAGGAAATTTGTTATGTTTGCTATACTTAATAACATAAATTTGCCTTCCGTTGTTTGATGTTTGTGCTCAGTGAACTCTGCTTGTAATAATTTGGTTCTCTGCTCAGTTATGAGCTTGCTGTAATAATTTTTGTATAGTAGGGTCACTGCTATGTTATCGATTCTTCACTGGATATTCTCGAGCTCAAGGTTAAGCTTATGTCAGACGGAGGTCTGGGATTTGTTTAGCGCTAATCCCGGGGGTGTCACAGGTTTTGGTATCAGAGCAGTACCGACCGTAGGAAAACCTTGCTATTGGTCGATGTTGAGTCTAGTGTTTGCGAAAACTATTTTAAAAGCTAAAAAGTATTTGTGAAAACTCTAGTATGCTTCTTTTACTCCTTATCTGGTAACGCTCTAACTCTGGGTCATCTTATCTTATGTTGACTTTGAAAAGTTTTGATATCTCTTCTGGTCTTTCAAAGCTTAGGTGCCTTTTGGGCATGTCATTTCTAAGCCAGTGGACCTAGTGTTGAGTTCTCTAGAGTTGTGTGTGTTGTGGATTCCTTGTTCCCTTGCTCTGTTTCTTCTGAGAGATTCCTTACCATCATGATCTCTCTGTTTTATGGATCCTACAATATAATGATTCACAATGTTCTGTTCTAGGCTTCGAGGTCTCCTTGCGCCACGTGCACCTCCTTTTTGTTTGTTTGGTACTTCAGAAGATGTTTCTTCCTTTGGAAGATAACCCGTGATTGCTATCTTGTAGTGTACGCTAACTCACTCAAGTAGTAGTTATTACTTTATTTGGGTTTTAACCCTTGGACTTGAACCGAAGATCATTCTAGTGTTGTGAATCTTGTACATGAAGTTGATCTTTATTTCAGGATCCACTCCTTTGACCCCTGTTGTTAATGTTCACACATTACCTCAGGATGGCTGGTATTACAATTCTAGCCTTCAAGCTTGTGGTTTTTGTCGCGATTAAATTGTGACAGCTAAGGACTTCCCCTACCACATGCTATGGCAGATGTTCTCTAATGGGACCAAATAGATCACGACAAGAGTACTCCTCGAGAGTCTCGCATCTATATTCGTGACTCTGCCACACCTACCTTTTCTATGCATTGGTTTTCGGGAGATTGTTGACTTATGCATCCACATCTCGGGATTCTATCCTGAGCATATTCCTTTCTCTTTGTTGTTTTCCGACCTTTGTTTACCAGTTGGTAGCCAAGTATTAAATGTGCATTGGTGTCTTATAATGCAAGATACTCTTGTGGTCCGTCATGACAAACCATTTCGGGATGTCAGGAGAAACAAACTACAGTACATCGTCATATCTAGGACCAGTGTAGGGGTCTCAACCTAATAAGGTAGATTCCTCCTGTGTTTACAATGCTAGTCCCTGGATCAATAGCTAGCATCCACAATATAGATGTAATATCAAGAAACAAAGGTCACAATACAACTTTATAACCAAGAATAACATAATTTTATTACATCAATACATAACTCATTTGGCTATTACATTACATTTCAGCGGAATAACTATAAGTATGGGTCCTTCATATTCAAAGTGCCACAGGCAGATGTTGGTTGTAGACTTTGTAATCCTAATCAATCAATCTTCACTAAAAACAATCAAACCTGCAACATTACAAGTTACAACCACAAAGGGTCAATACAGTTGAATTGTATTGGCAAGTGATACTATATTAGTATAGTGGAGTCTATCATCTATATGCATTTGGCTAAGTGGAGTTGAGGCTTGCATTGCTCAAAATAGATTTTTCCTTAACATTTGAAAATACTAAGTTTTTGCTTTGACAAAATCATTTTTCTCAACCAAAGATTGAAGATCCTTTACAAGGCATCTCTCAATCAAAGATTGAAGATTTCAAACAACCCTTGTTCAATCCACAAGTTTAACTTAGAAATTTGAATGATGAGATTCTTGATTGCTTCCATGTCTTGATGCTCAAATTGTCCTTTACCAGGGACATGGCTAAGTACTTAGATTTTACACTCTGCAGAGGTGGTGCACTTCCCCACAAGACTTGGTTTCCCAAGACAAGATCTTTCAGAAGCCTTCCCTTAGACCAAAATGGACGCGCTCCATCCTACCAAACACTACCACCCACTGTCCATATGGCTAAGTTCTTGCAACCTATATGATCATGGCAGAGCCCATATTGCCAAGTGGTTGCACTTGAAGCTTCTCAACATTTGACATCTCAAATCTCTTTGTGCCTGGGTGGCATTCCCCAAGTGAGATACACAAGCCAAGTCCATGGCCTTGTGAACCACTCAACCAAAAACCACCAATCAAGCCCATTCCACCCAGGTGATTCATTAACTTAGTTGTTTTATTAGACAAAATCACAAGTCCTCAGACTTAGAATATTTTTCCATAGTGTGAATATATATTCCACCCATGTTTTCTATTAGCTAGGCTAAGCTTGATAGTAATAGGAATCTTAACTTAGGAAGATTTCCTCTAAGGTTTCATCTACTAGTTTTCCTATAGTAAGGTTTATACTTAGCAAAATCCATGCAAGTTTTACTTAGCAAAATCACTAATGCATAGTGAAAGTAATGGGACAAAAGTATGAAGCATCACTTGACTTTTTGGTAGAGGGTATAGATTCACTCCTTGTTCTTGCTAGTCTCACACTTTGCTAATTTCACTACAATCAATCAAGCAAACTCTATATCAACTAGCATTCCAAATAATCAATCAAACAACATTTTACACACACATAAACTATGGGACCTAAAATCTAAGTCTTGCATGTAAGCATGCACAAGATTGTACCAATTGCAAAGGTGGTCTCCACTATGCTTCTAAACTTTGTAAAGTCCAAAATGGTCATTTACCAAAATGGCAAAGTCATTAGTTAGAGGGTTTTGCCCAAAAACTATTTTAAAATCCACTCAACATTTTTATATGGTGGAAAATGGTTTTATCAAATCAAAAATCTTTAAGTTTATCACCAAAAGTTTCTAACTCTCAAGACTTGGTGTTTTGGGTCAGTAGCTTTGAATCAAAATATTTTCTCAAAGTTTTTATTCCAAAATCCTTTTTCATAATAAAACCATTATCTTTACTTAGCTAGAAATAGACTAATTCAATTAATCCATTCTAAATTTTCCAATTTCATTTTCAAAACCCTGGGTTGGTTCCTAGGGTCAGTAAGGTCACAACAAACCATTTTGCAAAGGTTTTACCCCAAAAATCATTTTTAAACAATTTTTCTACTCTAAACAAGCTCACAAAAGAATCTGCAAAAACAAGCTAACTAACAGATACTATTTGCTAAACCAAGGGAAGGGTTGGCTAGGTCTTTCTCCACTGATTCCAATGATACCAAATTTGCAATTTTTGGACGTGTGGTTTAAAAGTTACAGGGTTTTCAAAACTGCATCAAATTCTGATTTCAAAATCTGTTTTAAGCCGCCACGTGGTCATTCTCGATTCGCTTATACCCGGTTCGCTGTGGATAGCTGGTGTGGGTCGCGATTTACATAAAAAGCGAGCGGTGCAGATTCAACAAGGCTCGAGCTAGGCTGGAGGCTTGGCTCACGGCAGCGATGTCGGCTAGGCTCGGCTAGATCTAATCGTGTCCGTCAGTAAGATCGAAGGGTAAGGAATAGAGGGGTGGCTCACTGGTGGCTCTGGTCACCGGCGATGGTGAGGACGGCGGCCTCAGGATGTGTAAGAAGGCGGCGTTACGGTGGTTCGAAGATGGTGGAGACGGAGACGATGCCGCAGAAGTTGGGCAAAGCCGGTGGCGTTGGAGCGGTGGAGGTTTGCTTCTGGAATGGTTCCTAGGGTGGCGGAGTCGTGCTTGCGGCGTCGCTTGAGATGTTGTCAAAGTCGAATGCACGGGATCAAGAAACCAAACCAAGGAGTCGAAGGTGCGTGTAAGAATACTAGGGATATTCAATGAAATTTGGAGGTGCGGTGTGTTCTTTTCACCGAATTTGGCTCTGGAACTCGTCGCCGGCGAGACGTTGAGCTCGAATTCGAGGTGCTCAATGGCTCATTGCGGTGGTTGTTGAGGGAAATGAGGAGTCGGAGGGATTAAGAGGGCTTGATGGTTTTGGCGATTAAGATCGCATTAGGCGAATTTAAACCGAGAATTACTCACTAGCAGGCTCGCGTTTGAAGACAATGGCAACGTGGTGTGGGTCCTCTTTGTCTGAGATAGAGAGAGAGGGATAAGGTCCACCAGTCGGTGTCCTTATGGTGAGATTTTAAGTGAAAACGTTTCGTGGAGGGAAAAAGGCTGGTAATCTGGGCTTGTGGGCTTGGCCGACTAGGCTGGCTGTTGTTTCATTTTTTTTGTTCCTGGATGTTTTTCTTTTTCTAATTTCAATTTCTATTTGAATTTCAATCAACTAATCGAACAATTCAAACAATTCAAGCAATTTCAAATAATCACTAAACTTTGTATTGTGTTTTTGGTTCTGTTTATCAACATAAACCAAATTTCCAAAATAAAAATAATATTTTTATTTATTTTAGGATCCATTCATTAATTAAATAAAATGGTTCATTAGTTGTTTAATAAAATAGGGTTTGATTTAATTAATAGAATCTTCATTTGAAATCCAAATATTTTCAAAACCAAATCAGTAGGTTTTATTTGGAAATAAAGAATATTTGGAAAACTTGTTTAAAATAAAATAACATCTTTATTTTTGGTCCATTAACAATTAAATAAAATGGGCCTTATTCATTTACTTCAAATAAGATTTGTTTTATTAGAATATTTATTTTGAAATCTAAAATAAAACCAAAACACTTCAGTATTTTATTTGAGAATATAAAATATTTGGAAAACTTATTTAAAATAAATAAATAAGTTTTAGTGTTTATTTAAAATGGGAACAACCTTTACTTAAATAAAATTTGGATATTAAATCCCTATTATTTTATTTAAATAAACCTTTGCTATTTTTATTCAAAACAAAATATTTTAATTAAAAGCTTGGCCAATGTTTTAATTTGGCTTTATAAAATAATCTTTATTTATAAATCCACCCTTTTCATTTGAAAACAAAATCTTTTATTAAAAGATCCATAATAGTAACACCAAAATATTTTATTTTCCTTTATCAAATGTTTATCTTTTTAAATTCCTTTAGGATTTTATTTGATCCAAAATTGGTTTGAAGTTCCAATTGAATTCAAAAAGTTTCTTCTGGCCCTGAAAATCAAACAAAGTTTTATTTTATCCATTTATTTTCACATTACAAGATTTGGAAAATCTTGGGATGTGACAACCAGGTCAAAGTGTTGTAATCCTCAGATCCAGAGCCAGTGATTGGCTTCTATCTGTTCTACCTTAAAGTGTCACACCCTTTCATACTAAGAGGTTGTGCTGAGTTTCATGACCCTCTTAATGAAGTGATGCTTTTACACATCTTTACCCACCCTTCCTCGAGCTTTAGCGCTCGTGAGTGATGCGTGTGCGTAATAATGTGGCCATCTGAGATTCTAGCAATTTTTATTGCTTAGAACTCAAAGGACAATTATGTCATTCTTAGCGTGATTGGTTAACCCTATCACTAAGCAAAGTTTGACTGTGCTACCAAGTCCGCTATTCTGGTACATATCTGTTGGAGATATGCCCAAGAGGCAATAATAAAGTGATTATTATCATATCTTCACACTTATGATAAATGTTTACATACCATGCTATAATTGTATTAACCGGAAACATTAATACTTGTGTGATTTGTAAACTAAAATAAGAGTCGCTAGTAAAGCCTCTTGTTAAACTAGCTTGTTGG
Organism: Avena longiglumis; assembly: GCA_030063025.1. Taxonomy (NCBI): domain Eukaryota; kingdom Viridiplantae; phylum Streptophyta; class Magnoliopsida; order Poales; family Poaceae; genus Avena; species Avena longiglumis. The sequence goes on along the minus strand of CP125978.1, from coordinate 481,610,179 downwards.
TTAATATATGATCATGGTTTCCTGATCATGAACATAGAGATGTTATTAACAACAGGATCATATCATTAGGAGAATGATGTGATGGACATACTCCTATAGATAAGCGTAGCATAAAGATCAAGTCATTTCAATAAGTTCAATTGTTATATGCTTTTCCGATAGTAACCTAATTCCTTCGACCATGAGATCATGCATATCACCTTTGCCGGATGGATGCTTTGATGACATCAAACACCACACCGTGAATCGGGTGGCTATAAAGGTGGCATTGAGTGTTCGGAAAGTATTGGTTGAAACACATGGATCAAGAGTGGGATTTGTCCATCCATATGACGGATAGATATACTGGGCCCTCTCGGTGGAATGTCATCCAATTAGCTTGCAAGCATGTGACTCTCACAAGGGATCACATATCACGGGAATGAGAAAAGAGTACTTATCGGTGAGGTTGAACTAGGTATGCGAGATACCGATCATAACCTCGGATAAGTAAACTATCGTGAGACAAAGGGAAATTGGTATCGTATGTAAGTGGTTCATTCGATCGCAAAGTAATCGTAGAAATATGTGGGAGCCATATGAATTTCAGTTCCTCTATTGGTTATTGTTGGAGAAGTGTCTCGATCATGTCCGCATAATTCACGAACCGTAGGGAGACACACTTAAGGATTGACGTTGTTTGAGTAGTTATGGTATTATGAGAAAGAGACCGAATGTTGTTGGTCTCGGATGGGATCCGGGATATCACGAGGTGATCCGGAATGGTCCGGAGAATAAGATTCATATAAGGAAAGTCCGTTTGGAGTTCGGGAATGATTAGGTGTTTTCATCGGAATGTTCTAGAAGGTCGGATTGTCCGACTCGGGGGAGGGTACATGAATGTGTCATTGAATGATTGCATCATGTACTAAGTGTTCTTGCTGTTCCAAAAACATGAAAGTCAAATTGCCAGTTTGAAAGTCAAACGGCTAAAATAGGAAGCGTGGAAAAGCAGGAACCTGGGAAACATGAAACCTTGGGAAACAAGCAAGAGGAGGTTGAAACCAACTTGGAGGAGGAGTTCCTCTCCTCCAAGCCGGCGCCAGCCCTAGGCCGAGTTGGGAGGACTCCTCCCACTGGCGCCTAGCCCCTCCACCTATAAAAGGAGGGGCAGGGCTCCTCCTTGAGACACACAAGTTTCTACCTCTAATCTCCGGTTTAGAGTCGTTTTGGTTTAGAGCTTCTAATTGCTTTAGCCTGCGGTTTAGAGCCTTCTAATTGGTGTGTCTAATCTCTAGACCACTAATAGCCCTCTCTCATACTCCACCATACTCGCTCCGGCTTAAGAAGCCTGGGATTTCCTCTACTAGGTACCACGTTGTCTTTGCCGGAATCACGAGGAGTGCTACAACCTCCATTTTCTTGGAACAAGGGAGAGGAAGGTCTTCGTCAAAATGCGAACGTGTGACCGACTACGGAAGCGCTGCCGCAGGCAGCTGGAAGGATCGCTTCTACGCGATCTTGAGATCGGAAGAGTACGACTACATCACCCACGAGAATCCTCGTTAACGCTTTGGAATCTTCGAGGGTGAGTTATTCCATCGACTCGTTGCTACAATCTAGTAGATAGATCTTGGCTTGTTTGTTTGTATGCGATAGAAAATTTTTGTTTTCCATGCTACGAACCCCTACAATATCTTGAGTCGAAGAGTTAGGTTTGTGCAGAAACTCTGAGACTAAGTGACATATCGGCGGTTCGTGATATCCTAGATGTCTACTAGAAGTATCGCCATGTTTCCACATGACCGTGATGTCAAGTTCTTGAGCAAGCAAGTTCTCTGAACTGCTCTTTTCTCCCAGGATCTATACTGGATACCCCTGAACTAGTTGGATGAGCTTAAACAACAACTTGGAGAGTTGTAAGACAAAAGTTCTATCTGACTTTGTTTCTTCTTAAAGGGATGTATAGTTTTGTTTATGCAGAAGAAAGATAGTACCTCCTTTGTGGATATGTTATCGTCCCCCGTCTTTGATTTGATTTGTGTTATTGTCAAATCAAACTCAGATTCCAAGGACTATCTTGATGGTGTTGCTACTTGTGATGTTTCACTTTAGTACATCTTCATGTCCTTTGGTCTGACCAATATATTTGCCTTGTTCATACAACATATGAGTTCATCTTCTTGGAGTGTCCTGGTAAGCTTATTGTTAAGCCCATCAATGACATCCTTATCCCCTCCATGCTAGATTACATTCATATGGAACAATTGGCATTAATGTTGGAAACTTTTGGGAACCGTCTTTGAGTCATCTCGAAGTATGTGTTTTGGATGTTAGAAGTAACTTTCTCTGATTCGCGTGCAATTGTTGAAAGATGTCTCCATGGATTTGAGAAGAGTTATCTCCTTTCCTTAAGGACATATGTGTGTTTTGTTGTTAATTCCTTATATGTATGAAGTTGTCTTTTGACAAGTTGCTAAATACATGGGTCTAGCAATTCAGCTCGGTCTTTTGGAGCTTCACACTATAGTCCATATCTTGAGAATCTAGTGACTTTACCTTCGCGGTAAATGTTGTAAACTTTCTATTCGGAGATGCCGAGTCTGAAATATCATATCGCCTAACCAAAGATGAATCTCAATCAGCAATGATGGTTGGTATTTCTCAATGTTTTGACATAGGTCTGTTTGTAAATCTGGCAAGAATGATGTAATGGTTGACACACCTAGCCGGAAAGACCTTTGTCATATTCTCTTGAATCAGCAATAAGAACCACTCTTCATGAGGCTTCTTCTATAATTTATTATAGTAGTTATTCTTATCGTTTCCTTTGTATCCGAAGTCCAATCTTTACTTGATGTCTGCTTCCTCGAACATCAAGGAGAACATTTAAGCTAGTGTTGCTAAATGTCTCTCGGTCGATCCTCCAGACCCTTTTATGTTGGCAATCATTTGGTTGTGCCAAGTAAATGAAGTTTGGGAACGAAGTTTCTTTCTTCTCGTGTTAGCAGGAATCCTCTTCATTATTTATCTAGTGGTGTAAAGCAATATCATGATCTTTGGCAAAGATTCTGATAAACCTGGATGAATAAAGTGTTTCCTTCATTTTCTTAACCATGTTTTAAGAGTGACTATGATTTTGGTAATCTGTAGTTTCTCTTGATACATGTACCTTGTGACTCTTATGAGTCCTCTCCACCAAAACACCTTTCCGTCTTGGTCTTCTGTTGAATGAAAGAGAGACCCTTCTATGTCAAAAGCAGTTCAACAACTTGGTTTTGTTGATCCATATCTCTGCAACTGAAATCTCTACTTAAGCCATTTGGTAGAGGTTCTTCATTGAAGTATATGTTGTGATATTTTCGTTGGAAGCTTTCCTTTTCAGAAGCTTAAACTCTTCTGAAGTTCCAAGGTCTCAATCCTTATGAAGACCATCTATCTAATGACTTGAAACCTTCTCCTCGTGTTTCCTCCGTTACCTTAACGTGTTTCATGCTTGTCATCTCAGAGCTGTTTCTAAACACTCCATCCATGAGTTGACCATGAGATACTCTGTGTGTTGTTTAGTGTGTTTCCCTCTTATCCTTAGAGTGACCATGTTTATTTCTCTCTCTCTCTCTCTCTCTCTCTCTTCCTACCTTTGGAATCTCGGGTCGAGATTCTCGTAAGGGGGATAGAGTTGTAACACCCTAGTTTTAGTTAATTACTAATTAGGGTTTTGATTGTGCATCATTGGCATCATTCCTTAAAAACAATGCATTGAGGAAAAATATATAACCCTAAACCCTAGTTTTCTCCCCTCCCTTTGAAATACATCAAAGGGTTTTGAAACTACCAAAACAATTGGAGCCCAAATTGAATAAAAAGTGCCCCACACTAATTTACTATGTTTTATAAAAGCACTAGTATTTTTAAAATACTCAAAACAGTTTTGGATTTGAAAATTCAAAGCAGAAATTGAAACCAGAAAAGAGAAAGCTTTGCAAAATAAAAATAGTATCCAGAGCCTCCAGGCCGTGCAGCCCAGCCGGCCCAACTCCCTTTCCTCCCCTCCCTGTCACCAGCTGTAGGGGTCTCAACCTAATAAGGTAGATTCCTCCTGTGTTTTACAATGCTAGTCCCTGGATCAATAGCTAGCATCCACAGTTAAGATGTAATATCAAGAAACAAAGGTCATAATATATCTTTATAACCAGGAATAACATAATTTTATTACATCATACATAGCTCATTTGTCTATTACATTACATTGCAGCGGAATAACTATAGTCATGGGGTCCTTCATCTTCAAAGTGCCACGGGCAGATGTTGGTTGTAGGCTTTGTAGTCCTAGTCAATCAAACAATCTTCATTTAAAAATAATCAACCTGCAACAATACAAGTTACAACCACAAGGGTCAATACATTTGAATTGTATTGGCAAGTTTCACTTGTATGTGTATATGAGTGGATCCTACCAATACATGCATATTTGGCTAAGTAGAGTTTAAGGCTTATTTGCATAAAGCAAATTTTATCCTATCTTTTCAAACTGGTTTTGGTCCTTTGTCAAATCACTTTTCCAAGTTCCTTGAACTCCTTGGTAGAAACTCAAGTGTTCAGGTCCTTGTCAAAATCCCTTGAGCTACTTGGTAACCCCAAGTGCAACAAGTTTTATCAAAACCTCATGAGTTCCTTGGTAACCCCAAGTACATCATGCTCTTGAGCACCTTGGTAACCCCAAGTGCAACAAGCTTAACAAAATTCTCTTTGAATTCCTTGGTAGACACACAAGGGCATCAAGTTTTTATATTAGAAATTGGAATGTCGAGATCTCCCATAGTTCAAACTTTAGTTGCTCAAGATTGTCCATAACCGGGGACACGGCTAAGTACTTATATTTTATTAACTTCTGCAGAAGGAGTACACTTTACCCACATGACACAATCTCATCTTGTTGCCACCAGTGGCCTACTGGATTAGTGCTCACCAAGATGGAGTCTTGTGAGAGAATGTGACGAAGTCTTTCCAAAAGTTCCTCCCATACATCATTGCTAGCTTGTCTTCAGCCCCCATGAAGCATTCCAGATCCCCATGTCCGGTAACTAAAGACAATGTATGGGTCTTCCTAATGTAATTTACTAAGCCAGAGCCATAATAGCATGTGGTTGCACAAGAAAGCCACAATTGGAGAAACATGTTCAATCTCTAAGTTTCCTAGGTGGTTTTCATTTGGAGCACAACACAAAGTGATTGCCAGAGACATGGTTCCTTTTGTTTCCACCTTCTCCAATACTTCAAGTATCCTCCACCTAGGTGGTTCATTGAGTCCTTGTTTTATTATGTAAAACACAAGTCCTTTTCTCAACCTTTGTAAAATCTCAACATGTGTCTCTTTTCAAAACATAGCATGGCTAAGCATGTACAACTTTAATAATTCCACTAAGGAGTGTATAGGGAATCCTACTAGAATTTAGCATAGCTTAAGTATAAAAAGTATTTTCATGCATGTTTCAAAATCCACTAAGTATAATGAAAATAGTATGAATTTTGATGATAGTGTCACTTGCCTTTTTGGTAGGGAATGGTGGTTCACTCCTTGATCTTGTTAGTCTCACACTTTGCTAAATTCACTACAAGTCAATCAAACAAGACACAAAATCAACTAACATTCCAAACCAAGGTTAAACAAACAATTTTCACATTCACAAAGCAATGGAATCTAAGTCATGCAAAAGAGGGTTCTATTACAAGGTTGGTCTCTACTAGGTTTATAAACTTTGTAAGGTCCAAATTGATCATTTATCAAGATGGCAAAGTCATTTGCAAATGGGTTTTATCTCAAGACCATTTTAAAATTCATTCATCATTTTATGTGGTGAAAATTATTCCTATCAAGGAAAAACTTTATGTTTTTCACCAAGTGAGTTGCCCTTGGCAAGGCTTGGTGTTTTAGGTCAGTAAGTTTTGGTCCAAAAAATTTTCCCAAAGTTTTCCTTGCAAAAACATTCCCATAATAAAATCAATGAGTTTATTTGGCTAGAAAATGGCTAAGTTAAATAATCCAACCTATATTTTTACCAAAATCATTTTTAACACCAAGGTTGGTTCCTAGGGTCAGTATGGTCACATAAATCCATTTTGCAAGGGTTTTAATCCGAAAAATCAATTTTAAACAATTTTTCTACTCTGAACAAGCTCACAAAAGGATCTGCAATTTCAAACAAGCTAACAGATACTATTTGTCAAACTAAGGCCATGGTTGGCTAGGGCTTGTTCTCCTGATTTCATTGATATAAAATTTGCCAAATTTGGTCGTGTGGATCAAAAGTTATAAGGGTTTGAAAATCCTATCTAAATCAGATTTCAAATCTGTTTTTAAACCAAATAGGTGACACGCGGCGCTGTTTCATTGGTCGATACCAGTTCGGCCGGATCGGCTCTGTGGAACGTTAGATCTAAAGTGTATCGTGCGCACAGGTTCATCCTTACCCCTTCGGTTAGTCACTCTATCCAAGCCGGTGGATCTGCATCCTACGGTTCCTATCGCTTGGCCAAAAAGCAGCGGCGTTGGCGGCGGCGTCTGGTGGCGGAGCGGTCGGTCGTCGACGGTGCCGGTGCTACTGGAGTTGAGGGAGAAAGGGGAGATGCTCACCGGGCTCAGGGGGTCACGGCGATGCTCGAGGAGGTGTTGGTCGGACGAGGGGCGCTCGGGGGCAGCTGTGATTGCTCGCCGGAGTAGAGGACGGCGTCGGGCGCGGCAGGTGGTCGTCGTGGACGGCGCTGTGGATCACCTCAAAGCGAAATGACGACACGGTTAGATGCGCAGGAACAAGACAACGTCGTGTGCGTGAACTAGAAGGCGCGGGGTGGTCAGATACTACCTGTGGGCTTCGCCGGAGATGAAGCAAACGGTGGCGACGGTGGTCGTTGTCGAAGGCGAGGTTACAGGGTACCCGTGGTCGAGTTGGATGCACTAGTAGATGCGCCTGAGAGTGGGGATGCTGTGAGCTTGGTCGGGAGGAGGCGAGTCTTGGCGGAATTGGCGAGGAGGTCGTGAGTAGCAGCGATGCAGAGAAATTGGGTGGCCTGGAGGCGAGAGGGAGGCGTGCTGGGGAAAGCGGAGGAGAGGCAGCGATTAGATGGGCGTTGGCTCGGCGAGGTGTAATGCACGGATTAACGCAGATTGATGGAGCTCTCAACGGGCAGAAACTGCCGCGCGGTGAGGGGAGAAGGGGTCACGCGGGGAAGAAGAAGGAGGTGGCGGTGGGGTCCATCGGTCTGGGAAATGAAAGAGAGGAGGTCCACGGTCATACTCGGTGTGGTTCGAGGAGCAGTGCGAATCGTTTTCTCGCGGGGTGAGGGGCTGTTTCTGGGCTTGTTGGGGCTGGTTGGGTTAAATATCCATTTTTTATTACGTAACTTTTCCTTTTCTTTTCGATTTGATTTCTGTTTTGAATTTCCAATCAATTATTCCATCAAGTCAAACATTATTTAATTTAATTCAAATAACATCCAACTTTGTGATATTGAAAATAGTTCTGTTTATTATTATGAACCAAAATCCAAAATAAAATAATAATTTTATTCTTTTTAAGAACCATTCTTTAATTTAAATAAAATGGTTCTTTTAGTTATTTAATAAAATAGGGTTTGTTTTAATTAATAAAATCTCCTTTTTAAAACCAAATATTTTCAAAACTAAATCAGTAGGTTTTATTTGGAAATAAAGAATACTTGGAAAGCTTGTTTAAAATAAAGTAACCTTTTATTTATGGTCCATTTACAATTAAATAAATGGTTCTCAGTTATTAAATCAAATAGGATTTGTTTTATTGAGATAATTATTTTAAACCTAAAATAAAGTCAAAACACATTAGTGAGTTTTATTTGTGAAAATCAAATAATTGGGAAAACTTATTTTAAATATTTTAACAAGTTTTGATGTTTCAATTTAAATTAGTAAAACCTTTTATTTAAATAAGGTTGGATATTAAATCCTTCTTAATTTATTTAAATAAACTTTATTTAATTTTAAAAAAAATGTTTTAATCCAAAGCTTAGCCAAGGTTTTAATTTGGCTTTATAAAACATTCTTCATTTATAAACTTCTATTTCATTTAAAATAAATCTTTTCACTCAAGATTTCCAAAATAGTATTTCCAAATGTTTTTTTATTTTTCCTTTTGTTAAATGTTTATATTTTTAGATCCCTTTAGATTTTATTTAATTCAAATGGGTTTGAAGTTCCAATTGAATTCAGAAAGTTTCTTCTGTCTCTGAAAATCAACAAAGTTTTATTTTATTCATTTATTTTCACATTACAAGATTTGGAAAATCTTGGGATGTGACACCAGCATGCAGGAACCAGCAACCCAGTTGCGGCCCAAGCCGGCCCACCCCTGGCCCGTACCTCTTCATGTTGTCCCCGTCGTCGTCTTCCTCGTCAAGAAGCAGCTGGCTGGCGCAGAAAAGGTCGTCGCCATGCGCCATGATGCGCCCTGCCGCCGCGATACTCGTCGCTGCCCCCTAGCGCCTACAAGTACCCCGTGCCACCGCTCGTCGAGCCCTATCCTCTCCTTTTCCCCAGTTCCTCTTGTTGGAGATATGCCCAAGAGGCAATAATAAAGTAGGTTATTATCATATCTTCATACTTATGATAAATGTTTACATACCATGCTATAATTGTATTAACAGGAAACATTAATACTTGTGTGATTTGTAAACATAAAAGAGTCCCTAGTAAAGCCTCTTGTTAAACTTGCTTGTTGGTTAATATATGATAATGGTTTCCTGATCATGAACATAGAGATGTTATTAACAACAGGGTCATATCATTAGGAGAATGATGTGATGGACATACTCCTATAGATAAGGATAGCATAAAGATCAAGTCATTTCAATAGTTCAATTGCTATATGCTTTCTGATACATAGTAACCTAATTCCTTCGACCATGAGATCATGCATATCACCTTTACCGGATGGATGCTTTGACGACATCAAACACCACACCGTAACTGGGTGGCTATAAAGGTGGCATTGAGTGTTCGGAAAGTATTGGTTGAAACACATGGATCAAGAGTGGGATTTGTCCATCCATATGACGGATAGATATACTCTGGGCCCTCTCGGTGGAATGTCATCCAATTAGCTTGCAAGCATGTGGTGGGTCACAAGGGGTCACATATCACGAGCGAGAAAAGAGTACTTATCGATGCGAGGTTGAACTAGGTATGCGAGAGATCTGACGATCATAACCTCGGATAAGTAAACTATCGTGAGACAAAGGGAAATTGGTATCATATGTAAGTGGTTCATTCGATCAAAGTAATCATAGAAATATGTGGGAGCCATATGAATTTCCATATTCCTCTATTGGTTATTGTTAGGAGAAGTGTCTCGATCATGTCCGCATAATTCACGAACCGTAGGGAGACACACTTAAGGATTGACGTTGTTTGAGTAGTTATGGTATTATGAGAAAGAGACCGAATGTTGTTGAGTCTCGGATGGTATCCGGATATCACGAGGTGATCCGGAATGGTCCGGAGAATAAGATTCATATAAGGAAAGTCCGTTTGAGTTGGGGAATGATTAGGTGTTTTCATGGGAATGTTCTAGAAGGTTCGAATGTCCCACTCCGGAGGAAGGGTACATGAATGTGTCATTGCAAGTTGGAATGATTGCATCATGTACTAAGTGTCTTCGCTGTCCAAAATAAAGGGTTTATTCAAATCCTAAATTGAAAAGTCAAGCGGCTAGTTTGAAAGTCAAGCGCAAGTTTTGGAAGAGGAGGAGGAGGTTGAAACCGAGTTGGGGAGGGAGTCCCTCCTCCCCAAGCCGGCGCACCACCCAAGCCGAGTTGGGGAGGGACTCCCCTCCCTCCCCTTGGCCGCCGGCCCCTCCACCTATATAAGGAGGGGCAGGGCTCCCTCCTAGGACACAAAAGTACCTATCCTCTAATCTAAACCCTAGCCAAAGTCTCCGGTTTAGAGCCGTTTTGGTTTAGAGATTCTAATTGCCCTAGCCTTCGGTTTAGAGCCTTCTAATTGGTGTGTCTAAACCCTAGACCACTAATATCTCTCTCATACTCAACCATACTCGCTCCGGCTTAAGGCAAAGCCCTGCGAGATCTCCCCTCTACTTCCGGTACCACGCCGTTGTGCTGCCGGAATCACGAGGAGAGTGCTACAACCTCCATGCCTCTGGAACAAGGGAGAGGAAGGTCTTCGTCAGTACCGAGCGTGTGACCGATTGCGGGGCCTGCTTAGGAACATGGCGCCGAAGGATCGTCTGCGATCTTGAGATCGGAAGAATACGACTACATCACCCACGAGAATCTGCTCGTTAACCGCTTTGGAATCTTGAGGTAAGTTATTCCATCGACTCGTTGCTACAATCTAGTAGATAGATCTTGGCTTGTTTGTTTGTATGCGATAGAAATTTTTGTTTTCCATGCTACGAACCCCTACGGTGGTATCGAGCCGTGTCTATATGTAGATCTGTTGCCAGTAGAACACAATGGTCATTGTGGCGTTGATGCTTTTATTGTCGATTGCTTCTTGTGTACTTTGCATCTTGCGGTATGTTGGGATGAAGCGGCCCGGGCTAACCTTATTTACATGACATCGTTCATGAGACTTGCTCCACGCTCGACATGCAACTTGTATTGCATAAGTGGCTTTATGGTGCTGTTTCTCCTAGCATAGTTAAGATCCAATTTACAACGTAATTAACAATACTAGTATCAATGTTGTGTTTCATGTTCGTAAGTTAGAACGACACTTATTAACAGCCCCAAACCACGTAAAACATGCAAAGAAAGTAGGCGTCTAACTTTGTTTTGAGGGTGTGTTGTGATGTGATATGGCCATGATTGTGATTATATATGATGTATGCAATGTTCCTTATTGTAAGTTGTGGCAGGGAATATATGGTTGTCTTTAAATTCTGTTAAGACCCGCGTGTCTATTCAAAGTAGTTGTAATAGTTGAAGCTGGTGGACGACAACCATGGAGCAGCGTCATTGACCTTGATGCAATGTCGGTGATGATGGAGATCATGTTAGTGCTAGAAGATGGATATCAGAAGCACAAAGAAGAAAGGCCATATCATATCACATATTATGAATTGCATGTGATGTTAATACTTTATGCATCTTGTATTGCTTAGTAGACGACGGTAGCATTATAAGATGATCCCTCATGCACATGAATTTCAAGTCATAAAGTGTTCACCCTTAGTTAGCACCGTTGCTAAAGCTTGTTGTTTCGAAGCACCACGTGATGATCGGGTGTGTTAGATTCTACAAGTGTATACAACGTGAGCAAGCCAGGTTGCTCATGCGAAACTAAGGTTTGATCTTGACGAGCCTAGCATGTACAGACATGGCCTCAGGAACACGGATTACCGAAAGGTAGAGCATGAGTCATATAGTAGATATGATGAACATGTTGATTGTTCGTCATTGAAGCTATATCAACTCTCGTGATGATCGGTTTTGATGTGGTGGATTTGGTTTGTGTGATCACTAAAACAATGTGAGGGATATTGTTTTGAGTGGGAGTTCACCTAGATTAATTTAATTATTAATTAGAACTCAATTTATCATAAACTAAATCAAAGTGAATTTGCATAGTTGTTGTAGTCATTGGCATCAGTTTACCACCTTGCGCTTAGTTATTATTAAGATGATAGAACTATAGAATTCTGGTTAGTTACTTTACGAACTGGTATTGTATTGTTTTGAAGTGTTAATCTAAAGTTTAAAAGCCCTATTGCAAACTTTTAGTAAGTTCCGGTTACTCCATGAAGTTTAATAATTAGTATTAAATCAAGAGTAACAATTCCAAGTGTTAGTATATAAGTATCATGTTTGTCTCCATGATTCTTGATATTCAAAGGATTCTCTTAATATCAAGGTTATCTAGGATCTGAAAGAGTTGTTTCAGAAACCATGATGTGTGGAAGATATTGTGATATCTGAAACGAAGTTTTGGTTACAACATGATAGAGTTTAATATGGCAAAGTTCAAGTTCTCATATTTTGATGAGAATTTGCAAAAAGGTTGGAGACACTTGTTGTCCTAATCCTCCAAAAGGTTTTTGGATAGCAACATTATACTCATAATTCATCGATATAAGCTAAAAGTAGCTTGATCATGGACGATTCCATGATAAGGGTGAATATTTGATGTAGGTAAAATGTTTACTACACCAAGAGATTACTAAAGAAAGGAATTTGAAAGAACACCAAACATTTGATGATGGTGATCTACTTCAAAGTGCAAGTCCAAAGACATTGGTATTTAACTATACACGCTTTGGACTATATGTCATATGTATGACTCCACTATTGATGTTGATAGATTCTTTCAAATGTAAAAGGAAATATTGGAAGAAAATCTCATAAGTATATGGCAGAAAGAAAAGACTAGAATTGTTTAGTTTAAGTATATAGATGATATACATGTTATGGCTATATTCTTTGCTTATTAAACAATGTGGTTCTTGATTTAATCTGAATTTGTTGGTATGAATCGTCATACGAAACAACAATTCATGAACTACAATGGCCTAAGTAATTAGCAAAGAATATGTGATGATGTTCATCGAGAACAAATAAAGGGTTATTATGTTGCTCGTTAAACATCAAAGCTTGCCTTCAAGATTTGTTTTATCGGTATTATGAGAACAAAAGGGTTGTTCAAATAATTTGCGTAATCCATAAAAGATGGATGATTCACAAATCTCGTTGGAGAAATCACATCCATAAAACTAGTGCTAAAAATGTCGAAGACAAATTGATTAAAAGATCACTTAGGAAGTGACATGCGTTTAAATTATATTGGAAAGAAAACATGAAGAAAATCCATATGGATGGAATTTTGGAGTCTATTTGATTTTGATCAAATGACGCTTGTGAAACTTTCCTAGAGATAATTAAAACTTTGTTCATAGGCCAAAAGGGAACGAATGACTAGCTTATTGGAACTTGTACATATTGTTGTACGAAATCCATTATGTGTAGTCAAGAGCGATGGATTTCAACTTCATATGCTTTCTCCAAAATTTGAGTGAATATATGAATATTTACTTAATAAGGATGAAGTGTGAAATATTTGAAAAGTTCAAAGATTTTCAAGATGAAGTGCAAAATCATTGTAACAAGAATATAAATAGTTTATGATAAGATCATAAAGGAAGATATTTGAGTTACAAGTTTAGCATAATACCTAAGATTTAAGGAATCGTTCCGTGGATTTGCATTTTCCCGAAACACCATAAGAGTATGGAGCGTTCGAGATATGTAATTAAACCTTGTTTGACATGGTAAGATCAAAGATGTAATTCATAAAACTGCCATTGTATTTTAAAGATTAAAAGCTTTAGAGATTACCGTTTTCCACTGAAAAGAGCTCCATCATAATCCGCTGAAATGACACCATATAAAGTTATGGTTTGGGATTAAACCCAATTAGTCTTTTCTTAAACATTGGTATGTTATGCATAAGAAAGATGTTTTGCAACCAAAGTCGGATGAACCTGTCTTTGTATAACTGTTAAGTATTCCTCCATAACACCGTAGACAAAAGTATTTGTCGCTTAGAACGTCAAGTTTCTTTGAGAAGGAATTTTTCGTGAAAATTTAAGTGGGAGGACAATAGAACTTTGATAAGGTTAAAAGAACCTTAGCTATATGTGCAAAGTTGCGCAGCACCGAAAAGTGTTCCGGAGGTAGCAACAATGCTCATGGCTCACGTACCTCAAAGGTTGTGGTCACGGAGATCCAAGTTCCTATTGAAACAAGTAGGTCGGGTAAACAATCAAATACCAAGATTTGAGAGTTAAATCGTTATTTGACAATAATGATCCGACTACATGCAAAGAAGCGATGATGAAGCCATAAAATCCGTGATAGTTCCATACACGAAAAATCAAGTTTTGAACTTGAAGGACCCTCGAGAAAGGTGTAAGACCTTATAGTCGTGTTTGGATCTATAAAGAAATAGACATGGATGTTTTACATCTATGAAATAGTCGACATGTTGGGAAAAGTTCACAACAATGTTCAAGGATTGACTATGACAAGATTTGATCTTTCATAGTGATATTTAGTCTAGACGGATTAGTGTAGCAACCACTACATATAATTTTGTTATATGGTAAATTGAATAAACAAAACAAGTTCTTCTAATAGAATTGTTACCTAGGACATGTGAATAACATGGTCCATAGGGTTTTGTTAATTCAAAGGATGCTAAAAGCACATGCAAACTTCAATGCCTGAAGTGAGCATCGCGGAGTTGGAATCTTCACAATGATGAAATTGTTAAAAGAGTTTAAATTCATCGGAGACAATGAAGATGCTTGCATTTGCAAGAAATTAATTGGGAGCGCTAAGACATATTTCTAATACATTATGTAGGAGACATATTGTTGATTGGAAATAATGTATCTTTTATTAACACATATTAAGAATTTCATCCCGATGGAAGACTTAGGCAAAACCCAAATATTTGGCATCAATAGACGCTAATATGGTTGTGCCAGAAGTACATAGACAAGATATTGAATGAGTTCAATATAGAAACTACAAGAGAGGTTCTTGTCGCACAGAAAGGATTGAATGAGTTCAATATTGATGATATATTCAAGTGTATTGACACAGGGTAAGTGAAACAAAGATTCAAGTATAGATTGATACTTGATGTATGAAATCACAAAGAATATTTATATCAATCATACTATGATATGTACAAATCCAGATATGTCCTATGCTCTAAATGTTATGAGCATATACCAGAATAATTCATAAGATGATCATTGGACAATAGTAAGGATATTCTTATGATATTTTGGAAGAACTAAGAGTATATTATTTGTAGAAGTGACAAATAGATGGTTAGTTCATTGTAAAAGTACTACATTGATACTAGTTTTGTCACAAAATACAAATTAAGTTTATCTCAATTTAAACTAAGGGTGGCACAATATAATGGAAAGTAAGTTCCATAATGGATTTGGATGAGTTCCAAAGTGAAGACATTGTGACAGATACTACAACAAAAGGCTAAGTATATGACTGCTATAATAGCAGCTAAAGAGGGCGTTTGTGTCAAGTAGTTTGTTATCAAACTAGGTGTAGTTCACAGCGGGATAATACTATGAAGATATATTGTACGACAATATTATCAACATGTTTTAACTCCAAAGAACCAAAGGTCGCCATCATGGATCCACAAGCCCTCCGTCATGGACATCCGAAGACCCCGACCCGCGGAACCCCGAAGACACAATTCCGAAGATCCGAAGACCGAACCTCGGAAATCCCCCCCCCCCCCCGGAACGATAAGATCGCCCACACGGACTTGAGTACCCCGAAGCCTTCGACACGGAGCACCGAGGACGCCTTCATGGGACGCCAAGACACCCGTCGAACCCCAAAGGCTGGACCCCGTGGACCGACATGATCGTCTTCACGGATACGACAAGTACTTCCCTCGGACGCCAAAACCCGAACGAAAGAAGGGCAAGAGCATACAAATCGACAAGTTCTACCTCCGAACGACAAGACCGGCCGATCCGTGGGCCCGACAAGATCGACCGCGTGGAACCAAGATCTCCGACATGTCACGACAAGTTCTCCGTCTTGTATCCGCTCCCGCCGATCCCGTCGAACCCTGAACCCTGAGACCAACCCCGAACCCCGGAACCCCAAGATCTGCCGAACCCTAATGTGTGAACCCGAACCGAGACCTTATTTTATTAAACGATATATAATTGTTGCATATTAAATTGTCATGTTGCATGCATATTTGTCTGTGGTTTGGGGGCCTTATGCCGATTCACCTCATAATTAAATATGGGGCCCATATGCGGGCAAATCTAGTCTCATATTGGCCTCATTTAAATTTGTGTAGTGAACCGGTGTCATTGTCTTGCCTTGTTAAGACAACATTTAAATTGTGGGGTAGTTAAGTAACATGAACCACCTATTTAATTGTCGGGACCCCCGGTCCCGCTTAATCTTGCCTAATTGCATCGCACCTTTGCCATGCCATACCTCATACATGCATCATGCCGATCTTCGGCCGTAGTATTAAATATTGCATCCGGTGTTTATTCTAGTGTTTTGCTTCTTCGCGGATAAGGCCGACGAGTTGATGCGAGTGTCGACCGGTTGAACCTTGACAATGGTTTCGATGAGCATCTTCCCTTTCTACCTATCTTACTTTTATAGTATTTATTTCCCTCCTGTTGATCTATTGCTATCTGTGTTGCGATGCTCTAGCTTCCGTACCCGTGATATCCCTTGCAGCCTTATATTGCCTTGGACACCTCCTATTACCTGTTGTGTGGTAGTTAGTTGGACCTGCGCATCGTAGTAGCTTGCTCAAGTGCTGTTGCGTGTTGTCAAGTGCCACAGTTGTTGGAGTATTGCCGCATGTTTGACGTTGGAGATGATCATGGTTTTACTTATCGCCCACTTTAATTCCTGTTTAACAACTAAAATTGAAGTAAGTAAGCAGAGGCATCGGTGGGTGATAGATAATTTTTGGTTTCCGACCGCCCACTTGTGTCCCGTAGGACCCCGAGTACTTGATACCTGTTCCTTGATTTATCGCGCTATCCACATCCGGGAGGATTATGGGACCCCCTGAGCCAGAGCATGATTCATTCTTATTTCTTGGGGCCACAAACTAGTTTGAGGTTTTATTTACTATCCTGTACCTATGCCATGCTCTTGCTTTATTTACGATTGTGCGAGGAGCACCTGTCTGTTAGGTAAGCGGAATGTTTTTCGCGGTATCGACAAGCCAGTTTTGGGTTCCCGATCGTTCTGACCATTATGCAAACCTTGAGTCCGTCTCGAGTCGGTACCGTTGGGTCTACTCAATGGGGTGGCCCCCTGAAATATTTGAATCGTGATTGCTTTGTCGTGAAGGCCTCGTTGGGTTTTGATTTGGTTTTCGAGGTTGATCGAGTGTGTGTTGCTATTTGTGCACCCGGGGTAAAACTTTTCGAAAGCCGTGTCATGGTTATGGGCGACTTGGAGCCTGATATCTCGATCATAGACAACTATAACTAAAGTAGTGCTATAAATTTGACTTTATAATGACTAGTAATCAGCTTCACTATAATGGAATGGCTACATAAAACTGCCCACCATTGCTTGTTTGGTTTGTAAACGACAATTGTATCGACTAGTAAGTATTGCAACTTCTAGCGGAATGGCTAAATAAAAGTACCAACAACTGCTGGGTTTTGGGTTATCTCATGCTATGGTATCTGACTAGTAAGTGTTGCAACTATCACGGAATGGTTAACTAAAAGTGCCCACTTCTTATTTTATCAGAATGACTATCTATACTTGACTAGTAATTGCTGCAACGATAACTGAATAAATAAAAATGCCAACGGTGTGAGTTCCTCGGTTGACTTCCTCGATTGGTCTCGAGGGGGAAACGCCAGGATGGGTTCGTTTGGTGGTAGAATCAGGTTGGTTCTGAATAGGTCTTTATTACCCCCCCCCTCTGATAGCCGCCAGTTGTACCGAGTCTCTATAGGTTGTTTAGTGCATCTTTGCCGCTTGATCCACCATACCTATGTGGCGAGGACCGCCGATTCTAGCCCGCCGTGTCTTGGCCTCGATCTTGGCGCTCCTCTTTTTCCTTTGCCCTTTGTCGGCACCCCTTTTGTTTAAGCAGGTTTTGAGATCGACGTCGTTAGCAGGGTTACCCTTACGGCTTGGCCTGGGAAGGGTTATGGACGCCATTGGTTAATCTTCAGGGCTCTTAGCCCCATTTGCATCTTGTCCGTAGCTGGAAGCTCTATCATTTTCAAGGTGATTTGGATCTTTGTATATTATATCTGTATTCTTGACTCATGGAGTCGTGTTGTATATATATCTGTTCTGTGGGTCCCATCGAGGACTGTTGTGTAATGTTATTACTTCGTTTTCCACCCATGCGAAAGTGCTGGTGAACCTTTGAATCGTTTCTGCGGGTTTGGCGGGTTTCGCTAAGACTTGCATAGGTCGATTCGAGGGTGTTCTGAGTGGTATCGAGCTCAGGTTGCGATACCCCACAAGTCCAACTGTAGGATAACCTAGCTAACGGCGAAGTAGAGTGTCAAAACTATTTTTGCAAAATCGGTTGGATAGTTACGATTAGGTCTGATTTTACTCCTTACCCTCTGCTGTTCTCCTCTTACCTCTCGTGTTTTGAATCCGCTCTCGTCCCTTTCTTGAGTCCGAGAATTCTCGTGGTTGGGTTCCGTCGTACCTTCAGGGTTTCGCTTCCTTCTTTGATAACGATGTTCTACCATCCGGTGTTCATGCTGCTTGAGGAATCCGTCTGCTGTGGTACCATTCTTTGTCCTTGTTTGTGCCGTCCGGTGTGTTAAGCCGACGACATCATCTCTGACGATCCGATCTGATGCGCATCACTCCGTTGTTCTGAACCTCGCTTGTCGAGATCTTCAGTCTGATTCCGAGAGTTGGTTGCATAATCCGCCTATTCGTTCGCAGAGTAATGGTTTGGGTGCGCGATAGACTGGTCACCATCCGACTACTCTTATCATTCGCTCTTGTACATCGAGTCAGTGGATCCAGCAATTTTACTCCGTCCACGGAATCTAGAGGTGGCTCTATTTGTTGATATCTCTACCTTCGACCTTTTGTTCCCGGAGTTTCCTCTCGACGGTCAAGGACAACGACCTCTTGTTAGTGGTGTCGCGAAGATCTACACGAAGCGAGAAGATGCAGATCACCGACCTTCTTTCCGGTACCATGAGGCGGATCTCGAGGGCGAGATCCATTGTTAGTGGTGTCGGTGTGGCATCCATAAAACCACTACTAGAAAATCGCGTTGATTTTGTGCATTGCATCATCATGACCGCATGCTCATGTCATCATGCCACATTGCATTTGAGCATCGTCATCATCTTGCGTTTGCTTGCATAAAACTATTTGCAGAAAAACCTATTTTGTGTTTTCTAAAATGCCCCGTCTTTATTCAAACGCAAAACCCGGGTCACCGGAATATTTTGTTTTGTTTGCTATCGGGTTGCAAAAGTCTGTTTGAAACAAATAAAATATTAATTATTTTTGTGGGCGATCGAGCAGGCGAATCGACCCGTCGACCACCCCGATTAAAGCAGTCCATCTAAACCAGCCCCTATAAATCCTATTTACACCGGACCTAATCTACCCTCCAACCACCGCCCACCTCACCCTCTCTCCCAAACTCCTACCCACCCACCACCTCACCAATCCACCCTTTTCCCTCTCTCTCTCTGACCATCCACACCCTCTCTCTCCTCTCTCTTACACCCCCGTCCTTGGCCCCCCACCAGCTACTCCCTCTCTCCCCTGGTCAAACCTCCCCACCCCTCACCACACACGGTCCCACCCAGCCTGCAGACCTAGTCCCCCACTTTGTCGGCCTGGGCCCACCCGCTGACTGCCTCCCCCACCCCAGCCCCCATGCGCTCCTTCTCTCCCCACCTTCTCCCTTCCTCCGCTCGCTCCACGCCACCGCCCTCCTTCCCCTGGCGCCCGTCGCCGCCCCGACCACCGCTGGGCATCCTCTCCTGGCCTCCTCCTCCATGCCACTCGCCTCCGTCTGCCGTCCCCGCCCTTGAGCCCGCCCGGCCTCGCCTCCACGTCGCCGTCCTCCGGCGTCGCCTTATTCCCTCCCGGCGCCTCGCCCCGCCCGACCTCAGTCCCGTCGCCTCCATGGCCGCTCCCTGCAGCGTCTGCGCCCTCCTCATTGTGGCGCCTACCTCGCCTCCGTCTCCCCTTCCTCCACAGCACTGCAAGCCCGCCGCCCCCGGCTTCTCTCCGCCCGGCCCCTCCGCCCGGCCCGCTCTCCTCGGCGCCCGCCCTCGCCCGCTTCCCTCTGCACCGCGCGCCCCAGGCCCGCTCGCGACCACCTCCACCCCGGCGCATCCTCCGCCTCTGCTCATGGCGCCCGCCGTCCTCATCCTCTCTGTCGGCCCCCTCCTCGCCTCGTCTGCGCCCGCCGCCCACCTCCCCGGATCGTCGCCCTCCCGAGCACCTTTTACGGCGCCCGACCACCAGCTCGCCGGGCGTCCCCATGCGCCCCTCCCCCGCCGTCGCCTCGCCCGTCCTCCGTCAGCCTGGCCTGCCGATGCCGCCCGGCGCCCTCGCCCGAGCCCAGCTCCTCGCCGTCCTGGCGCTCCCCTGCAGCCGCGTCCGCGGCGACCTCCCAGCCGGCGAGCCGCCCTCGACCTCGCCGCGTCGGCCTCCTCTGCCTTGCGATGTCGTGGCGTCCGTCCAGGAGTAGCCCGGCGCCGGCAGCGCGGCCCCTGAGCTCCTCCCGGTGCTTCCCGTCCACTCCGCAGCGTCGCCAAGATCTTCGATCAGAGACCCCGTGTCCGGTACCGGCGTCGAGGTGGAACCGGTCGCCATCTTGGATCCACACCCTCCGTCATGGACATCCGAACACCCGACCGGAACCCGAAGACACAATTCGAAGATCCGATGGAGAACCTCAAATCCCCCGAACGACAAGATCGCCCACGGACTTGAGTACCCGAAGCCTTCGACCACGGAGCACCGAGGGCGCCTTCATGGGGCCAAGACACCCGTCGAACCCCAAAGGCTGGACCCGTGGACCGACATGATCGTCTTCACGGACACGACAAGTACTTCCTCGGACGCCAAAACCCGAACGAAGGGCCAAGAACGCATACAAATGCGACAAGTTCTACCTCCGAACGACAAGACCGGCCGATCCGTGGGCCCGACAAGATCGACCGCGTGGAACCAAGATCTCCGGCATGTCACGACAAGTTCTCCGTCTTGTATCCGCTCCCGCCGATCCCGTCGAACCCTGAACCCTGAGACCAACCCCGAACCCCGGAACCCCAAGATCTGCCGAACCCTAATGTGTGAACCCGAACCGAGACCTTATTTTATTAAATGATATATAATTGTTGCATATTAAACTGTCATGTTGCATGCATATTTGTCTGTGGTTTGGGGGCCTTATGCCGATTCACCTCGTAATTAAATATGGGGCCCATATGCAGGCAAATCTAGTCTCATATTGGCCTCATTTAAATTTGTGTAGTGAACCGGTGTCATTGTCTTGCCTTGTTAAAACAACATTTAAATTGTGGGATAGTTAAGTAACATGAACCACCTATTTAATTGTCGGGACCCCCGGTCCCGCTTAATCTTGCCTAATTGCATCGCACCTTTGCCATGTCATACCTCATACATGCATCATGCCGATCTTCGGCCGTAGTATTAAATATTGCATCCGGTGTTTATTCTAGTGTTTTGCTTCTTCGCAGATAAGGCCGACGAGTTGATGCGAGTGTCGACCCGACCTTCGGTTGAACCTTCGGCAATGGTTTCAGGCGAGCATCTCCCCCTTTCTACCTATCTTACTTTTATAGTATTTATTTCCCTCCTGTTGATCTATTGCTATCTGTGTTGCGATGCTCTAGCTTCCGTACCCGTGATATCCCTTGCAGCCTTATATTGCCTTGGACACCTCCTATTACCTGTTGTGTGGTAGTTAGTTGGACCTGCGCGTCGTAGTAGCTTGCTCAAGTGCTGTTGCGTGTTGTCAAGTGCCACAGTTGTTGGAGTATTGCCGCATGTTTGACGTTGGAGATGATCATGGTTTTACTTATCGCCCACTTTAATTCCTGTTTAACAACTAAAATTGAAGTAAAGCGAGGCATCGGTGGGTGATAGATAATTTTTGGTTTCGACCGCCCACTTGTGTCCGTGGGACCCCGAGTACTTGATACTTGTTCCTTGATTTATCGCTATCCACATCCGGGAGGATTATGGGACCCCACGAGCGAGCATGATTCATTCTTATTTCTTGGGGCCACAAACTAATTTGAGGTTTTATTTACTATCCTATACCTATGCCATGCTACTTGCTTTACGATTGTGCGAGGAGCACCTTTGTCTGTTAGGTAAGCGGAATGTTTTCGCGTATCGACAAGCCAGTTTTGGGTTCCCGATCGTTCTGACCATTGTCACAAACCTTGAGTCCGTCTCGAGTCAGCCGTTCTTGGGTCTACTCAATGGGGTGGCCCCCAAATATTTCTGAATCCTGTGATTGCTTTGTCGTGAAGGCCTCGTTGGGTTTTGATTTGGTTTTTCCGAGGTTGATCGAGTGTGTGTTGCTATTTGTGCACCCCGGCCGGGTAAAACTTTCTGAAAGCCGTGTCCGCGGTTATGGACGACTTGGAGCACAGTATCTCGATCATAGACAACTATAACTAAAGTAGTGCTATAAATTTGACTTTATAATGACTAGTAATCAGCTTCACTATAATGGAATGGCTACATAAAACTTCCCACCATTGCTTGTTTGGTTTGTCGCTTGCGACAATTGTATCTGACTAGTAAGTATTGCAACTACAACGGAATGGCTAAATAAAAGTACCAACAACTGCTGGGTTTTGGGTTATCTCATGCTATGGTATCTGACTAGTAAGTGTTGCAACTATCACGGAATGGTTAACTAAAAGTGCCCACTTCTTATTTTATCAGAATGACTATCTATACTTGACTAGTAATTGCTGCAACGATAACTGAATAAATAAAAATGCCAACGGTGTGAGTTCCTCGGTTGACTTCCTCGATTGGTCTCGAGGGGGAAACGCCAGGATGGGTTCGTTTGGTGGTAGAATCAGGTTGGTTCCGAATAGGTCTTTCTTACCCCTCTCGATAGCCGCCCGGTTGTCTTAGAGTCTCTATAGGTTGTTTAGTGCATCTTTGCCGCTTGATCCACCATACCTATGTGGCGAGGACGCGAATTCTAGCCTTGCCGTGTCTTGGCCTCGATGACGCTCCTCTTTTCCTTTGCCCTTTGTCGGCACCCTTTTGTTTAAGCAGGTTTTGAGATCGGCGTCGTTAGCGGGGTTACCCTTACGGCTTGTCTGGGCAGGTTATGGGCGCCATTGGTTAATCTTGAGGGCTCTTAGCCCCATTTGCATCTTGTCCGTGGGACGCTCTATCATTTTCAAGGTGATTTGGATCTTTGTATATTATATCGTATTCTTGACTCATGGAGTCGTGTTGTATATATATACATTACGTGGGTCCCATCGAGGACTGTTGTGTAATGTTATTACCGTTTTCCACCCGCGAAAGTGCTGGTGCACCTTTGAATCGTTTCTGCTTTGGCGGGTTTCGCTAAGACTTGCATAGGTCGATTCGAGGTGTTACAGAGTGGTATCGAGCTCCGGTTGCGATACCCCACAAGTCTAACTGTAGGATAACCTAGCTAATGGCGGTAGAGTGTCAAAACTATTTTTGCAAAATCGGTTGGATAGTTACGATTAGGTCTGATTTTACTCCTTACCCTCTGCTGTTCTCCTCTTACCTCTCGTGTTTTGAATCCGCTCTCCCTTTCTTGAGTCCGAGAATTCTCGTGGTTGGGTTCCGTCGTACCTTGAGGTTTCGCTTCCTTCTTTGATAACGGTGTTCTACCATCCGGTGTTCATGCTTGAGGAATCCGTCTTTGTGGTACCATTCTTTGTCCTTGTTTGTGCCGTCCGGTGTTTTCGGCAGCGACATCATCTCTGACGGATCCGATGCGATGCGCATCACTCCGTTGTTCTGAACCTCGCTTGTCGAGATCTTCAGTCTGATTCCGAGAGTTGGTTGCATAATCCGCCTATTCGTTCGCAGAGTAATGGTTTGGGTGCGCGATAGACTGGTCACCATCCGACTACTCTTATCATTCTCTCTTGTACATCGAGTCAGTGGATCCAGCATTTTTACTCCGTCCACGGAAGCTAGAGGTGGCTCTATTTGTTGATATCTCTACCTTCGACCTTTTGTTCCCGGAGTGTCCTCTCGACGGTCAAGGACAACGACCTCTTGTTAGTGGTGTCGCGAAGATCTACACGAAGCGAGAAGATGCAGATCACCGACCTTCTTTCCGGTACCATGAGGCGGATCTCGAGGGCGAGATCCATTGTTAGTGGTGTCGAATTGTGGCATCCCGCAAAACCACTACTAGAAAATCGCGTTGATTTTGTGCATTGCATCATCATGACCGCATGCTCATGTCATCATGCCACATTGCATTTGAGCATCGTCATCATCTTGCGTTTGCTTGCATAAAACTATTTTCAGAAAAACCTATTTTGTGTTTTCTAAAATGCCCCGTCTTTATTCAAACGCAAAACCCGGGTCACCGGAATAATTTGTTTTGTTTGCTATCGGGTTGCAAAAGTCTGTTTGAAACAAATAAAATATTAATATCGTATGTAAGTGGGCACCTTTGAATCGTTTCTATGCGGGTTTGGCGGGTTTCGCTAAGACTTGCATAGGTCCAATTCTGAGGGTGTTACAGTATCGTATGTAAGTGGTTCATTCGATCGCAAAGTAATCGTAGAAATATGTGGGAGCCATATGAATTTCCAGATTCCTCTATTGGTTATTGTTCGGAGAAGTGTCTCGATCATGTCCGCATAATTCACGAACCGTAGGGAGACACACTTAAGGATTCGACGTTGTTTGAGTAGTTATGGTATTATGAGAAAGAGACCGAATGTTGTTCGGAGTCTCGGATGGGATCCGGGATATCACGAGGTATCCGGAATGGTCCGGAGAATAAGATTCATATAAGGAAAGTCCCGTTTCGGAGTTCGGGAATGATTCCGGTGTTTTCATCCGGAATGTTCTGGAAGGTTCCGGAATGTCTGGCACTCCGGGGGGGAAGGGGTACATGAATGTTTCATTACATATTGGAATGATTGCATCATGTACTAAGTGTTCTTGCTGTTCCAAATAAAGGATTAAATTGAATCCTAAAACTGAAAAGTCAAATGGCTTTGAAAGTCAAGCGGCTAAACAGAAGCCCAGGGAAACAAGCAAGAGGAGGTTGAAACCGACTTGGGGAGAGTCCTCCTCTCCAAGCCGTAGCCACCAAGGCCGACTTGGGAGGGACTCCTCCCTTGGCCGCCCTCCCACCTATAAAAGGAGGCGGGGCCTCCTCCTCTAGACACACAAGTTCCTATCCTCTAATCTAAACCCTAGCCAAAGTCTCCGGTTTAGAGCCCGTTTTGGTTTAGAGCTTCTAATTGCCCTAGCCTTGGTTTAGAGCCTTCTAATTGGTGTGTCTAAACCCTAGACCACTAATAGCTCTCTCATACTCCACCATACTCGCTCGGCTTAAGGCGAAGCCTGCGAGATCTCCCTCTACTTAGGTACGCCGTTGTCTTTGCTTGAATCACGAGGAGAGTGCTACAACCTCCCTTTTCTTTGGAACAAGGAGAGGAAGGTCTTCGTCAGTCTGAGCGATGTGACCGATTGCGGGGCTAGCTTAACGTGCACCGGAAGGATCGTCTACGCGATCTTGAGATCGGAAAGAGTACGACTACATCACCCACGAGAATCTGCTCTCGTTAACCGCTTTGGAATCTTCGAGGGTAAGTTATTCCATCGAATCGTTGCTACAGTCTAGTAGATAGATCTTGGCTTGTTTGGTTGTATGCGATAGAAAATTTTTGTTTTCCATGCTACGAACCCCTACACCTCTCTCTATCCAAACCCTAGCAAACGGGAGCTCCAGCTCGCCGTCGATTCTCGCCTCCTCTCGTTATTCCGAGCTCATAGGCGTGACCGTCATGGTCGACTTGGTCGATTGCCCCAGTCAGCGCCAGACAAAACACCCTCAATTGATGGAATCGCAACCTCCCTCCCCAACTCCGGCTGCAGTTGTCCCCGACGATTCCGGCCACCCCAAGCCTCGTCGTCGAGCCCTGCTTGCTCCTGGTGAGATAACGGTCCCAGTGGACCTCTCCAACCTCTTCTTCCCCCTTTGGTTCGACCCTGCACCGTAGCTTTCCGAGCGTCGCCGTCGCTCACCGTCCTACGCCTTGCTCTGATGACCATCTTGAGGCGGCGCCGCCAGATTTAGGTTCTCCGCGATGCGCTGGTTTCGAACGCCCCATCTAGCTCGCTCGCTCGCACTCTCCTATGCCATCACCGGCCACCGTCTGGCCGCTCTCAGGCATGCTCACATGTCGCTTGCATGTCGCCCGCGTGGCACCCATGTGGCCGTGACGTGGGCACTGGTCCAGCTTGTCCAGCGTGGCATGTTGACCCGACCAGGGCTGTGATCGATGGCGAGGCTAGACCCAGCCCCTGTAAGAAACACCCCACCTCCTCTGCTGATGTCATAATGACGCAGTAAAGGTTTTTAATTGGTTTAATAATTCCAGGATTTGATATAAACTTGTAAATTCAATATATTTTAATGTATAACTCAGAAAAATGTGTATAATATATCAAAATGTTCAGAAAAATGAGAACTACCTTTTTAAGCTATAAGCATGCATTGTTAAGCAACTTAAATGACAAGTTTATTTAGAACAACATAGTAACCCCTCTCATATACATCCAGAGCTTCCACGAGTTAGGGTTTTCACCCCTCGGAACCCCGATTAAATTATCGAGCATGTTTTAGGGTTTCAATTCAATACAATTCAACTTGTCATATCATCATCCTTGTTTGAGCATTGCATCGATGCCATGTGTTGATTGTTTCTCGCTCTTTCCGATGTTTGGTTCTTTCTGGTACATTACGATATCGAGATCGAGACCGAAGACCGAGATCAACACCGTTGAAGATCGACAAATAATACTTGACCAACTGTAACCAAGTAAAGTACAAGGCTTCCGAAGATCTATTTATCTGCTATCAATAGACAAAGGCAAGCATAGCCCCACCATGGTATACTCCTATGATTTCGAAAGGATTTCAATTCTGCCATGATGCATACGATTCTACTGTGGTATTTTATCGATAGATAGAGTATCCTATCTATTGCATTACTCCCTTTCAACTTATATTACCTGATCCACTGCTCCTAGCATAACTAGGTTTGGCTTGTGTGCACTGCTAGAGCCTATATTGTGTCTTGCTTAGCCATGCATAGCTGTTGAGTTTGGTCCATCCAGATGATGTATCAGATGCAGACAATCTAGTATGACAGGCGATCGAGATATATTGATGAGGTGATATGAGTTTAAACATGCTAAGGCTTGTATGGGAGGCCACGGTGGGATGTGGTTTTTCTAGTCCCATGCTCGCCACCACTAGGACCTGAGTTCTTGCCTTTGGAACCAAGAAGAGCGTACAACCACACGGGGCCTGGACAACATCACGAGCAACTAACTTGTCTAGTAGATTCCATGAGTCACATAGTTCGGGCGTTCCATTCGACATGCATTATGGATATTCTCAAAGGCGGTGAAGGAGGTGCATTCATAACAGGTAGGGAAGCGTGGACCGGGTTGCTTGGGGTTGATAGCGCCTCTGGTAAACCAACCTCTCCTCACATATTTAAGTACCGGCTTCGGGATTTGACCCATTACTGCGGAACCATACTTATTGCGTGACTCATGGTCTCGGCGAAAGCAAGGTAAAGGTCATGTCTAACCACCCTCCGTCGGCCTTCCAAGGAAGAGGGCTAATCATTGTGGCATTAAGAGAAGGTTAGTATGTGTGGGTAAAGTTGTATACCCCTACAGGGTAATAATCTTTTCGAAAAGCCGTGTTCACGGTTATGAACGACTTGGCGACCGGTCTCAAGATCATAGAGAACATGAACCTAACCGTAAAACTTGGCAGATCAACGTGTGCTTAAGGATGCTTCCTCATGGGTACGAGGGGCGATCCTAGATAGGGTTCAGATGATGATGATTTGGTGGATATCAAAAGATGATGATCAATATTTCAGAGATGTCACTCTCTTATCACCTTTTCAAACATTCTGATTAGATGAGCTTCTTCTCCTCTTGTCTTACAAAACAAATATGGATTTATGCAAAACAACTCCATCGGCCATAAGTCTTGTGGAGTACACCCTGTACTCACCTTTGCTTTGTTGATACTTTTGGCAGAGTAAGTGTTCCCTTATGATCGGTTTGGCACTACATCGACACCGACGAGTAGCTTGGGGTTCCTGGCCGGCAGCCTAGAATCTATGGGTGGGAAGTCATCGTTATGCTTCAGGCCTCTTAGGCCATTTGTTAAGTTTGCTATACTAAATAGCATAATTTGCCTTCCGTTGTTTGATGTTTGTGGTCAGTGACCTCTGCTTGTAATAATTTGGTTCTCTGCTCAGTTATGAGATTGCTGTAATAATTTTTGTGTCGTAGGGTTAGTGGACGCCACGTAGGAGCCACGTCGGATCCACATGGGCTCGCCGGGGAGCACGCACAAGCGGAAGAAGGGAACGATGCTAGGGGGTGATCTGGGAAGCGTCAGCATGTGCGTTTGATTCAGCGTGGCGAGGCGGACCAGAAAGTGGTGGCGCCGCTCTAGTTGGGTCATCGGAGGTTCGCCGGCAACCACATCCAGCGGCGGCGCACGACAGGCTCCGACGCGAGCACGACATAGAGCGACATAGGAAGGGAGGAGGGGTCCAGGAGGACGAGAATCTCACGAAGAACACGACTGTGGGGTCGTTGGAGCGAGGGGAGGTCGGACGGTGTCGGAAACTTCGACGAAAGCGGCGACCGGAGTTGAAGAAGATGGCCCGATGCCGTCGATTCGTAGCGCCCCGACTTGATTCCTTCTGCGAGGTGATAGAGGAGGTCATGGCGGTGCTACGGTGCTTCTCAGAGAGGCTTGGAGTGGTCAGGAACATTGGCGACGACTGGCTCTGGCCATGCTAGGGTTCCGGGAGCTCACGGAGATGAGAGAGGGCAAGCGAGGAGGGAATAAGACCAAGAGAGGAGAAGGAGGACACACTGCGGTGCTCTTATCCTCGTCCGGGGGTGGCGGCGGGCACTAATCCTGGTGCAAAGGGCGCCGGCGACACGCAGGAGCTTCGGCCCCATCGTCGGCAGCGAAGACGACGAAGGACTGGGGCTGAAGGGGTATGGGCCAAGGTGGGCTTCTATTGGGCTGCGGCGGGTGCTGGCTGCTGCGCAGGTGGGCGGCAGGGAGGGAGAAGAGGGAATTTGGGCCAGCTGGGCTGCGGCCTGTTTGGTTGTTGGCGCTGTTTTATTTCCAGAAAAAATTTTCTTTTTCTATTTTCAAAATTTGTTTTGTATTTTCAAATTCATTTCTGTTTTGAGTATTTTGAAAATACCAGAGACGTTTATAAAATATATGAAACTATTTCAATGGCCCTTTTAGTCCATTTGGGCTCCAACATTTTGGGTTTTCAAAATATTCAAACTATTTTGATTGGATTTCAGAAGAGGGAAAATACTAGGGTTTTACTTGAATTTTCTTTAATGCACAATTTAAATTATGATGCTCATGAATGCACAAACAACCCTAAAACATGATTAACTAAAACTGGGGTGTTACAGCTCTATCCCCCTTACGAGAATCTCGACCCGAGATTCGAAAGGTAGGAAGAGAGACAGAGAGAGAAAGAAACAGGGTCACACTAAGGATAAGAGGGAGCACACTAAACAGTACATAGAGTATCTCATGGCCAACTCATGGATGGAGTGTTTAGAAACAACTCTGAGTTGACGAACATGAGACACGTCAAGGTAACAAAGAAAACAAGAGGAGAAGGTGTCAAGTTGTTAGATAGATGGTCTGCATAAGGATTGAGAGCATGGAAC
Organism: Avena longiglumis; assembly: GCA_030063025.1. Taxonomy (NCBI): domain Eukaryota; kingdom Viridiplantae; phylum Streptophyta; class Magnoliopsida; order Poales; family Poaceae; genus Avena; species Avena longiglumis. The sequence goes on along the minus strand of CP125978.1, from coordinate 481,580,614 downwards.
TTCAGAAGAGTTTAAGATTCTAAAAAGGAAATCTTTCAAAGAAAGAACATGACCACAGACTTCGAAAGGGAACCTCTACTAGAAGGCTTAAGCAGAGATTTTAGGTTGCAGAGATATAGATCAACCAAACCAAGCTGTTGAACTAATTTTGACACAGAAGGGTCACTCTTTCATTCAATAGAAGGCCAAGACAGAAAAGTGTTTTGGGGCAGAGGACTCGTAAGAGTCACAAGGATCATGTAATAAAGAGGAACTACAGATTACGAAAATCATAGCCACTCTTAAAACATGGCCGAGGGAACGAAGGAAACTCTTTATTCATCTAGGTCTATCAAAAACCTTGCCAAAGATCATGATATCACTTTACACGACCAAATGATTAATAAGATTCCTAATGACACGAGAAGAAAGAAACTTCATTCTCAGACTTCAATTACTTGGCAAAACCATACGATTGCCAACATAGAATGGTCTGGAGGGTCGACCCGAGAGACATTTAGCAACACTACTTTAAATGTTCTCCTTGATGTTTGTGACACGAAGCATCAAGTAAAGGTCGGACTTCGGATACAAAGGAAACCATAAGAACAACTCATAAAATAAATTATAGAAGAAGCCTCATGAAGAGTGGTTGTTATTGCTGAATCACAGGAATATGACAGTAGGTCTTTCCAGCTAAGTGTGTCAACCATACATCAATCTTGCCAGATTTACAAAGAGACCAATGTCAAAACCTTGAGGAACACCAAGCATCGTTGCTGCTTGAGATTCAGCTTTGATTAGGTGGAATGATACTTCAGACTTAGTATGTCTGAAATAGAAAGTTCATAACATTTACCACCAGGCAAAGTTACTAGATTCTCAAGATAGGGACTACAATGTCAAGCTCTAAAAGAATGAGCTAGATTGTTATACCCATGTATTAGCATATTGTCGAAGGACAACTGCAAACACATAAAGTACTGACAATTAAAACACATATGTGTCCTTAAGGAACGAAGATAACTCTACTCGAATCCACAACGACATCTTTCAACATTTGCACATGAATGGGAGAAGGTTACTTCTAACATCCAGAACACATACTTCGAGATGACTCGAAGATGGTTCTCGAAAGTTTCCAACATTAATACCAAATGTTCCATATGAATCTTATCTAGCATGGAGAAGATAAGAATGTCATTGATGGGCTCAACAACAAACTTATCATGACACTCCAAGAATATGAACTCACATGTTGCTGGAACAAGGCAGAATACTGGTCAGATTAAAGGACATGAAGATGTACTCAAGGTGAAACATCACAAGTAGGAACACCATCAAGATAGTCCTTCAAACTGAGTTTGATTTGACGATAACCCAAATCAAATCAAAGGTGGGGGAAGATAACATATTCACAAAGGAAATACTATCTTTCTTCAGCGTGAACGATACTAGACATCCCTTTACGAAGGAACAAAATCGAATATAACTTTTGTCTTACAACTCTCCAAGTTGTTGTTTAAGCTCAACCAACTAGTTCAGGGGTATCCAGTATGGATCCTTGGAGAAAGGAGCAGTTCAGAGAACTAACTTGCTCAAGAACTTGACAACATGGTCATGTGGCAACATGGCGATGCTTCTAGTAGACATCTACAATATCACGAACCACCGATATATCACCTAGTTCAAGAGGGAACTTGCTTGGTAAGGCAAGAGGACGTAGTCTCAGAGTTTTAGCACAAGCCTAACTCTTTGACTGGAGAGAGTGCACCGGAATAACGGGCTTGGTAGCACAGTCAAACTTCGCTTAGTGATAGGGTTAACCAATCACGCTAAGAATGATACGGATGTCCTTAGAGTTCAAAACAATAAAAATTGCTAGAATCTCAGATGGTCACATTATTACGCACACGCATCATTCATGAGCGCGAAAGCTCGAGGGAGGGTGGGTAAAATATGTGTAAGAGCATCACTTCATTAAGGGGTCATAAAACTCAGCACGGCCTCTTAGTATAAAATAGTGTGACACTTTAAGGTAGAACATATAGAAGCTAATCAATGCCTCTTAATCTGTAGATTACAACACTTTGACCTGGTCCTAGATATGACGAGGTACTAGAGTTTGTTTCTCCTAACATCTCGAAATGGTTTGTCATGACGGACCACAAGAGTATCTTACATCGAAAGACACTGATGCTTATTTACTACTTGGCTACCAACTGGTAGACAAAGGTCGGAAAAAAACAAGGGAAAAGGAACATGCTCAGGATAGAATCCCAAGATGTGGATGCATAAGTCAACAATCTTCCGAAGACCAATGCAGAGAAGGAAAGGTATGGCAGAGTCACGAGTATAGATGCGAGACTTTCGAGGAGTACTCTTGTCGTGATCTATTTGGTTCCATTAAAGAACATCTGCCATAACTACTGGTAGGGGAAGTCCTTTATCGTCATTGTTCAATAGCGATAATATCAACAAGATTGAAGGCTACACTAGAAGGTACTAGCCATCCTGAGGTAATGTGTGAACATTAGCAACAGGGGTCAAAGGAACGGATCTTGGGTTAAAGATCAGCGTCATGTACATGATTCACAGCACCAGAATCCAGCACAATCAGGGATCTTAAGTTCAAGTCCAAGGGTTAAAACCCAAAGAAAGGAATAACTACTACTTGAGCGACTTGGCATACCTACAAGGTAGTAATCACGAGGTAGCTTCCAAGAGAATTAACACCTTCGGAAGTACCCAAATAAACAAAAAGGAGGCATACGAGGCGAAAGGAAACCTCGAAGCCTAGAATGGAACACTGTGGATCAACAATATAATATTGTAGGTTCAAAAGGTAGAGAGATCATGATGGAAAGGATGAACAAGAACAAATGATAACAAGGAATTCACAACATACACAATTCTAGAGAACTCAACACTAGGTCAACTGGCTGAGAAACGACATGCCCAAAAGGCACCTAAGCTTTGAAAGACTAGAAGAGATATCAAAACTTTTCAAAATTCAACACCAGATAAGATAACCCAGAGTTAGAGCGAAACTAGATAAGAAGTAAAAGAAGCATCTAGAGTTTTTGCAAATACTTTTCAGCTTTTAAAATAGTTTTCACAAGCACTAGACTCAACATCGACCAGTAGCAAGGTTTTCCTACGGTCGGTACTGCTCTGATACCAAAACCTGATCATAATTCATTTTGAACCGTCAAATCAAACCCTTTTGGAGATCAAGGCAGTCTCCAAAATATTGATCATCATCTTTTGATATCCACCAAATCATCATCATCTACCAACTAAGATCACCCCCCCCGTACCCATGAGGAAGCATCCATAAGCACACGTTGATCTGCCAAGTTTTACGATTAGGTTATAGTTCTCTATGATCTTAGAATCTGGTCACCAAGCGTTCATAACCATGAACATGGATTTTCGAAAAGATTTAACCCTGCTATGAATGCACCTCCTTCACCCCCTCTTTCAAAAACATTTTCAATGCGTATGTCGAATGGAACGCCCGAACTATGTGACTCAAGGAATCTACTATGCAAGTTAATCAGGCGCGAGGTTCCCAAGCCCCGTGTGGTTGTACGCTCCTCTCGGTTCCAAAGGCAAGAACTCAGTTCCTAGTGGTGGCGAGCATGGGACTAGAAAAACCACATCCCACCGTGGCCTCCCATACAAGCCTTAGCAAGTTTAATCTCATATCACCTCTGATATCATATCATCACGTTCTCCTGTCATACTAGATTCTCTGCATCTGATACATCATCTGGATGGACCAGACTCAATAGCTATGCATGGCTACGCAGGACACAGATAATAGCTCTAGCAGTGCACACAAGCCTTCTTCTGTCTTGGCCTTCTGTTGAATGAAAAAGTGACTCTTCTGTTTCGAAAGTAGTTCAATAGCTTGGTTTTGTTGATCCATGTCTCTATAACCTGAAATCTCTACTTAAGCTGTTTAGTAGGGGTTCCCTATGGAAGTCTGTGGTTATGTTCTTTCTGTTGAAACCTCCCTTCTCATAAGCTTATATCTCCTGTAAGTTCCATGGTATCAATCCTTATGAAGATCATCGATCTAACAACTTGAAACCTTCTCCTCTTGTTTCCTCTGTCCCCTTGTCATGTTTCATGTTGTCATCTCAGAGTTGTTTTTGAATACTCCATCCATGAGTTGACCATGAGATACTCTATGTGTTCTTTAGTGATTTTTCCTCTTATCTTTAGAGTGACTTTGTTTATTTCTCTCTTTGTCTCTTTTCCTACCTTTGGAATCTCGTGTCGAGATTCTCGTAAGGGGTATAGAGCTATAACACCCCATTTTTAGCTAATCTATATTAGGGTTTGTTCTGTGCATCATGAGCATCATGCCTTAAAATTTGCATTGAATAAATAAAGTAACAACCCTAAACCCTATCTCCCTTCCCTCTCTAAAAACAATTCAAAATGGTTTTGAATTTGAAAAGTACAAAATGTTTGGAGCCCAAATTGAATAAAAGGGTTCCATTGTATTTTACATATTTTACAACACCCTCTGGTAGTTTTGAATGATTCAAAATAGATTTGGAATTAAAAATACAAAACAGAATTTGAAAACAGAAAAAGAAAAGAGTTTGGAAATAAAAAGAACCAGGGAACAGCCAGGCCCAGCCCAGTTCGCCTCTGCCTCTCCCCTTCTCTCCCTGTCGCCCTGCGCAGCAAAATGCAGCCCGCAGCCAATCCACGCGCAGCCCGAGCCCAGTACCCCTTCGGCATCATCTTCCTCGAGCAGACAGATAGCTCGGTGTCGCCGGCGTCGCCGTTGATCCTCGCCGCCTTCTCCCGGCCGTCCATCGAGATCCGGGGTGGATAAGATCTCCATGACGACATAACCTTCGCCCTCATCCACTTTCCCCCTCTCCAGCAACCTCTCTCTTCCTTCCCATGCGAGAGCCCGAAACCCTAGCTCCGGCTCGCTGTCGTTCTACACCACCCCAAGGCCAGCCGAGCACGCCACGAGCTTCGCCTCGCCTTCCTCATTCTTCCTGTCGAAGCACACAAGCTGGGGATCTCGAGAGCTGTCCGAATCGACGCGTCTTCTCCGAGCCCGACGCTGCTCGCCGTCGCCATTGACGCTGTTCAACACCTCCCCGTGCCTCCTTGACCACCCCAACAGCATCGCGGTGAGCCTATGGTCCTTCTGGACCCCTCTTCTCTCTCCCTCTCACGCTGTGTCCGTAGATCGCCGTCCACCAGTGAGCTCTGCCGTCGTGCGCCGCCATGCAGCTCGCTCCGGTGACCATCCCGCAGCGGCGCCGTCTATTTCTGGCTCAGCGAGATGCACTGATTCGAACACGGCCAACCGCGCTTCCCAGATCGCCCCCTAGCACCGCCGTCTGCGTGTCCTCCGGCGAGCCCACCTGGCAACGACGTGGCGTTCGCGTGGTTTTGGCGTGGATCGATAGCATGGTAGCCGACGTGGCCCGGGCCCAGCAGTCAGTCTCCCTGGCTAGCTCAGGCTCGGGTGAAAAAAGTATCTGGTGCATGTGCTGATGTCAGCCTTGCGCAATAATTCATTTAAATTGGTTTAATAATATCTCAAATTGGTATAATATTGTAAATTCAATAACTTTTAATCTGTAATTCAAAAATACAAATAAAATATCAAAATGTTCAAATGAGATCTATCTAATTAAACTATAATCATGCATTGTTAATCAACTTACATGACAAGTTTAATTAGAAGAAAATAGTAACCCCTCATAGGTGATTCCGGAGTTTCCCCGAGTTAGCGTTTTCACCCCTCGGAACCCCGATTTAGTTGTCGAGCAAGCTTTAGGGTTACATTTCAGTACAATTTAACTTGTGATATCATCACCCTTGCTTGATCATTGCATCGATGCCATTGTTGATCGTTTCCCCTTTCTTCCCGGTGTTTGGTTCTTCCTCAGTAGAATATGATATCGAGATCGTGATCGAAGACCGAGATCAACACCGTCAAAGATTAAAGATCGACGAAAATTACTTAACCAACTATAACAAGTCAAGTATCAGATGTCTGAAGCTCCTCTTATTGGATATCAACGGGCAAAGGCAAGCATAGCCCCACCATGATATAATCCTATGATTTCGAAAGCATTTCAATTCCTGACATAATGCATACGATCCTACTATGGTCTTTATCAATAGGTAGAGTATCCTATCTGTTGCATTATTCCCTTTGAGCTTATATTACCTGATCAACTGCTCCTAGCATAACTAGGTTTGGGTTGTGTGCACTACTAGAGATATTATCTTTGTCCTGCTTAGCCATGCATAGCTATTGAGTCTGGTCCATCCAGATGATGCATCAGATGCAGAAAATCTAGTATGACAGGAGAACGTGTTGAGATGATATCAGAGGTGATATGAGATTAAACTTGCTAAGGCTTGTATGGGAAGCCACGGTGGGATGTGGTTTTTCTAGTCCCATGCTCGCCACCACTAGGACCTGAGTTCTTGCCTTTGGAACCGAGAGGAGCGTACAGTCACACGGGGCTTGGGAACCCCTCGCCTGATTAACTTGCCTAGTAGATTCCATGAGTCACATAGTTCGGGCGTTCCATTCGACATACACATTGAAAATGTTTTTGAAGGAGGGGGTGAAGGAGGTGCATTCATACAGGTAGGAAAGCATGGACCGGGTTGCTTCGGGTTGATGGCGCCCTTGGTAAACCAACCTCGCCTCACATCTTTAAGTACCAGCTTCGGGATTTGACCCGTTACGGCGGAACCATACTTATTGCGTGACTCATGGTCTCGGCGAAAGCAAGGTAAAGGTCGTGGCCAACAACCCTCTGCTGGCCTTCTAAGGAAGAGGGCTAAATCGTTGGCATTAAGAGTCTTTTGGTACGTGTGGGTAACGTTATACACCCCTGCAGGTTTAAATCTTTTCGAAAAGCCGTGTTCACGGTTATGAACGCACGGTGACCAGATTCTAAGATCATAGAGAACTATAACCTAATCGTAAAACTTTGCAGATCAACGTGTCTTTAAGGATGCTTCCTCATGGGTACGAGGGGGTGATCCTAGTTAAGATGATGATCAATACTTTGGAGATGTCGCTCTCTTATCCCCTTTTAAAATACTCTGACTAGACGAGCTTCTTCTCCCTCTTGTTTTATAAACAAAAGTGGCTTTATGCAAAACAACTCCACCAGCCATAAGTCTTGCGGAGTACACCCTGTACTCACCCTTGCTTTGTTGATACTTTTGGCAGAGTAAGTGTTCCCCCAAAGACGAGTTTGGTACTACATCGACATCGACGAGTAGTTTGGGGTTCCCGGCCGGCAGCCTGGAATCTATGGGCTGGGACGTCATCCTTATGCTTCAGGCCTCTTAGGCCACTTGTTAAGTTTGCTATACTTAATAGCATAATTTGCCTTCCGTTGTTTGGTGTTTGTGGTCAGTGACCTCTATTGGTAATAGTTTTGGTTCTCTGCTCAGTTATGAGCTTGATGTAATAATTTCCGTGTCGTAGGGTCAGTGTTGTGTTATTGATTCTTCACTAGATATCCTCGATCTCAAGGTTAAGCTTATGTCAGACGGAGGTCTTAAAATGCATTGAAATAAACCCCTAAAGCATGCTCGACAGCTTAATCGGGGTTCCGAGGGGTGCAAACCCTAACTCGGAGAAACTACGGATGTATATTTGGAGGGGTTGGTATGTTGTTCTAATTAAACTTGTCATATCATCATCCTTGCTTGAGCATTGCATCGATGCCATGTGTTGAGTGTTTCCCCCTTTATTTCCGGTGTTTGGTTCTTCTTCGGTAGAATACGATATCGAGATCAAGATCGAATGCTGAGATCAAGACCATGGAAGATCGACGGACAATACTTGGCCAACTGTAACCAAGTCAAGTACAAGGTATACCAAAACCTGTGACACCCCCGGGATCAGGGATAAACAAATACCAGACCTCCGTCTAACATAAGCTTAACCTTGAGCTCGAGGATATCCAGTGAAGAATCGATAACACATCACTAACCCTACGACACAAAAATTATTACAGCAAGCTCATAACTGAGAGAGAATCAAAATTATTACCAGCAGAGGTCACTGACCACAAACACTAAACAACGGAAGGCAAATTATACTATTAAGTATAGCAAACTTAACAAGTGGCCTAAGAGGCCTGAAGCATAACGATGACGTCCCAGCCCATAGATTCCAGGCTGCCGGTCGGGAACCCCAAGCTACTCGTCGATGTCGATGTAGTACCAAACTCGTCTTCGGGGGAACACTCACTCTGCCAAAAGTATCAACAAAGAAAGGGTGAGTATAGGGTGTACTCCGCAAGAATTATGGCTGGTGGAGTTGTTTTGCATAAAGCCACTTTTGTTTATAAAACAAGAGGGAGAAGAAGCTCGTCTAGTCAGAGTATTTTAAAAGGGGATAAGAGAGCGACATATCCAAAGTATTGATCATCATCTCTTGATATCCACCAAGTCATCATCACTTGAGCTCTATCTAGGATCACCCCTCGTACCCAGGAGGAAGCATCCTTAAGCACACGTTGATCTGCCAAGTTTTATGATTAGGTTATAGTTCTCTATGATCTTGAGTCTGGTAGCCAAGTCGTTCATAACCGTGAACACGGCTTTTCGAAAATATTATTACCCTATAGGGTTGTAAAACTTTACCCACATGTACTAACCTTCTCTTAATGCCACTAGATAAGCCTTCTTCCTTGGAAGGCCGACTGAGGGTGGTTAGACACAACCTTTACCTTGCTTTCGCTGAGACCATGAGTCACGCAATAAGTATGGTTCCGCCGTAATAGGTCAAATCCCGAAGCCGGTACTTAAAGATGTGAGGCGAGGTTGGTTTACCAGGGGCGCTATCTACCCCAAGCAACCCGGTCCACGCTTCCCTACCTATGATGAATGCACCTCCTTCACCGCCTTCGAGAAGATCCAGAATGCATGTCGAATGGAACGCCCGAACTATGTGACTCATGGAATCTACTAGGCAAGTTAGTTAGTCATGAGGTTGTCCAGGCCCCGTGTGGTTGTACGCTCGTCTTGGTTCCAAAGGCAAGAACTCAGGTCCTAGTGGTGGCGAGCATGGGACCAGAAAAACAACATCCCACCGTGGCCTCCCATACAAGCCTTAGCATGTTTAATCTCATATCACTGATCTCATCTCACCATGATATCTTGTCATACTATATTCTCTGCATCTATTACATCATCTGGATGAAACAACACTAACAGCTATGCATGGCTAAGCAAGACACAGATAAAACCTCTAGCATTGCACACAAGCCAAACCTAGTTATGCTAGGAGCAGTGGATCAGGTAATATAAGCTCGAAGGGAGTATGCAATAGATAGGATACTCTATCTATCGATAAAATACCACAGTAGAATCGGATGCATTATGGCAGCAATTGAAATGCTTTCAAAATCATAGGATTATATCATGGTGGGGCTATGCTTGCCTTTGCCAGTTGATAACAGATAAGCAGATCTTCAGGAGCCTTGTACTTGACTTGATTACCGTTGGTCAAGTATTGTTCGTCGATCTTCGATGGTCTTGATCTTGGTCGTCAATCTCGATGTCGATCTTGATATCGTATTATACCGAAGAAGAACCAAACACCGGAAATGAAGGGGAAACAATCAACACATGGAATCTATGCAATGCTCAGACAAATATGATGATATGACAAGTTAATTTGTATGGAAATGTAACCCTAAGGCATGCTCGACAATTTAATCGGGGTTCCGAGGGGTGAAAACCCTGATTCGAGGAAACTCCGGAAGCATATGAGAGGGGTTGATTAGTTCTCTAATTAAACTTGTCATGAAAGTTGTTGAACAATGCATGATTATAGCTTAAAGAGATAGCTCTCATTTTTCTGAATATTTTTATATATTATACATATTTTTCTGAATTATAAATAATTAGATATGAATTTTACAAGTTTTATTCAATTTCTGGAATTATTAAACAAGTTAATTGATTTATTGCGTCAGTATGACAGAGGCTGATGTCACCAGAGGGGGTGGGGCTATTCTCAGTGGTGCTGGCTCTAGCCAGAGAGGCTGACGGGTGGGACCTGGCCACGCAGGCACCATGTGGACGCCACGCAGGAGCCACGCCGGCTCCACATGGGCTCGCCGGGGAGCACGCACAGGAGGCGGCGGGGAACGACGCTAGGGGGCGATCTGGGAAGCGTGAGCATGTGCGTTTGATTCAGCGTGGCGAGGCGGACCAGAAAGTGGTGGCGCCTCTCTAGTTGGGTCATCGGAGCTTCGCCGGCAACCACGTCCAGCGGCGGCGCACGACAGGCTCCGACGCGAGCGCGACACATAGCGACATAGGAAGGGAGGAGGGGTCCAGGAGGACGAGAATCTCACCAAAAACTCGACTGTGGGGTCGTTGGCGCGCGGGGAGGTCGGACGGCATCGGAAACTTCGACGAAAGCGGCAGCCGGAGTTGAAGAAGATGGCCCGATGTCGTCGATTTGTAGCGCCCCGACTTGATTCCTTCTGAAAGGTTATAGAGGAGTTCATGGCGGTGCTACGATGATTCTCAGAGAGGCTCGGGTGGTCGGGAACATTGGCGATGGTTGGCTCTGGCCAGGCTAGGGTTCCGGGAGCTCGCGGAGATGAGAGAGGGCGAGCGAGGAGGGAATAAGACCAGGAGAGGAGAAGGAGGACACGCTGCGACGCTCTTATCCTCGTCCGGGGGGGGCGGCGGGCACGAATCCTAGCCTTGAGCGCAGAGGCCTGCACCCGACACGCAGACTTGGCTCCATCGTCGGCCAAGACGAAGGATCGGATTTGAAGGGTATGGGCCAAGGTAGGCTTCTAGTGGGCCACGACGGGTGCTGGCTGCTGCGCGGGTGGGTGGCAGGGAGGGAGAAGAGGGAATTTGGGCCAGCTGGGTTGTGGTCTGTTTGGCTGTTGGCTCTGTTTTATTTCCAGAAACAGTTTTCTTTTTTTGTTATCAAAATCTGTTTTGTATTTTCAAATTCATTTCTGTTTTGAGTATTTTGAAAATACCAGAGACATTTATAAAATATATGAAATTATTTTAGGGGCCCTTTTTGTCCATTTGGGCTCCAACATTTTGGGTTTTCAAAATATTCAAACTATTTTGATTGGATTTCAAAAAAGGGAAAAAACTAGGGTTTTAGGGTTTTACTTGAATTTTCTTTAATGCACGATTTAAATTATGATGCTCATGAATGCACAAACAACCCTAAAACATGATTAACTAAAACTGGGGTGTTACGGCTCTATCCCCCTTACAAGAATCTCGACCCGAGATTCCAAAGGTAGGATGAGAGACAGAGAGAAAGAAACATGGTCACTCTAAGGATAAGAGGGAGCACACTAAACAATACACAAAGTATCTCATGGCCAACTCATGGATGGAGTGTTTAGAAACAGCTCTGAGATGACGAACATTAACCACCATATGGTCGCCCGAGTCGATCTCCACCCAACCCGCACCCGCACGCTGTTCTGCGAGCCCCTAGTCACTGTAACCATGCGCACCTAAGCCGCCGCAGCCATCGAGCCTACGTGGCCACGATGTGGCGTCGACGTGGAGCTGCATGGCTGTGAGGTGGCCTTCGGAAAGGTTTCCCATGGTGGCAAGCCTACGTGGCCCTGGGGCCCTGTCGTTAGTGACTAGGGTTAGATATGCCTCGGTGAGAAAAGTTTCAGGGCGTGTCCTAACGTCATAATGACGCAGTAAATCAATTAACTTGTTTAATAATTCCAGAAAATGTTATAATCTTATAAATTCAATAACTAATTAATTATAAGTCAAAAAATACAAATAATATATCAAAATTTTCTGAAAAATGAGATCTACCCATTAGAGATATAATCATTCATTGTTCAACAACTTTCATGACAAGTTTAATTAGAAGTACAAACCAACCCCTCTCATATACATTAGGAGTTTTCCCCGAGTTAGGGTTTGTACCCCTCGGAACCCCGATTAAACTGCCGAGCATGTTCTAGGGTTTCAATCCAATACACTTCAACTTGTCATATCATCATCCTTGTTTGAGCATTGCATCGATGCCATGTGTTGATTGTTTCCCTCTCTTTTCTGTGTTTCGTTCTTCTTCGGTAGAATACGATATCAAGATCGAAGCCCGAGTTTAACACTGTCGAAGTTCGAAGATCGACGAACAATACTTGACCAACTATAATCAAGTCAAGTACAAGGCTTCCGAAGATCTGCTTATGGGTTATCAACTGGCAAAGGCAAGCATAGCCCCACCATGATATAATCCTATGATTTCTAAAGCATTTCAATTCCTGCCATGGTGCATACAATTCTACTGTGGTCTTTTATCGATAGATAGAGTATCATATCTGTTGCATTACTCCCTTTCAGCTTATATTACCTGATCCACTGCACCTAGCCTGCCAACCACTGACCGACGTGTCTCCGGTGAGTTCCACGTGGCGCCACCGTGGCGTCCATGTGTAGCTGACGTGGGCGCTGACGAAGCCCGCTAGCATGGCCTGCCGACCTAGCCTAGGGCCCCATTAGTCAGTGACTGTGGGTAGCCCCAGACCTAGTAAAAAACAACCCTGACCCCCTAGCGGACGTCAGCATGACGCAGTAAAACAATTTAAATAGTTTAATAATTTCTAAAATTGGTATAATATTGTAAATTCAATAACTTTTAATCTGTAATTCAGAAAAATACAAATAATATATCAAAATGTTCAGAAAAATGAAACCTAGCTATTTAAGCTATCATCATGCATTGATCAACAACTAAAATGACAAGTTTAATTAGAGAACAAAATCAATCGCTCTCATATACATTCGGAGTTTCCCCGAGTTAGGGTTTGCGCCCCTCGGAACCCTGATTAAACTGTCGAGCATGCCTTAGGGTTACATTTTGATACAATTTAACTTGTCATATCATCATCCTTGCTTGAGCATTGCGTCGATGCCATGTGTTGATTGTTTCCCTCTCTTTCCGGTGTTTGGTTCTTCTCGGTAGAATACGATATCGAGATCGAAGCCCGAGGTCAACACCGTCGAAGATTGAAGGTCGATGAACAATACTTGACCAACTATAACCAAGTCAAGTACAAGGCTCCCGAAGATCTACTTATTGTTTATCAACGGGCAAAGGCAAGCATAGCCCCACCATGATATAATCCTATGTTTACGAAAGCATTTCAATTTTGCCATGTTGCATACGATTATACTATGGTCTTTTGTCGATAGATAGAGTATCCTATTTGTTGCATTACTCCCTTTGAGCTTATATTACTTGATCCACTGCTCCTATCATAACTATGTTTGGCTTGTGTGCACTGCTAGAGCTTATATCTGTGTCCTGCTTAGCCATGCATAGCTGTTGAGTCTGGTTCATCCAGATGATGTATCAGATGCAGATAATATAGTATGACAGGAGAACGTGATGAGATGATATCGGTGGTGATATAATTTAAACATGCTAAGGCTTGTATGGGAGGCCACGGTGGGATGTGGTTTTTCTAGTCCCATGCTCGCCACCACTAGGACCTAAGTTCTTGCCTTTGGAACAAAGACGAGCGTACAACCACATGGGGCCTGGACAACCTCATGACCAAATAACTTTCCTAGTAGATTCCATGAGTCACATAGTCGGGCGTTCCATTCGACATATGCATAGAAAACCTTTCGAAAGATTTACCGGGTGAAGGTGCATTCATAACAGGTAGGGAAGCGTGGACCGGGTTGCTTGGGGTTGATGGCGCCCCTGGTAAAACAACCTCGCCTCACATCTTTAAGTATCGGCTTTGGGATTTGACCCGTTACGGCAGAACCATACTTATTGCCTGACTCATGGTCTCCGCGAAAGCAAGGTAAAGGTTGTGTCTAACCACCCTCTACCGGCCTTCCAAGGAAGAGGGCTAATGATTCTGGCATTAAGAGAAGGTTAGTATGTGTGGGTAAAGTTGTACACCGCTGCAGGGTAATAATCTTTTCGAAAAGCCGTGTTCACGGTTATGAACGACTTGGTGACCGGACTCAAGATCATAGAGAACTATAACCTAATCATAAAACTTGGTAGATCAATGTGTGCCTAAGGATGCTTCCTCATGGGTACGAGGGGGTGATCCTAGTTGAAGTGATGAAGACTTGGTGGATATCAAAAGACATCATCATCATCTCATTAGGGTCAGATCAAACTCAAACCTGAATATTCCAGTTGGGCTATTTTGATAGTCAACTACCTTTTTAAGTTATAAGCATGCATTGTTAAGCAACTTAAATGACAAGTTTATTTAGAACAACATAGTAACCCCTCTCATATACATCCATTGTTTCCCTCTCATATACATTCTTATCTGGTGTTTATTCTATGAAACCCCGATTAAATTATCGAGCATGTTTTAGGGTTACATTTCGATACAATTCAACTTGGCATATCATCATCCTTGTTTGAGCATTGCGTCGATGCCATGTGTTGATTGTTTCCCTCTCTTTCCGGTGTTTGGTTCTTTCCGGTAGAATATGATATCGAGATCGAGATCGAAGCCCAAGGTCAACACCATCGAAGATCGACGAACAATACTTGACCAACTATAACCAAGTCAAGTGCAAGGCTCCTGAAGATCTATTTATCTGCTATCAACAGGCAAAGGCAAGCAAAGCCCCACCATGATATAATCCTATGATTTCGAAAGCATTTCAATTCTGCCATGATGCATACGATTCTACTGTGGTCTTTTATCGATAGATAGAGTATCCTATCTATTGCATTACTCCCTTTGAGCTTATATTACATGATCCACTGCTCCTAGCATAACTAGGTTTGGCTTGTGTGCACTGCTAGAGCTTATATTGTGTCTTGCTTAGCCATGCATAGCTGTTGAGCCTGGTCCATCCAGATGATGTATCAGATGCAGAGAATCTAGTATGACAGGAGATCGAGATATATTGATGAGGTGATATGAGTTTAAACATGATAAGGCTTGTATGGGAGGCCACCGGTGTGATGTGGTTTTCCTAGTCCCATGCTCGCCACCACTAGGACCTGAGTTCTTGACTTTGGAACCAAGACGAGCGTACAACCACACGGGGCCTAGACAACCTCACGAGCAACTAACTTGCCTAGTAGATTCCATGAGTCTAGTGGTATCTGAGCAGTACCGACCGTAGGAAAACCTTGCTATTGGTCCATGTTGAGTCTAGTGCTTGTGAAAACTATTTTAAAATCTGAAAAGTATTTGCGAAAACTCTAGTATGCTTCTTTTAATCCTTATCCAGTTTCGCTCTAACTCTAGGTTATCTTATCTGGTGTTGATTTTGGAAAAGTTTTGATATCTCTTCTAGTCCTTCAAAGCTTAGGTGCCTTTTGGGCATGTCGTTTCTCAACCAGTTGACCCATTGTTGATTTCTCTAGAGTTGTGTGTGTTGTGAATCCTTGTTTCCCTTTGCTCCTGTTCACATGAGAGATTCCTTTCCATCATGATCTCTTTATTCTATGGATCCTACATTGTAATAATCCACAGTGTTCTGTTCTAGGTTCCGATGTTTCATTTCGCCTCGTGTGCCTCCTTTTTGTTTGCTGGGTACTTCAGAAGTTGTTTCTTCTTTTGGAAGCTACCTTGCGACTATTACCTTGTAGTGTAAGCTATGTCACTCAAGTAGTAGTTACTTCTTTCTCGAGTTTTAACCCTTGGATTTGAACCTAAGATCCCTGATTGTGCTGGATTCTGGTGTTGTGAATCTTGTACATGAAGCTGACCTTTAACCCAAGATCCCTTTTGTTGATCCCTGTAGTTAATGTTCATACATTACCTCAGGATGGCTGGTACTACAGTTCTAGCCTTCAAGCTTGTGGTCTTTGTCGCGATTGAATAGTGACAACTAAGGACTTCCCCTACCACATGCTATGGCAAATGTTCTTTAATGGAACCAAATAGGTCACGACAAGAGTACTCCTCGATAGTTTCGCATCTACCCTCGTGACTCTGCCACACCTTTCCCCTTCTTTGCATTGGTTTTTGGAAGGTTGTTGACTTATGCATCCACATCTCGGGATTCCATCCCAAGCATGTTCTTCTCCCCTTATTGTTTTCCGACCTTTGTCTACCAGTTGGTAGCCAAGTAGTAAATGTGCATCGGTGTCTTCCGAAGCAAGATACTCTTGTGGTTTGTCATGACAAACAATTTCGGGATGTTAGGAGAAACAAACTCCAGTACCTCGTCATATCTAGGACCAGGTCAAAGTGTTGTAATCCACAGATTAAGAATCATTGATTAGATTCTGTATGTTCTATTTTAAAGTATCTCATCCTTTTATACTAAGAGGTTGTGCTGAGTTTCATGACCTTCTTAATTAAGTGATGCTTTCACACATATTACCTACCCTCCCTCGAGTTTTCGCGCTCGTGAGTGATGCGTGTGCGTAATAATGTGGCTATCTGAGATTCTTAGCAATTATTTTTGTTTTGAACCCTAAGGACATTTGAGTCATTCTTAGCGTGATTGTTTAACCTTATCACTAAGCAAAGGATGATTGTGCTACCAAGTCCATTATTCTGGTACCGGATACCCTTGAACTAGTTGGTTGAGCTTAAACAACAACTTGGAGAGTTGTAAGACAAAAGTTCTATCCGATTCAGTTCCTTCTTTAAGGGATGTCTAGTTTGTTCGTGTTGAAGAAAGATAATATTTCCTTTGTGGATATATTATCTTCCCCAACTTTGATTTGATTTGGGTTATCGTCAAATCAAACTCAGTTCCAAGGACTATCTCGGTGATGTTTCTTCATGTGATGTTTCACTGGAGTATATCTTCATGTCTTTCATCTGACCAATAGTTTGCTTTGTTCATACAACATACGAGTCCATCTTCTTGGAGTGTCTTGATAAGTTTGTTTTTGAGCCCATCGATAACATTCCTATTCTCTCCATGCTACATTAGATTCATATGGAACAGTTAGCATTAATGTTGGAAACTTTCGAGAGCCATCTTCGTAACATTTCAAAGTATGTGTTTTGGATGTTATAAGTAACCTTCTCTGGTTCATGTGCAATCATTTAAAGATCTCACCGTGGATTCGAGTAGAGTTAACTCCGATCCTTAAGGATACATGTGTGTTTTATTGTTAGTACTTTATGTGTGTGCAGTTGTCTTTCGACAAGTTTCTAATGCATAGGTTTAGCAATCTAGCTCATCTTTTGGAGCTTCACACTGTAGTCCATATCTTGAGAATCTAGTGACTTTACCTTTGCGGTAAATGTTGCAAACTTTCTATTTGGACATGCTAAGTCTGAAGTATCATTCCACTTAACCAAAGCTGAATCTCAAGTAGCAATGATGGTTGGTGTTCCTCAAGGTTTTGTCATAGGTCTCTCTATAATCTGGCAAGATTGTTGTAATGGTTGACCCACACTTAGCCGTAAAGACCTTTCGTCATATTCTCTTGAATTAGCAATAACAACCACTCTTCATAAGGTTTCTTCTATAATTTATTATAGGAGATGTGCCTATAGTTTCCTTTGTATCCGAAGTCCGACCTTTCACTCGATGTTTTTTTCTCGAACATCAAGGAGAACATTTAAAGTAGAGTTGCTAAATGTCTCTCGGTCGACCCTCTAGACCCTTTTATGTTGGCAATCATTTTGTTGTGCCAAGTAATTGAAATCTGCGAATGAAGTTTATTTTTTCTCGTGTCATCAGGAATCTTTTTACTAATTCGTCTAGTGGTGTAAAGGGATATCATGATCTTTGGCAAAGATTTTGGTATACCTAGATGAATAAAGATTTTCCTTCATTTTCTCAATCATGTTTTAAGAGTGACTATGATTTTGGTAATCAATAGTTTCTCTTGCTACATGTTTCTTGTGACTCTTATGAGTCCTCTCCACGAAAACACCTTTCGGGCCTTCTGTTGAATGAAAAAGTGACTCTTCTGTTTCAAAAGTAGTTCAACAGCTTGGTTTTGTTGAGCCATAAATCTGCAACCTGAAATCTCTATTTAAATCATTTAGTAGAGGTTTCCTATCGAAGTCTGTGGTCATGTTCTTTCTGTTGAAAGCCTTCCTCTCAAAAGCTTCAAAACTATTCTGTGAGTTCCATGGTCTCAATTCTTATGAATACCATCGATCTTTCAACTTGAAACCTTCTCCTTTTGTTTCCTCCGTTATCTTGATGTGTTTCATGTTTGTCATCTCAGAGTTGTTTTTGAACACTCCATCTATGAGTTGACCATGAGATACTATGTGTTTTGTTTAGTGTGTTTCCCTCTTATCCTTAGAGTGACCATGTTTCTTTCTCTCTCTGTCTATCTTCCTACCTATGGAATCTCGGGTCGAGATTCTCGTAAGGGGGATAGAGTTGTAACACCCCAGTTTTAGTTAATCTTGTATTAGGGTTTGTTCATGCATCATGAGCATCATTCTTTAAATTGTGCATTAAAGAAATTCAAGTAAATCCTTAAACCCTAGTTTCCCTCTCTCCTTGAAACACATTCAAATGGTTTGAATTTCGAAAATTACCAAAATTTATGGAGCCCAAATGGACTAAAAGGGCCCCAAAATATTTTACTAGTTTTAAAAACCCCTCTGATATTTTTAAATTACCCAAAACAGCTTCAAACTGGAAAATACAAAACGAGAAATAGATTTTAGAAAAAGAAAAAGAGTTCTGCTAAAAATAGAGCCAGCGAGCTACCCAACCCGCAGCCCAGCTAGCCCACCTCTCCCATCTCCTCTCTCCGCCCATGCACGCTAGCGGCCGGCCCAGCCGCAGCCCAGCTCGGCCCAGGCCCGGATACCCCTTCGTCCTCCCTATCTATCGTCTTCCTCCCCCGCGTGAAGCAGCTCTGTGGCGCCGCCGCTGCCATCCGTCGGTGTCACGATGCTCTCCTCCGCCCACCGCTTCCCGGAGAGGAGATAAGGTTGCCGAGGTGTCCCACTTCGACCTCATCATCTTTTCCCCCTCCTCAGCGACCTCCCTCTCTCTCCCTATGCAAACCCAAACCCTAGCCGATGAGCTCCACCGGTGTGGTGTCCCTGCCGAGCTCCCCTTGCCCATCTAAGGCCTTCATGATATTCGCCTCACCGTATTGAGCCTCCGTGCCGAAGGAATCAAGCATGGGCGCCTCAAATCCTCGCCATCGACGTTGTCTTCCCCGACACCGGCCGCCGTCGATTCAACACCGTCAGACCACGGCTAGCTTCCCCGAGACATCATCTGCAACCGTGGTGAGCTCTAGGTCCTCATTGAGCTCTCCAACCCCGTCTTCCCCCATCTGGTTTGCTCTCTCGTTGAACGCCTCCGCCACTCGCCGTCGGACGTCGTCGTTGCCGAAGCTCCGGCAGCCAAAACAGGGCGGCGCCACCACAATATTGTGGCGCCCCGCAAAAACCACCGCTAGAAAATCGCTATTGTTTGTACTTGTGCATCATCATGACATCATCATGCATATATTTTGCATAAAAACTATTTTCGTAAAAGCCTAAGTTGTTTTCTAATTAGCCGTCTCCTTTAATCTCAAACTAAAACCTCGGTCTGTTCATATCTTTTATTTGTCTAAAAAGTATTTACAAAAATGTTTTAAAGATAAAATAAATAATAAAATGTTTTGTCCGGGGAGGCAGTCCGATCGGTCCGGCCCAAAGGCCCAACCTGACCAGACTACCTACCACCCGGCCAATCTAAAGAAACCCTAAAGGTAGTCTACCCAAACCTTTTCCTACCCCACCCTATCCTACCCACCCCCAGCCACATCACCCCGACCAATCACCATCCGCCGCCTCACTGTATCCCTCCACCTCACCACTCCCTCTCCCCATCCCAGCCGCCACCTCACCCCACCATCCACCCCTGGCTGGCCCCCACCTGTCTCCCGTGCCCACCTGCCCCGCGCGGACCCCACCTCCTGGGATGGACAGACGCGCCCCGGCGCCTTCCTCTCTCCTCCCTCCTCTGGCCCCCGCCTCTCTCCCCTGTGTTCTCTGTCCGCCGCCGTCGCCACCAACCCCCATCTCCCTCTCGTGCCTCCTCCTCTCGCGAGCAACCTCCGCTGCTGCCAGGTCCGACCTTCCCCGCTCATGACTCTGCCCGCCTCAAGCTGGCCGTCGGCCTCCTCGAACCCATGCTCGATCTCCGCCTCCACAGGCGTCACTGGCTGGCGAGCCTAGCACCGCCGTTGACCTCCTCGCCGGTGTCGATGTTCGTCCCTCTCCACCCGCGTCCTGTGACGACGACCTCCCCGACGCGGCCGTCGTTCTCCTTCCTCCTCTGCGGGCACCGCGCCTTCGCCCTCGTCGGCCGCCTCTCAGGGCCCCTCCGTACCGAGCTCTCCCCGCCGTCGACAGCGCCCCGCCACCACGCCGACCTCGTTGTCCTCGCCTCCCCCTACACGCGGGCGCGCGCCTCCCCGAGCCTCCTGTGTGCCTCGTGGCTGCCGCCTCCGCCGCTTGGCCCTCCATCTCCGAGTGCTGCGAGCTCCGGTCGTTGCTGGCCATGCTCCTCCGTCGACCGCCACCATGCCCTCAGTCCTGCCGCCACCGTTGGCGTCTTCCTCTCTTGAAACACGACTTTGCTGCTGCTGCTAGGTGGTATTCATGGGCAGAGCGAGCACTTCGCCCTCAAGAAGTAGTACCTGCAGTTCCACGTTTTTCCCTGGTGACAAGTTTGTCCGAAGGTTGTACCATCTGAGTGGCGGGCGTCCCACGTTCTATGCCTGTCGTCAAGGACCGATCACGGTAAGATCTACCTCGGGGACCCTCAAGATCTTCTTTCCGGAACCCGAAGACCGATCCTGGCAAGACCGAACCCGAACCATGGAACGTCAAGATCGTCGAGCCCCCTCAAATGTGTGACCCTAAGCCCTATTTTTATAAATGATATATCTTGTTGCATATTAATTGTCATGCTTGCAAACATATCATGTTGTTTGGGGGCCTTTTGTCAATTCACCTAAAGTAAATATGGAGACCATATGCGGGACTTTTCTAGTCTAATATTGGTCCCATTTAAAATTGTGTAGCGAACCGGTGATATATTTTGCCTTATTAATACAACAGTTAAATTGCGGGGTACCTAAACAACATGAACCTATTAATTAATTGTTGGGGCCTCGGTTCCGCTTAATATGACCGAATTGCATCGCATATTTGCCATGCCATGCATCATACATGCATCATGCCCGATCTTCTGCCGTAGTATTAAATAGTGCATCCGGTGTTTCTTCTAGTGCTTTGCTTCTTCACGGATTAGGCCGATGAGTTGATGCGAGAGTCTACCCGATCTTCAGATGAACCTTCGGCAATGTTTTCAGGCGAGCATCCCTTCCCCTTCTACCTATTTTGCATTTATAGTCTTTATTTTCTCCTGTTGATCTATTTCTATCTGTGTTGCGATGCTCTAGTTTCCGTACCCGTGATATCCCTTGCGGCCTTATATTGCCTTGGACACATCCTATTACCTGTTGTTTGGTAGATAGTTGGACCTGCGCGTCGTGATAAACTTGCTCAAGTCTTTTGCGTGTCGTCCAGTACCACAGTTGTTGGAGTATTGCCGTGTGTTTAATGTTGGAGATGATCATGGCTTTAATTATTGTTTAATAACTAAAATTGAAAGTAGGTAAATGCAGAGGCACCGGTAGGTAATAGACAATATTTGGATTTTAACGCTCCTTTGGTGTCATGTAGGACCCGAGTTCTTGACACTGTTAGAGATCGCGCTAAACAATTGGGGTGTATGGGCACCCCCATCGATTAGTACCTGATTTCAAAGTATTGTACCGGGGGCCACAAGTAGTTTGGAGCTTTATTACTATCTGTACTTATGCCATGCTTTACTGCTTAATTTAAAATTGTGCGAGGAATGCACCTGTACTGTTTAGGGAAGCGGAGTGTTTTCGCGGTATCGACAAGCCCAGTCACATTTTCGGGTTCCCAGTCGTTTACAGCCAGCGCAAACCAGGTCCGTTCGAGCCGCCAACCGTTCGCGGGTAGCTTAGTGGGGTGGCCCCATGTACTTTCTTTGGGTCTAGGAAGCGTCATGACTTAGGCCCCGACATACCGATGGGTGTATGTTAACGATCGGCAAAAGGGTCGAAGTGCGTGTGGATACTTTGGTGCACCTGGAGGTTAAATCTTTTCGAAAGCCGTGTCCGGATTTATGGACGACTTGGGCAGAGTTCTCGATCATAGACAACTATAACTAAAGTTCTTGTTATAAATTGACTTGTATCCGATATGACTAGTAATCAGCTTCACTACAACGGAATGGCTAAATAAAAGTACCAACAACTACTGGGTTTGGGATGTCTCATGCTAATCGTGTCGACTAGTAAGTGTTGCAACTTCTAGCAGAATGTTTAACTAAAACTTCCCATTGCTTATTATATCGGGATGACTCATGCCATCTTTATTTGACTAGTAATTGCCGCAACTATAACGGAATGAATAAAACTGCCAGCGGTGTGAGTTCCTCGGTTGACTTCCTCGTTTGGTCTCGAGAAACACCGGATGGGTATGTTTGGTGGTAGTATCGGTTGGTTCGAATAGGTCTTTCTTACCCCTCTCGATAGCCGCTAGTTGTATCGAGTCTCTATAGGTTGTTTAGTGCATCTTGTTTCGATCCACCATACCTATGTGGCGAGGACCGCAATTCTAGCCTCGCCGTGTATTGGCCTCGATCTGAAGCTCCTCTTTTCCTTTGCCCTTTGTCGGCACCCTTTTGTTTAAGCAGGTTTTGAGATCGGCGTCGTTAGCGGGGTTACCCTTCGGCTTGGCACAGGCGGGGTTATGGGCGCCATTGGTTATTCTTGAGGCTCTTAGCTCAATTTGCATCTTGTCGTACTCCGCTATATCGCTTTCGGTGATTTGGATCTTTGTATTGTATATCTGTATTCTTGACTCTTTGAGTCGATGTTGTATATATATGTTTTGTGGGTTCCATCGAGGACTATTGTGTAATGATATTACCGTTTTTCCACCCTTGCAAGTGCTGGTGGGCACCTTTGAATCGTTTCTATGCGGGTTTTGGCGGGCTGAAACTTGCATAGGGCCGATTCGAGGTGTTATAGAGTGGTATCGAGCACAAAGGTTCGATACCCACAAGTCCAGCTTGTAGGATAACCTAGCTAACGGCCAAGTAGTGTGTCAAAACTATTTTTGCAAAGTCGGTTGGATAGTTACGATTAGGTCTGATTTTACTCCTTACCCTCTGCTGCTCTCCTCTCACCTCTGCGTGTTTTGAATCCGCTCTCTTCTCCTCTCCGAGTCCGAGATTTCTCGTGGTTGGGTTCCATCGTACCTTGAGGTTTCGCTTCCTCCTTTGGTAGCGGTGTTGCTACATGGTATGCATGCTATCGAGGAATCCTTCGTCTGGTGGACTTCTCTTTGTTCCTTCTTGTGCCTTCCGGTGCTTTCGGCCGACGACATCATCTCGCCAGATCCGATCAGTGCGCATCACTCCTTTGTTCTGAACCTCGATTATCGAGATCTTGATCGATTCGAGAATGGTTGCACGCTTTTCTACGATTGTGCGGAGTAATAGTTTGGGTGCGTGATGGATTGCCCCATGCGACTACTCACTCTATTCGCTTGTGTACATTGAAGTGGATGAGAATGCATCGGTTCTTTTTTTCTATCGGGTTAGAGGTGGATTGATTGGTTGATACCTCTACCTTCGCCTTTGTTTCCTGAGTGTTCTCTCGGCGATCACGGACAACGACCTCTTGTTAGTGGTGTCGCGAGGATCTACACGATGCGAGAAGATTCAGATCGCCGCCCTTCTTCCCGGTACCATGAGGCGGATCTCGAGGGCGAGATCCATTGTTAGTGGTGTCGAATTGTGGCGCCCCGCAAAAACCACTGCTAGAAAATCGCTATTGTTTGTACTTTTGCATCATCATGACATCATCATGCATATATTTTGCATAAAAACTATTTTCGTAAAAGCCTAAGTTGTTTTCTAATTAGCCCTCTCCTTTAATCTCAAACTAAAACCTCGGTCTGTTCAGATCTTTTATTTGTCTAAAAAGTATTTACAAAAATGTTTTAAAGATAAAATAAATAATAAAATGTTTTGTCCGGGGAGGCAGTCCGATCGGTCTGGCCCAAAGGCCCAACCTGACCAGACTACCTACCACCCGGCAGGTGGGCACGGGAGAGAGGCTGGCGGGGCCAGGCTGCAGACAACTATAACTAAAGTTTACTATTATAAATTGACTTTTATCCGATATGACTAGTAATCAGCTTCACTACAACGGAATGGCTAAATAAAAGTACCAGCAACTGCTGGGTTTGGGATGTCTCATGCTAATCGTATCTGACTAGTAAGTGTTGCAACTACAACGGAATGTTTAACTAAAACTGCCCACTACTTATTATATCAGGATGACTCATGCCATCTTTATTTGACTAGTAATTGCCGCAACTATAATGGAATGAATAAAACTGCCAACGGTGTGAGTTCCTCGGTTGACTTCCTCGTTTGGTCTCGAGGGGGAAACACCAGGATGGGTATGTTTGGTGGTAGTATCAGGTTGGTTCCGAATAGGTCTTTCTTACCCCTCTCTGATAGCCGCTAGTTGTATCGAGTCTCTATAGGTTGTTTAGTGCATCTTTGCCGCTCGATCCACCATACCTATGTAGGCGAGGACCGCCAATTCTAGCCTCATGCTGTCTTGGCCTCGATCAAGCTCCTCTTTTTCCTTTGCCCTTTGTCGGCACCTCTTTTGTTTAAGAAGGTTTTGATATCGACGTCGTTAGCAGGGTTACCCTTCCGGCTTGTCCTGGGCAGGGTTATGGATGCCATTGGTTATTCTTCAGGGCTCTTAGCTCAATTTGCATCTTGTCCGTACTCGGACGCTATATCGTTTTCTAAGTGATTTGGATCTTTGTATTGTATATCTGTATTCTTGACTCTTTGAGTCGATGTTGTATATATATGTTTTGTGGGTTCCATCGAGGACTATTGTGTAATGATATTACTTCGTTTTCCACCGCATCAAGTGCCCTGGTGGGCACCTTTGAATAGTTTCTATGCGGGTTTGGCGGAAGCGCTGAAACTTGCATAGGGCCGATTCTGGGTGTTACAGAGTGGTATCGAGCCACGGATTCGATACCCACAAGTCCAACTGTAGGATAACCTAGCTAACGGCAAGTAGAGTGTCAAAACTATTTTGCAAAATCGGTTGGATAGTTACGATTAGGTCTGATTTTACTCCTTACCCCTCTGCTGCTCTCCTCTCACCTCTGCGTGTTTTGAATCCGCTCTCTTCTCCCTCTCAGTCCAGATTTCGTGGTTGGGTTCCATCGCATTACCTTGGTTTCGCTTCCTCCTTTGGTAGCGGTGTTGCTACATCTGGTCTTCATGCTATCCGAGGAATCCTTCGTCGGTGGACTTCTCTTTGTTCCTTCTTGTGCCTTCCGGTGCTTTACGACGACGACATCATCTACGCCAGATCCGATGCGCATCACTCCTTTGTTCTGAACCTCGATTGTCGAGATCTTGATCGATTCGAGAATGGTTGCACGCTTTTCTACTGATTGTGCAGAGTAATAGTTTGGGTGCGTGATGGATTGCCCCCATGCCGACTACTCACTCTATTCGCTTGTGTACATTGAAGTGGATGAGAATGCATCGGTTCTTTTTTTTTCTATCGAAGTTAGAGGTGGATTGATTGGTTGATACCTCTACCTTCTCCTTTGTTTCCCGGAGTGTTCTCTCGACGATCACGGACAATGACCTCTTGTTAGTGGTGTCGCGAGGATCTACACGATGCGAGAAGATTCAGATCGCCGCCCTTCTTCCCGGTACCATGAGGCGGATCTCGAGGGCGAGATCCATTGTTAGTGGTGTCGAATTGTGGCGCCCCGCAAAAAACCACTGCTAGAAAATCGCTATTGTTTGTACTTGTGCATCATCATGACATCATCATGCATATATTTTGCATAAAAAATATTTTCGTGAAAGCCTAAGTTGTTTTCTAATTAGCCCTCTCCTTTAATCTCAAACTAAAACCTCGGTCTGTTCAGATCTTTTATTTGTCTAAAAAGTATTTACAAAAATGTTTTAAAGATAAAATAAATAATAAAATGTTTTGTCCGGGGAGGCAGTCCGATCGGTCCGGCCCAAAGACCCAACCTGACCAGACTACCTACCACCCGGCCCATCTAAAGAAATCCTAAAGGTAGTCTACCCAAACCTTTTCCTACCCCACCCTATCCTACCCACCCCCAGCCACATCACCCCGACCAATCACCATCCGCCGCCTCACTGCATCCCTCCACCTCACCACTCCCTCTCCCTATCCCAGCCGCCACCTCCCCCCCCCATCCACCTGGCTGGCCCCCACCCTTCTTTGTCTCCGTGCCCCACCTGCCCTGCAGACCCCACCTCCTGGGATGGACAGGCGCGCCCGGCGCCTCTCTCTCCTCCCTCCTCGCCCCCGCCTCTCCCCTGTGTTCTCTGTCCTTGCCGCCACCAACCCCCATCTCCCTCGTGCCTCCTCCTCTCATGAGCAACCTCCCGCTGCTGCCAGTCCGCCTTCCCGCTCTCGCGATACCGCCTCACCAGTCTGCCTCCGCCTCGCCCTTGAGACCGGCTCGATCTCCGCCTCCTGATCGTCTGAGCTGCGAGCCTAGCACCCGTTGACCTCCCTACTTGGTGTCGATGTTCGTCCCTCTCCACCCGTCCTGTGGCGACCTCCCCAGCGCGTCGTTCTCCTTCCTCCTCTGCGGGCACCGCGCCTTCGCCCTCGTCGGCCGCCGCTCAGGGCCCCTCCGTACCGAGCTCTCCCCGCCGTCGACAACGCCCCGCCACCACGCCGGCCTCGTTGTCCTCGCCTCCCCCTACACGCGGGCGCGCGCCTCCCCAAGCCTCCTGTGTGCCTCGTGGCTGCCGCCTCCGCCGCTTGGCCCTCCATCTCCGAGTGCTGCGAGCTCCGGTCGTTGCTGGCCATGCTCCTCCGTCGACCGCCACCATGCCCTCAGTCCTGCCGTCACCGTTGGCGTCTTCCTCCTGCTGCGAGCACGACTTTGCTGCTGCTAGGTGGTATTCATGGGCAGAGCGAGCACTTCGCCCTCAAGAAGTAGTACCTGCAGTTCCACGTTTTTCCCTGGTGATAAGTTTGTCCGAAGGTTGTACCATCTGAGTGGCTGGTGTCCCACGTTCTATGCCTGTCGTCAAGGACCGATCACGGTAAGATCTACCTCGGGGACCTTCAAGATCTTCTTTCCGGAACCCGAAGACCGATCCCGGCGAGACCGAACCCGAACCATGGAACGTCAAGATCGTCGAGCCCCCTCAAATGTGTGACCCTAAGCCCTATTTTTATAAATGATATATCTTGTTGCATATTAATTGTCATGCTTGCAAACATATCATGTTGTTTGGGGGCCTTTTGTCAATTCACCTAAAGTAAATATGGAGACCATATGCGGGACTTTTCTAGTCTAATATTGGTCCCATTTAAAATTGTGTAGCGAATCGGTGATATATTTTGCCTTATTAATACAACAGTTAAATTGCGGGGTACCTAAACAACATGAACCTATTAATTAATTGTTGGGGCCTCGGTTCCGCTTAATATGACCGAATTATGCATATTTGCCATGCCATGCATACATGCATCATGCCGATCTTACGTAGTATTAAATAGTGCATCCGGTGTTTCTTCTAGTGCTTTGCTTCTTCACGGATTAGGCCGATGAGTTGATGCGAGTCGACCCGATCTTCGGATGAACCTTGACAATGTTTTGACGAGCATCCTTCCTTCTACCTATTTTGCATTTATAGTCTTTATTTTCCTGTTGATCTATTTCTATACGTGTTGCGATGCTCTAGTTTCCGTCTGTGATATCCCTTGCGGCCTTATATTGCCTTGGACATATCCTATTACATTGTTTGGTAGATAGTTGGACTGCTGCGTCATAGTCGCTTGCTCAGTGTCTTCGTCAAGTACCAGTTGGAGTATTGCCGTGTGTTTAATGTTGGAGATGATCATGGCTTTAATTATTATTTAATAACTAAAATTGAAAGTAGGTAAATGCAGAGGCACGGTGGGTAATAGACAATATTTGGATTTTAACTCCTTTGGTGTCCCGTGGGACCAGTTCTTGACACTGTTAGAGATCGGTAGCGCTAACCACGGTGGGGTGTATGGGCACCCCATCGATTAGTACGATTTCAAAGTATTGTGCAGGGGCCACAAGTAGTTTGGAGCTTTATTACTATCTGCTTATGCCATGCTTCTTGCTTTAAAATTGTGCGAGGAATGCTGTCTTTTGTTAGGGCAGTGTTTTAGTGATGTCGACAAGCCAGTCACATTTGGGTTCGATCGTTTCTGCCAGCGCAAACCACAGGTCCGTTCGGAGCCGGCCAACCGTTCGGGTAGCTTAGTGGGTGGCCCCATGTACTTGCTTTGGGTCTAGGAAGCGTCATGACTTAGGCCCGTGACATACCGATGGGTGTATGTTAGCGATCGGCAAAAGAATTGAAGTGCGTGTGGATACTTTGGTGCACCCTGCGGTTTAAATCTTTTGAAAACCGTGTCCATGGTATGGGCGACTTGGAGTTCTCGATCATAGACAACTATAACTAAAGTTCTTGTTATAAATTGACTTGTATCCGATATGACTAATGTCGGCTTCACTACAGAATGGCTAAATAAAAGTACCAACAAGCTGCTGGGTTTGGGATGTCTCATGCTAATATCGACTAGTGAGTGTTGCAACTCTGGAATGTTTAACTAAAACTGCCCTGCTTATTATATCGGGATGACTCATGCCATCTTTATTTGACTAGTAATTGCATCTATAGCGGAATGAATAAAACGCCAGCGGTGAGTTCCTCGGTTGACTTCCTCGTTTGGTCTCGAGGGGGAAACACCAGGATGGGTATGTTTGGTGGTAGTATCAGGTTGGTTCCGAATAGGTCTTTCTTACCCCTCTCTGATAGCCGCTAGTTGTATCGAGTCTCTATAGGTTGTTTAGTGCATGCTGCGCTGCCGCTCAGTCCACCATACCTATGTAGGCGAGGACCGCCGAATTCTAGCCTCGCCGTGTACTGGCCTCAGTACTGAAGATCCTCTTTTTCCTTTGCCCTTTGTTTAAGCGGGTTTTGAGATCGACGTCGTTAGCAGGGTTACCCTTCCGGCTTGGCCTGGGCAGGGTTATGGACGCCATTGGTTATTCTTCAGGGCTCTTAGCTCAATTTGCATCTTGTCCGTACTCGGACGCTATATCGTTTTCTAGGTGATTTGGATCTTTGTATTGTATATCTGTATTCTTGACTCTTTGAGTCGCTGTTGTATATATATGTTTTGTGGGTTCCATCGAGGACTATTGTGTAATTATATTACTTCGTTTTCCACCCGCACGCAAGTGCCTGGTGGGCACCTTTGAATAGGTTCTATGCGGATTTGGCGGGAAGCGCTGAAACTTGCATAGGGCCGATTCTAAGGGTGTTACACATATGGTCACTCGAGTCGCGCTTGTAACACCCTCAAAATCGGCCCTATGCCAGTTTCAGCGCTTCCCGTAAACCCGCATAGAAGCGATTCAAAGGTGCCCAGGCACTTGCGTGCGGGTGGAAAGCAGTAATATCATTACACAATAGTCTTCGATGGAACCCACAAAACATATATATACAACAATGACTCGAAGAGTCAAGAATACAGATATACAATACAAAGATCCAAATCACCTTTAAAAGCGATATAGCGTAGAAATGCGGACAAGATGCAAATTGAGCTAAGAGCCCGAAGAATAACCAATGGCGTCCATAACCTGCCCAGCCAAGCGGAAGGTAACCCTCCTAACGACGCCGATCTCAAAACCTGCTTAAACAAAGGGTGCGGCAAAGGGCAAGGAAAAAGAGAGCGGTCAAGATCGAGGCCAAGACACGGCGAGGCTAGAATTCGCGGTCCTCGCCACATAGGTATGGTGGATCAAGCGGCGGCATGCACTAAACAACCTATAGAGACTCGATACAACTACCGGCTATCAGAGAGGGGTAAGAAAGACCTATTCGGAACCAACCTGATACTACCACCAAACATACCCATCCTGGTGTTTCCCCCTCGAGACCAAATGAGGAAGTCAACCGAGGGACTCACACCGTTGGCAGTTTTATTCATTCCGTTATAGTTGCGGCAATTACTAGTCAATTAAAGATGGCATGAGTCATCCTGATATAATAAGCAGTGGGCAGTTTTAGTTAAACATTCCGTTGTAGTTGCAACACTTACTAGTCAGATACGATTAGCATGAGACATCCCAAACCCAGCAGTTGTTGGTACTTTTATTTAGCCATTCCATTGTAGTGAAGCTGATTACTAGTCATATCGGATACAATTCAAATTATAACAGTAAACTTTAGTTATAGTTGTCTATGATCGAGAACTGTGCTCCAAGTCGTCCATAACCGCGGACACGGCTTTTCGAAAAGATTTAACCTGCGGTGCACCAAAGTCCACGCACCTACACCCTTGTTGTCAGATCAGGTAGGTACAAGATCACAAAACATACACCCAACGGTATGTCGACGGGGTTTCGGACACGACGTTTTCCAGACCCAAAGCAAGCACGGGGGGCCACCCCACTAAGCTACCGCGAACGGTTGGCGGCTCAAACGGACCCGTGGTTTGCGTCTGGCTGTAAACTATCGGGAACCGAAAGTGTGATTGGGCTTGTCGATACCGAAAACACTCCGCTTCCTAACAAAGGTGCTCCTCGCACAATCTTAAATAAAGCAGTAAAGCATGGCATAAGTACAGGATAGTAATAAAGCTCCAAACTACTTTGTGGCCCCCAGTACATTACTTGGAATCAGGTACTAAATCGATGGGGGTGCCCATACACCCCACCTGTAGTTAGCGCGCTCGATCTCGGAACAGGTGTCAAGAACTCGGGGTCCCACGGACACCGGAGCCGGTTAAAATCCAAATATTGTCTATTACCCATCGGTGCCTCTGCATTTACCTACTTCAATTTTAGTTATTAAACAGTATTTAAAACCATGATCATCTCCGACATTAAACATGCGGCAATACTCCAACAACTGTGGTACTTGACGACACGCAACAACACTTGAGCAAGCGACTACGACGCGCAGGTCCAACTATCTACCAAACAACAGGTAATAGGATGTGTCCAAGGCAATATAAGGCTGCAAGGGATATCACGGGTACGGAAACTAGAGCACCACAACACAGATAGCAATAGATCAACAGGAGGGAATAAATACTATAAAAGTAAGATAGGTAAAAAAGGGGAGATGCTCGCCTGAAAAACATTGCCGAAGGTTCATCCGAAGATCGGGTCGACACTCACATCAACTCATCGGCCTAATCCGTGAAGAAGCAAAGCACTAGAAGAAACACCGGATGGACTATTTAATACTACGGTAGAAAATCGGGCATGATGCATGTATGATGTATGACATGGCAGGCATGCGATGCAATTAGGCCATATTAAGCGGAACCAGGGTCCCGATAATTATTTACTAGGTTCATGTTGTTTAGATACCCCGCAATTTAAATGTTGTCTTAACAAGGCAAAATTATATCACTGGTTCGCTACACAAATTTAAATGGAGTCCGGAATAAGACAAAGATATCCCGCATATCGACTCCATATTCAATTATGAGATGAATTGGTATAATGCCCCCAAACCATAGACAAGTATGCATGCATGATCAATTTAATATGCATCAGTTGATAATGTCATATTATAAAATAATGGGGTCTCAGATAGGGAATCACATTAGGGTTCGGCGAACTTGGGCTCCGAGGGGTTCGGGGTTGGTCTCAGGGTTCGACGGGAGAACGGCTCGACGAGATCGGTCTCGGACAACGGAAGTAGATCTTGTCGCATCTGGGAAGGAGGACCTGGTTTGGTGTCGGGGGCGCATTGGATTCGCCCGGGTCGGTGCCGATCTTGTCGTCGCGAAGATCTTGTCGTGTCCTCGTATCGGGTCGGTCTTGGCGTTCGGGGTGAAGAACTTGGTGTCCTCGAGGAAGTACTTGGCGTATCCGTATCGACGACCTTGGCGTCCGGGAAGAAGTATTTGTCGCATATGTGGCCTTCGGGTCGAAGAACTTGGCTCGCCAGGGTTCGGTCTTCCGACTCCGGGAGGATCGGTTTTCATGGTCTCGACACCTTCGGTTCCATGAAGAAGGCCTTGACGTGTTGAGGGTTCGGGTCGAAGATCTTCTTGTATGGCGACATCATCTTAAGGTTCCCTGTCAAAGTGCTTAAGGTTTCCGGGTTTGATGATGACGACGGAGTTGGCCGGGTGCATGACGTCAGTCGGTGCACGGGCTCACGGCAAGGTCGAGGAGGACGACGTCCTTGTGACCGACGAAGAGCGCGAGCTTGACGGAGAGGCGGCGGTGGTGGGTGCGTCTGCACCGGGGATGCGGACGACGAGGGATGGGTTTGGCAGAGCAGCGACAGATGGTCTCGGCGAGGAAGATCTTGGGCCGGCGCACAGAGGCGGAGGCCGACGCGGGATGCAGGCGGGTTGGAGCAGGGCGACGATGCTTGGCAGGGACGGTGGCCGCGGGACGCAGCGATCAACAGGGAGGTCGCCGACGAGCTCGGTTGGACATGGTGGTGGTGAAGGACGCAGAGGGAGGCCGGGCATCGTGCTACAGAGGGCGCCGAAAGGAAGGAAGGCGACGGCCAGACGCGGGGCTGCTCGCGGCCAGAAGACAGCGGGCAGGGGAACCCGGGTGCGGCGCGCGGCCAGGGTTCACGGGCGGTGGAGGCCAGGAGGTCGAGGTGGCAGACGACGACGCAGGGCATACGGGTGTCCTGGGGCGGTGCCGGGGAGCTCGGCTCGACGGTGGGGGGACTTGGCGGTCGGCGGTGCAGGGAGGGAGCGGCGCTGGGAGAAGTCCGCCAAGGCAAGGGCCCGCCGCGGAGAACAGGTGAGGACGGCGGCGGCTGGTTGCAGAGGAAGGCGGCGATGCGCGTCGCAGGCCGCTGAAGGGCAAAGATGCCACAGCGCCGGCGTCTGCTGGGGCGTGGCAGTTAACGAGGCCAGCCATGACCCTGGGGACGGCCGGCGGCGGGAGAGAGGTTGGTGAGGGATCGCGAGCGAGCGAGGGCTTGGGGACGGGATTTGCGGCGTGAGGGACGGGGTCCGCGGGGTGGGCTCACGAGGTGGGGTCCAGCGGGCGGGGAGGGCGGTCGGTGTGCGTGGTTGGATCGGGTGATCCGGAGCGGGGAGGTGGGGATCGATTGGGGCTGTGCATGGTCGGGTGGGGCGCCGTAGCTGGGGTGCGGCGGTGGAGGCAGTGGGCGCCGGGAGCGGGTGGTGGGACCAGCAGGTCAAGCCGTGGCGTGGCTGCGAGTGGAGGAGGTGATGTGGCTGGTTGGTGGAGGAAGGCGGGTAGACTAGGTTTAGGTAGAAAAAGGGTTTGGGGTGGCTCTGGTTTTTATACTGGGGGTGGCCGACTGGGTCGGATCGGCCCGGTACGGCTGCCCCTAAAAATAAAGTAAATATTTTATTATTTAAAACGGGGCTTTTTGAAAACTGTTGGTAGACAAAACAAAATACATCCGGAGACCCAGGTTTTTAATTTGAATAAAGACGGGAGTATTAGAAGACAAAACTAAGCGTTTCGAAAATAGTTTAGACAAAAAAACCATGCATGATGATGACGATGCTCAAATGCAATGTGGCATGATGATATGAGCATGCAGTCATGATGATGCAAAGCACAAAATCAACGCGATTTTCTAGTAGTGGTTTTGCGGGGCGCCACAGCGCTCCACCCAACCCGCACCCGCATGCTATTCGACGAGCCCCTAGTCGCCGTAACCACGCGCACCTGAGCCGTCGCCGCCGTCGAGCCTGCGTGGCCACGACGTGGCATCGACGTGGAGCTGCGTGGCTGTGAGGTGGCCTTGGCCAAGGTTTTCCACGGTGGCAAGCCTACGTGGCCCTGAGGCCCTGTCGTCAGTGACTAGGGTTAGATCTGCCTCAGTGAGAAAAGTTTTAGGGCGTGTGCTGACGTCATAATGACGCAGTAAATCAATTAACTTGTTTAATAATTCCAGAAAATGTTATAATCTTATAAATTCAATAACTAATTATTTATAAGTCAGAAAAATACAAATAATATATCAAAATGTTCAGAAAAATGAGATCTATCCATTAGAGATATAATCATGCATTGTTCAATAACTTTCATGACAAGTTTAATTAGAAGTACAAACCAACCCCTCTCATATACATCCGGAGTTTTCCGCGATTTAGGGTTTGTACCCCTCGGAACCCCGATTAAACTGCTAAGCATGTTCTAGGGTTTCAATTCAATACACTTTAACTTGTCATATCATCATCCTTGTTTGAGCATTGCATCGATGCCATGTGTTGATTGTTTCCCTCTCTTTTCGGTGTTCGGTTCTTCTTCGATAGAATACGATATCAAGATCAAGATCGAAGCCCGAGTTCAACACCGTCGAAGGGTCAATGATATTTAGTTCATTCCTCAAATAGAAAAACCTTGCTTCATCAAGTGGATTCGTGAAGATGTTGGCAAGTTGGTCTTTCGTTGACACATATGATAGATCAATATCACCTCTAGCAACATGTTCTCTAATGAAGTGATGGCGAATCTCAATATGCTTTGTCCTTGTGTGATCCACCGGGTTGTAGGCAATCTTGATAGCACTTTCATTGTCACAAATAAGAGGCACTTTGTCACAATGGACACCGTATTCCTTTAAAGTTTGCCTCATCCATAGCAATTGGGTGCAAGCACTAGCAGCTGCCACATACTCGGCTTCGGCGGTGGAGAGAGATATGCAATTTTGTTTCTTAGACGACCAACATACCAAGGACCTACCAAGGAATTGACAAGCCCTGGATTTTGATTTTCTATCATCCTTATCACCAGCCCAATCCGAGTCCGTGTATCCACAAAGAGCAAATGTTGACCCTCGGGGATACGAAAGACCATAACATGGGGTATGAACTAAATATCGAAAGATTCTCTTGACCGCCATTAAATGGCTTTCTTTAGGAGCCGCTTGATACCTTGCACACACACCTACACTCAACACAATATCGGGTCTAGATGCACAAAGGTAAAGCAAAGAACCAATCATGGACCGGTATACCTTTTGATCCACATCTTTACCATTTGTATTTTGTTCTAGATGAGTCTTTGTAGCCATGGGAGTAGGAGCTCCATTTAAATCTTGCATATTGAATCTTTTGAGCATATCTTGAGTATACTTGGCTTGGTTGAATAATGTCCCTCCTCTAACTTGCTTGATCTCAAAACCAAGAAATACTCTCAATGAAGGAAATATGCCCTAGAGGCAATCATAGAGATGATTATATTTCTTATGTATCCATGAGTTACCGTAATGTTCCTTGAATATCCATATCAGGCAACTTGTATTGATTGGCAATTATGTGAATTGTTTGTGAAACTCTTTACTTGTATGGTTATTTAATAGTTGTCCCTAGTCGGAGTTCATGTGAGGACATATGTGAATATTAGACTAGCACATCGATTGGTTGATGACTATGTTTTGCAAGTCATAGACATGGAGATGTCAAACCAATGATGTGGACACATGTTACGAACATGGGGTTGGACTGACCCAACTTGAGACTGGCAATTAGTTGCAGCTCTCTCTCTCTCTACACATCGTGTACGTTTTGTCCTTAGACCTGAGATTGTCGCATGTACTTGAGATGTGGATTGACCTACTTTGGGGCTATCAGACGCTGCTCCGTAACTGGGTAGTTATAAAGGTAGATTTCGGGTTTGTCCTGAAGCATGTTGCAAGGCATTGGAGAAGTGTCATTGACCTTGATGCAATGCTGGTGATGATGGAGATCATGTTCGTGCTAGAAGATGGAGATCGGAAGCACAAAGAAGAAAGGCCATATCATATCACATATTATGAATTGCATGTGATGTTAATCCTTTATGCATCTTGTATTGCTTAGTAGACACGAGCATTATAAGATGATCCCTCATGCACATGAATTTCAAGTCATAAAGTGTTCACCCTTAGTTAGCACTCTATAAAGCTTGTTGTTTCAAGCACCATGTGATGATCGGGTGTGTTAGATTCGCAGTGTATACAACGTGAGCAAGATTTGCTCATGCGGAAACTAAGGTTTGATCTTGACGAGCCTAGCATGTACAGACATGGTCTCGAAACACGGATCACCGAAAGGTAAAGCATGAATCATATAGTAGATATGATGAACATGTCGATTGTTCGCCATTAAAACTATATCAACTCTCGTGATGATCGGTGTTGATGTGGTGGATTTGGTTCGTGTGATCACTAAAACAATGTGAGGGATATTGTTTTGAGTGGGAGTTCACATAGATTAATTTTATTATTAATTTGAACTCAATTTGTCATAAACTTAGTCTAAACTATTGCAAATATGTTGTAGATCAATGGCAGCCCCTACCATCAATTTTAATGCGTTCCTAGAGAAAGAAAAGTTGAAAAACAATGGAAGCAACTCATGGATTGGTTCCAATTTGAGGATTGTCCTCACACTGGTAATTTGACCTATGTGCCGGATGCACCAACAGCTTGACCGATCGTCATTGATGAAGTAAAGAATGTTTACCTCACTCTAAGATTCGGACTCCACGATTCAGTGTGCTATCTTGTATGGTTTAGAATCGAGCTCGTAAAAGGTTTGAGAATTCAGACCCATATGATATTGTCGAGGACCTCAAATTGATCTTTGAGACTCATGCGGCAATTGAAAGCTATGAGGCTTCTGAAAAGTTCTTTAACTGCAAGATGGAAGAGGGCAGCTCAAAGGAGCATGTGCTTAAGATGTCTGGGCACGCAAACAAACTTCAAAGATTGGGTATAGTGATTCCTAACGCTTTGGGGATTTAGCGCGTCCTCCAATCACTACCACCAAGTTACAAGAACTTTGTGATGAACTACAACATGCAAAACATGAACAAGACGTTGCCAGAACTCTTTGCCATGTTGAAATCTGCAGAAGTGGAGATCAAGAAAGAGCACCAAGTGTTGTTGGTCAATAAGACCACCAAATTCAAGAAAGGCAAGTCTAAGCAAAAGGGACACTTCAAGAAGGGTGGTAAGAAAGTTACCGCGCCGACGAAGAAGACCAAGGCACCTAAGCCTGATACTGAGTGCTTTTACTGCAAGGGAGAAGGTCACTGGAAGCGGAATTTCCCAAAGTACTTGGCGGATTTGAAGAACGACAACATCAAGAAGAAAGGTATATCTGATATACATGTTATTGATGTGTATCTCACTAGTACTCGTAGTAGTGCCTGGGTATTTGATCGGTTCGTTGCTCATATTTGTAACTCAAACAGTCTGCAGAATAAACGGAAGCTAGCGAAGAACGAGGTGACGATGCGCGTGGGAAACGGATCAAAGGTTGATGTGATCGCGGTCGGCACGTTACCCCTTCATCTACCATCGGGATTAGTTTTATACTTAAATAATTGTTATTTGGTGCCTGCATTAAGCATGAACATTATATCGGGATCTTGTTTATTGTGAGACGGTTACTTGTTTAAGTCCGAGAATAATGGTTGTTCGATTTATATGAGTAATATGTTTTATGCACATGCACCTTTGATAGATGGTCTATTCTTATTGAATCTCGATAGTGGAAATACACATATTAATAACATTGAGGCTAAACGTTTGAAATCGAGCGATAACTCGACCTATATGTGGCACTGTCGTCTTGGTCACATTGGAGTGAAGCGTATGAAGAAACTCCATTCCGATGGACTTCTTGAATCACTTGATTTTGAATCACTTGAAAGATGTGAAGCATGTCTGATGGGTAAAATGACTAAGACTCCATTTTCTGGTATGATGGAGCGAGCTACGGACTTATTGGAAATCAAACATACCGATGTGTGTGGTCCAATGAGTGTAGCATCGCGCGGTGGTTATCGTTATGTTCTTACCTTCATGAATGACTTGAGTAGATATGGGTATATCTATTTCATGAAACATAAGTTCGAAACTTTTGAGAAGTTTAAGGAATTTCAAAGTGAGATAGAGAATCAACGTAACAAGAAGATTAAATTTCTACGTTCTGATCGTGGAGGTGAATATCTAAGTTACGAGTTTGGCGAGCATTTGAAGAAATGCGAATACTTTCACAATTGACACCGGAACACCACAGCGTAATGGTGTGTCCGAACGTCGTAATCGAACTCTCTTAGATATGGTTTGTTCTATGATGTCACTTACAGATTTACCGCTATCATTTTGGGGTTATGCATTAGAAACAGCCGCATTCACTTTAAATAGGGCACCGTCTAAATCCGTGGAAACGACACCATATGAATTATGGTTTGGGAAGAAACCTAGATTGTCGTTCCTTAAAGTTTGGGGTTGCGAAGCCTATGTAAAGAAGTTACAGCCGGACAAGCTTGAACCCAAAGCGGAAAAATGCGTCTTCATAGGATACCCGAAGGAAACTATTGGGTATACCTTCTATCATAGATCCGAAGGCAAAATATTCGTTGCCAAGAATGGATCCTTTCTAGAGAAGGAATTTCTCTTGAAAGAAGTGACTGGTAGGAAAGTAGAGCTCGACGAGGTTGTTGAACCTTCTCTCGAAATTGCGAGTAGCTCAACACCGGAAGAAGTTCCTGTGGTGCCTGCACCAATAAGAGAGGAATCTAATGATGATGATCATGAAACTTCGGT
Source organism: Avena longiglumis (assembly GCA_030063025.1). Lineage (NCBI taxonomy): Eukaryota > Viridiplantae > Streptophyta > Magnoliopsida > Poales > Poaceae > Avena > Avena longiglumis. The sequence goes on along the minus strand of CP125978.1, from coordinate 481,541,935 downwards.
CGTAGTTGCTACAGAGCCTCGCAGGTCAACGAGAACTCGTACCACCCCTGATTGGTATGATCCCGTTATGAGTGTCATGTTGGTGGATAACACCGATGACCCTGAGACTTATGAGGAAGCGATGATGAGCCCAGATTCCAATAAATGGCAAGAAGCCATGAAATCCGAGATTGGATCCATGTACGAAAACCAAGTATGGACTTTGGTGGACTTACCGGATGGTCGGAAGGCTGTCGAGAACAAATGGATTTTCAAGAAGAAAACAGATGCTGATGGTAATGTTACTATCTATAAAGCTCGAATTGTCGCAAAGGGTTTTCGACAAATTCAAGGAGTTGACTACGATGAGACTTTCTCACCAGTAGCGAAGCTAAAGTCTGTAATTATTATGTTAGCAATCGCTGCATATTATGATTATGAGATATGGCAGATGGATGTCAAAACAGCATTCCTCAATGGAGACATTGATGAAGAGTTGTATATGATGCAACCCAAAGGTTTTGTCGATCCTAAAGATGCTAACAAGGTATGCAAACTTCAACGGTCCATCTATGGATTGAAGCAAGCATCCCGGTTGGAATCAACGCTTTGATAAGGTGATCAAAGTTTTGGTTTTATACAAACTTATGGAGAAGCTTGTATTTACAAGAAAGTGAGTGGGAGCTCAGAGCATTCTTAATACTATATGTAGATGACATATTGTTGATTGGGAATGATGTAGACCTTCTTAATAGTGTCAAAGAATATTTGAATAATAGTTTTCAATGAAAGATCTTGGCTAAGCATTACATATTAGGCATAAAGATTTATAGAGATAGATCAAGACGCCAAATATCATTGTCACAAAGTACATATTTGGACAAAGTTCTAAAGAGGTTTGGAATGGAAGATAGCAAGAAAGGGTTCTTGCCCATGTTGCCCAATACGACCTTGAGTAAAACTCAAAGTCCGACATCGCGTAAGATAGAGAATGGACGAGTAAGACTCCCTATGCCTCAGCCATAGGATCTCTAATGTATGCCATGCTATGTACTAGACCCGGCATTGCATATGCTGTTAGTTTAACTAGCAGATATCAAAGTGATCCAGGAGTGGATCATTGGACAGCGGTCAAAAACATCCTTAAGTACTTGAGAAGAACTAAGGATATGGTTCTTTCTTATGGAGGTGATGAATAGCTCGTTGTTAATGGTTACACCGATGCTAGTTGGAACACCGATCCGGATGATTCTAAATCACAACTGGATACGTATTTATTTTGAATGGTGCAGCGAAAGTGGAGGAGTGCAAAGCAAAGCGTTGTGGCGAGATCTTCAACCGAATCGGAATACATGGTCGCTTGAAGCTTCATAAGAAGCGATATGGATGAAAGATTTCATTACAGAGCTGGGTGTGGTTCCTAGTGCGCTGGACCCAATGTCTATCTATTGTGATAACATGGGTGCCATAGCCAATGCGCAAGAACCAAGGTCACACAAGAAGCTGAAGCACATCAAGCTACGTTTTCACGCTATTCGAGAACATGTCCAAGATGGGGACATAAAGATTTGCAAAGTACACACAGATCTGAATGTGGCGGGTCCGTTGACTAAACCTCTCCCGAGGGAAAAACATGACCAGCACCAAACTGCCATGGGTGTTCGGTATATTACCATGTAATCTAGATTATATGACTCTAGTGCAAGTGGGAGACTGTTGGAGATATGCCCTAGAGGCAATAATAAATGTAGTTATTATTATATCTTTGTGTTTGTGATAAAATCTTACATTCATGCTATAATAGTATTAACAGGGAAACATTAATGCTTGTGTGATTTGTAAACTTAAATTTAAGTCCCTAGTAAAGCCTCTTTATAATACTAGCTTGTTGGTTAATAGATGATTGTGGTTTCCCTATCATGAACATTGAGATGTTATTAATAACAAGATCATATCGTTAGGAGAATGATATGGTGGATATACTCCTATAGATAAGCGTAGCATAAAGATCAAGTCATTTTAATAGTTCAATTGCTATACGCTTTCTGATACATGGTAACCTAATTCCTTCGACCATAAGATCATGCATATCACCTTTACCGGATGGATGCTTTGATGACATCAAAAACCACACCGTAACTGGGTGGCTATAAAGGTGGCATTGAGTGTTCGGAAAGTATTGGTTGAGACACATGGATCAAGAGTGGGATTTGTCCATCCATATGACGGATAGATATACTGGGCCTCTCGGAAATGTCATCCAATTAGCTTGCAAGCATGTGACTAGCTCACAAGGGATCACATATCACGAACGAGAAAAGAGTACTTACTGCAACGAGGTTGAACTAGGTATGCAGAGATACCGACGATCATAACCTCGGATAAGTAAACTATCATGAGACAAAGGGAAATTGGTATCGTATGTAAGTGGTTCATTTGATCGCAAAGTAATCATAGAAATATGTGGGAGCCATATGAATTTCCAGATTCCTCTATTGGTTATTGTTCGGAGAAGTGTCTCGATCATGTCCGCATAATTCACGAACCGTAGGGAGACGCACTTAAGGATTCGACGTTGTTTGAGTAGTTATGGAATGATGAGAAAGAGACCGAATGTTGTTCGGAGTCTCGAATGGGATTCGGGATATCACGAGGAGATCCGGAATGGTCCGGAGAATAATATTCATATAAGGAAAGTCCTGTTTCGGAGTTGGAGAATGGTCCCGGTGTTTTCATCGGGAATGTTCTAGAAGGTTCCGGAATGTCTGGCACTCCGGAGGGGAAGGGTAAATGAATGTGTTATATCAAGTTGGTATGATTGCATCAAGTACTCGGTGTCATCGCTGAACAAAATAGAGGGTTTATTCAAATCCTAGTTTGAAAAGTCAAACGCCAAATTTGAAAGTCAAACGGCTAATTTTGGGAAGTGGAGAGGGAGGTGGAAACCGACTTGGGGGAGGAGTTCCTCCTCCCACCGCCGGCGCACCACCAAGCCGAGTTGGGGAGGGACTCCCCTCCCCTTGGCCGTCCCCTCCACCTATAAAAGGAGGGGCAGGGCTCCCCTCCTAGACACACAAGATCACCACCTCCAAACCCTAAGCCGCCGGCGCCACCACCTGCTGTTGCCGCCGCCGCCCTAGGGCAAACCGCCGCCGCCTAGCAACACTAGCCGCCGGCCAAGCCTCCTCCTCGGCGTGTCTAAACCCTTGATCGTCGAGGGACTCTCTCATACTCCACCATACTCGCTCCGGCTTAAGGCGAAGCCCTGCGAGATCTCCCCTCTACTTCTGGTACCATGCCGTTGTGCTGCCAGAATCGCGAGGAGAGTGCTACAACCTCCGCTGCCTGCTGGAACAAGGGAGAGGAAGGTCTTCGTCGAGTACCGAACGTGTGATCGACTGCGGGAGCGCTGCCGGAACGCAGCGCCGGAAGGATCGTCTACGCGATATTGAGATCGGGAAGAGTACGACTACATCACCCACGAGAATCCGCTCTCGTTAAACACTTTGGAATCTTCGAGGGTGAATTATTCCATCGACTCGTTGCTACAATCTATTAGATAGATCTTGGCTTGTTTGTTTGTATGCGATATAAAATTTTTGTTTTCCATGCTACGAATCCCTACATTTTCTTCAAGAATAGTTGTACTACTAGATGGAATGAAGTTACTAGGTGAAGGAATATTGGCCAATTGAGTTTGAAGCGTTTCATGGGACTTTGTGAGTAACAAGAGTTCACTTTCCAAGGCCTTGTGAGCCTTGTCAAGCAACCTAAAGTCCTCGGCAAGTTTTTCATGAACCACACCAAACTCAATCTTGTCCTTTTTAGCCCTTTTGCATTTAGCAATAGCATGATCACGTTCTTTGATGAGTCTATTAACAATAACGTCATTGGCCTCATCAAGCCCTTCAAGTTTTAGTTCAAGGGACATCCTAGTCTCTTGTTCTTATTCTAGAGCATTGTTTAAGGCCTCTAGCTCAATCATGTGTTCATTCCCAAGTTTACACCTTACATCTAGAAGTTCTTGTGTGTGGGAAAGTTGATCTAAGATGTTACCAAAATGTATCGTATAATCCCCTTGTAAGTTACTCATAAATTCATCGAAAGCAATTAATTCCCTTTTTACATAAAGAGACATCTCATCATCACTTTCATCATTAGATAAGGGAGTGGAGTGAGATGATGAGGATACCTCTGTTCCTCTTGCCATAAGGCAAGTGACGTTCTTGATGGGAGTGTTCTCATTTGGGGAATCAAAGAGTTAGAATGTCGGAGTAGACGTGGTGGCTAGAGCCGCCACACCATTAGATGTTTCCTCTTTCTCATCTTCATCATATTCATTGTCGGAGGAGTATTCTTCATGAGTGATCAAGACAATTTCTCCCGACTTCTTATTGATGGGATTCTTCTTGATGAAGGGTTTCTTGTAAGGTGCTTTGGGAGTCTTCTTCAACACAAGCTTACCCCCATGATCTTCTCTCTTCTCATAGGGGCAACTCGCCACAAAGTGATAGCGGTCACCACAATTGAAGCAAGTTCTCAATCTAGTGGTATTTTCTCTTTTCCCATTTGGGTTACTTTTTTGTCGCATTTCCATCTTGGCCTTGGCGGGGTTCTTCCAAAATTTCTTTGCATATAAGGCCATATATTGACTATGAGCAATCTTGACATCATCGGGGTGGTCCATGGAGGGGCCTTCATCACTATCATCTGCATCACCATGTTCCACAACTTTGGCCTTCAAAGCAACGTTGACAACATTGCTCATACCAAGGGCACGAGCACGGGCATCTTTGGCATTCTTGTTAGCAACCTTGAAAGAGGCCATCTCTTGCATAACTTCATTGGAGGTCATGAGATGGTAGTTGTGTATTCCTTGTAGGCTCTTCAAGTCGGTGGGCTCAAAGGGCATGAGTGCACTCACATATTTCCTTTTTATCCAAGCATCATCCACATGTGAGGCACCCGCATTTCTGAAAGCAGTGGCGGTGGTCTTGAGCCTACGGTACATGTCTTCATGATCTTCACCTTCCTTCATGTAGAAGCCTTCGTCTTCATTGCTCAGTGCATCATACCGGTTCCTTCTCATGCTCTCATTCCCAACAAACAACACTTTGAGAGCATCCCAAGCTTCCTTGGCGATGCTGAGTTGCTCAATGTGTGGGTAATACTTTGTACCCAAACCTTGTTGAATCATGTGCAAAGCGGTGGCATTGAGTTGACTATTGACAACTTCTCTTCTTGTCAAGTTGTTTGGATCCCTAATATAGAGTCCTTGTTAGATTATGTTCCAAAGTTCAATGCAAGAGCTGCGCACATGAGTTTTCATTAGAGATTTCCATTGAGCAAAAGTAGTAGATGCTTCAAGCTTAGGTGGGTCACCTCTATTGTTTACATGAGGGTGAGGGATTGGAGGGTCGGGAGAGTACCATGAATCACGGTGCTCACCTTTCCCACCATCATTTTGTGTGGAGGAATTAGTGTTGTCTTATTTACCCCCCACTGCCATACCCTCGGGTGATACCGGAGTATTACCCTTGGGTACCACAGATGGAGGATCCTCTTGAGGAGAAGGTGATGATGAGTCGTCCTTATCTTTAACAAGTTGCTCAAGTAACTTGTGCAATTGTTTGATCTTGTTGCCCAAGGTAGAGCTCAATATTGCTTCCAAGTTAATGAGATCATCCATGGTCACCGAGTGGATAGACTCACCATCACCTTCCCCTTCTTTGCTACCCATATACTCTTAGGCGGTAAAGCCCGAATAAAGAGCCGAGGCTATGATACCAATTGAAAGGATCGTATGGGCACCTAGAGGGGGGGGTGAATAGGTGCTACTTCAAAATTTCTTCTTTTTCAATTTAGGGTTTGAAAAGAAAGGTAAATTCTCTAGATTATGCAACTAAGGTGAATTTACCTATATGACAAACAAGCAACAACTAGCACAACACTAAGCAAAAACAAGTAAGTAAAGTGCGGTAAAGGAGAGAAGTAACCAAAGTGGTGGACGCGGAGACACAAGGATTTGTTTCCCGTAGTTCCTTCCTTTTGAGGGGAAGTACGTCTATATTTGGAGAGGGGTGGTTTCAAACCACCAACGCCACGAGAGGCCTCCCTTGTTCTCTGATGAACCTCACCCCAAAGGGATTGATTCACCTTCCACTATATCGGCAACCTTCGAGGTGGAAGCCGACACCTTTACAACAAGTTCGGGGCACACATCCACAACTTAATTGGAGGCTCCCAAATACAAGAAAGCTGTCAAAAAAATCAAAGACAAGCTTGTAAGAACCAAATCAAAGTTAGGGTTTCCAAAGAAACACTAGAGCTTGGGGGCCCTCAAGTGAATGAGGGGGAATTGAAGATCTCTCTTGGTGAAGCTGTAGATCAAAGCCTCCTCCTTCGATTCTCCAAAGATCAATGACTTTGGATGGTTGGATGAAGAGATCTTGTGGATTTGGTGGCTCTAATGGAGTTTGTGTTCTTGAGCAGATCGAGCAACCGGAGGAAGGGGATAAGGGTCCCTATTTATAGGCAGCCCCTTCCACGATCCGTTTTCTGACCGTTGGAGAAGAACCAGACCGGAGACTCCAGTCTGTACACCGGAGACTCCGGGTCTACACCGGAGAATCCGGTCAATCTCCGGTCCAGCCTCCGGACCAGTATGCAGTATGACCCAGGCCTTCTGAGAGCCAAGTGGGCCGGAGACTCAGGTCCTCCAGCACCGGAGACTCCGGACTGAGCACACACCGGAGATTCCGGTGAAGCCTTTGGACTTTGCTCCGTACCCCCATACAAAATGTCCCAGCCAAGTTTCTGAAGCTTCCACCGGGGACACATCCGAAAACTCCGGACCACACCGGAGACTCCGGTCTAGGCAGACCGGAGACTCCGGTCTGGAATTTCCAGAACTGTGTCACACTTGCAGGAATCTTTCCAAAGTGTGAGGGTACTTTTCAATTATCATAATACCAACCTATGGACAGTGACAAACTGTAAAATGATCTACTTGTTGTTAACGAACACCAAAATTGATTATGACAATAAATGTCCTTTCAAAGGCCCCTACTATGTCATTTTATATATTTAAAAAAACTTTACATGATGTCACAGTTCCTAGTCTTACATTCACAAAGTATCAAGCCATTCTTGCATCCGTTCCTTTAAACTAGGTTTAGCCCTATGCATAATAAGGCAGAAAGCTTCCCTAAAGAAACTTAAACATCTGGTGAGAGTGGGGTTAATTTCTCTAAAAATATATCCATTTCTCTGGTCCCAGATGCTCCAATAGCCAGTGATAATAATTTCCATGAGAAAGTTGACATTATATCTACTTCTGGCATCATGGATCATTTGATAGATATCCATATTAGTATTCCATTCCATGCCAAGGGCCCACCAGAAACTCTGGCTAAAACTGCATTCAAAAAAAGAGGTGGAGCAGGGTTTCCTGTGGGCAAGTATCACAAAGCACACAGTCTTGAAATTCAACAAAGAAATTTTTCCTGGTCATCAGCTCCTTAGTGTTTAATCTTCTATCCAATAACAGCCAGGCAAAGAATTTTTGTCTTGGGAGATTGCATGTTTTCCACTTACCCAGAATGGGTTTCAGAGTTAGGTGGGATCCAATAATTGCCCTGTAGACTTTACTAGCCCCCCTATGGGAAACTCCAGTAGTCATGTTCAGATGTGATGTTTATACTTTGTATGTCCTCCAGCAGTGAATTTAGCTCATCATGTGCAATAATGGAAAGAGGGAGTTGGAAGAGGTTATAAAAATTGTTACCAGCAGCCTCAATTGCCTTATCCATTGATAGATTTTCATCATTGCAGAATGAGAACGGGTGGGGATATTTGTCTTACAAGCAGTTATTATTCCAGAGATCTTTCCAAAGAAGCATTGTTTTGCCATTTCCAATTTTGCAGCGAGCCATTCCTCTATAAGTGTCAAGCATGGTCATGCAATCCTTCCACCAAAATGATCCATGGGTAGGGTTGCTCTGGTAGTAGGCCTGCCATAAAAGATTAACCCATGGGATATCCAATCTATTGTAGAATTTGTCAATATTTTTCATCAAGAGAGCCTGATTCTGTACTCTCAAATTAAGAACACCCAGTCCACCTTGATCTTTTGGCCTGCATACCAAGTCCCATTTGGCCAGACATTTTCCTTGTTTATTCATGTCCTTTCCAGTCCATAAAAATTGTCTACCACCTTTCTCAAAATGAATGAAAATGGTTATTGGAACTTTGAAGGAGCACATAGCATGGATAGGCATGGAGTTTAGAACAGAGTTCAAAAGGGTGAGTCTTCCAATATAAGACATGAGAGATGATAACCCAGAGAGATTTTTATCAAATTTAGAAACCAGAGGTATCAAACTGTTAACAGATGGTCTTGTAGTACCAAGTGGGAGCCCCAGATATGTAAATGGAAGGCTCTCAAGTTTACATCCAAAAGATGATGCCAGTTGAGTTGCATGATCAGGGTGAACATTAATAGGCACCAGGGTTAATTTGCTGTAATTCACTTTGAGGCCAGTGACATTACAAAACTGCTACAGTCTGATCTTGAGATTAGCCAACTGAACAAAGTCTGCTGGCATGATGAGTAGGGTATCATCAGTATATTATAAAATAGGATAATCCTGAACATTTATATTTCACTGCAAGCTCTCTGTACAACCAAACGCTGTTCAGAAAAATCGAAGCTTCTTGGTGCGTCATTAGCCAAGTTATAAATGACGAGGCAAAGAGCCAAAGTGGACACAGGAATGGAGTAATTAAACACGATATATGGAGTAGGAGTAGTACATCCCCAAACCAAGCAGCCACCACGCACTCGGACTCGGGCGTCAATGTCCCCGGTCAAATTCGGAATCGATCCACTTCTTTTCCGTTCAAAGTCCGAACGGAACCGCCTGAACTCACGTGCTACATATATCTCTCCCTCCTTGGCACAGACGAAACTTCACAATTTTCGCACGCTCACACGAGATCTGATTCCCATGGCGTCGATTCCGGACTGGTTGAACCTCCCTCAAGATCTCGTAGGCCACGTCATCGCCCGCCTCCCGTTCCCCGCCGACCGAGCGCGCCTCCGCGCCGTGTCCCGCTCATGGCAGTCGGCCCTTCGCCTGCACGTCTCCCCTCCAAAGCAGCTGCCATGGATCGTGTTCCCCGACGGCTCGTTCTCGACGCCGTTGGACAGCGGCACCATCCACCGTCTCCCCTTCTTCCCAAAGAACACGAGGTGTGTCGGCGCCACCGACGACTGGCTCGCCCTCGATTGCACCGACGAGGTCGCTCTGACGCACGCGTACTCGCTGCACAACCCTTTCACCGGCGCCACCGTCCCGCTCCCGGAGCTGGACTCGGTCATCGGCAAGGTTCCAGCGGTGTTCCAGATCCGCAAGGTGCTCATGATGCGGTCGACCCCCGACGACCTTCTTGTTGCCATCACGTGCAACATCTGGAGGTGCCCCCTAATCCTGTGCCGACCTGGGAAGGGCGCGTGGATACCGCCGACGCCAACAGATATGCCGTACTCCCGTATCGTCGATGTTGCGTTTAGCGGGGACAAGCTCTATGCCATCACCAAGGCCGGGGACCTTTTCGCACTCCACGTTGCCGAGGACGGCGACGGCAAACCCACTATCTCTACTGTTAAATGGATCATCAGGCACGTTCCCGGCCACAACGATGACATGTACAACAGTGGAGTGTGGATGGGACGGACAGACATCGATGCGTCAAGCGACGAGGACAGAGAGGAAGAGTTGGATCATGAAGCATTAGATGAACAAGATAACGATTCTTCATGCGACGAGGACAACGAGGAAGAATTGGACGATGAAGCGTTAGATGAACAAGATAACGATGAGTCAAGCAACGAGGACAACGAGGAAGAGTATGAAGCCTTAGATGAGCAAGGCAACTATGATGTGCCAAGCCCGCGACAAGCACAACATGAATCGGCGGGCAACGGTGATTTGTCCGATTGTGAAGAGGGTGTTAACCAACGGGACCATATCATTCAGACAAGAAGACACCTTGTTGAGTCGCATGGTAAGATGTTCATGGTTAGACGTGAGTGGCTAATCGCGGCTTTCACTCCAACCGACCACACTCGCAAGGTTGTGGTCTTTGAGGCAGACATGGATGCTCGCACATGGGTACCAGTATCCAATGGGCTTGGAGGCCATGCGATCTTCGTCGACAAATGTTTCAGCCGCTTTGTTCCTGCTTGTGGAGAAGTGGAACAGGGTCTCATTTATTTTCCCGATACAAACGATGTATTTGACATGAACACAAGGACTGTCAGACCTTTAGGGCCAATATGTCGGTTAGATGAATTTTGGAGGGTGTGGCTTTTTCCACCGGACATAGTTGTGTAAACTACCAAGTAGCATGTTTTCAACATCTTGTCCATGTGTTGGAGTAGCACCTGGCCGGCTATCAAGCTAAGACGATGAAGTTTCTAAGGATTGCAGTGTTGATCTCGAAGAAAGCAGAAGCGTAAGCAATAGCGGGCTATATCGGCCAATCAGTTTGATACATAGCGTGTCAGACATTCTCAAAACCGATGTCCCTTCATCTGGCTCTGTTGCTCCTGGAGCTTGTTTCTCCGAACCAATCCGCGCGCTCATCAAGAAGCCGTACATCCACAACATTTTTTCTCCACCATCCAGCGAGTCGCAAGCTGGTCTTTGTCAATTAGAAGTTGGAAGTGCATGGCCTTCAGTCTTGAGTGGTACAACGCCAGCCCTAGGTAAATATATAGAAAGGCTCTATGCTTGGCCGGAAGATTGCCAAAGCGGCCACCATTTGCTTCTCTGTGCAGCATATATGGAGACCCTCCGACGTGGACAGATTGGTCTGTTCAGGCGAGTAGCCTCCACAAAATCATTTTGGATTGCACATACAACTGTCATATATATGTCGCTTCCGGTCCGGGAAGGGCGGAGCCACCAACAGCGCCGATGACATTGTCTCTCCTCCGACATCGAAGACATTTAGTGTATAGTGCGTACTTACTAATTAGTTAGCTAGTGTGTACTAATTAATTGGTTATTACAAACTATGTAGTGTAATGTGTTAAGTTAGGGTCTTTTGTAACTAGTAGCTAGGAAAACTTTGTTTGACCTTTTGGACTATATATGCACAATTGTTATGAACTAGTTATTTGTTTATTACCTTGGTAGGGAGTTTTGTGTAGATGTACAAAACAAAATAAAGTGTGTGGGATAAACTCAGACGCACACGATATATGAAAAATATTTGGTATGGGATTAACGATTTTTAGTACAATGACTCCTTGCGACATATAAGATCGCACACGGCTTTTTGAATATAATAACTGTATGGGAATTTGTGGCCCATTAGGGCCCATCTGACGTAATCATACCAACTACGGAGCTGGACTCGATCATCGGCAAGGTTCCTGCGGTGTTCCAGATCCGCAAGGTGCTAATGCGGTCAACCCCCGACGACCTTGTTGCCATCACTTGCAACATCTGGAGGTGCCCCCTAATCCTGTGCCGGCCTGGGAAGGGCGCGTGGATACCGCCGACGCCAACAGATATGCCGTACTCTCGTATCGTCGATGTTGCGTTTAGCGGGCACAAGCTCTATGATGGGGCAAAGGTGTCCAATCTTTCGATGAGATGATGATAATCGATTTGGTGGAGTTCGGGCTTGACGATCCGACTACACGTGCGAGCACGAGCGCCAATGCAATCGCTAGGCCAATCTCCTGGAGGTTATCGATCCTGCGGAAACACGATCAGCCTGACCAGCGAGGGTCTTAATTCCTACCTGAAATCGAGAACAAGTAAGAACCAATATTGCAATCAAGATATTGCGGATTAAGAGGAAAGCTTTATTGAAAAGGTGGGATCCTGAATAGGTGCGAAGTACAAGAGGCCTCTGCGACGCTCGAGCCTTGGCGAAGTTGCGACGATGGCTAACTTAATGTCTAAACAAAATCCGAGTCTAGGGTGACGGCTATGGGGAGTATTTAAGGAGGAAAAGGTGGGGTTTCGGCCAGCCATGGAAGTGGTGGCCGAATCCAACCCTAGAAGTCCTTTTCCCCTCAAATACGGACTCTAAAAAGTGGCTAATTAAAATCCTGCGAAAATTACATGGGCCTGGCCCAAAATAAAGGTGTCGCAGCACCATATTAAGCTATGGACGAATTCGTGAAGTATTGATCTTGAATATTTCGTCCAAGCCTTCTTTTTTCATTATGGTGGCCTCAAAGTTCTGAAATCTTCATCTGTGGCCTTCTCTTGGATCATCACATGCTTGCTGCCATCTCCATGCATGGCCATGCTCCAATGCTTGTCCCTCTCATCTATGCTTGGTCCATCATTCCTAAGAGTAAGAAATACATCTGATTTAGGCAGCATCATATTCTCATGTATGTGAGGAATAGTTCCAAGAAACGAAAGTACCTGATAGTTAAGTTGTTTGGCACGAGATCTTGTGATGGGTCCTTGTATGTGTGTTGTTGTAGGTACACCGGTTGTATCAATCGAAAGGATGTCCACATCATGCTCCCCTTCTTGAATTGAAGTCGTCCTCGACGCAATCTCATCTTCCTCACCAAAGTAAGGCTTCAAATCTGCAATGTTAAATGTAGGACTAACCGTACCAAAATCTGCAGGCAATTCAAGTTTATATGCATTATCATTTATTTTCTCTAACACCTTAAAGGGACTAGCAGCATGCGGCATTAACTTAGACTTGCGTAAATCAGAAAAACGATCTTTACGCAAATCTAACCAAACAAGATCTCCAACATCAAACACAACATGCTTTCTCCCTTTATCCCAGCAAGTTTATACTTAGCATTCATGTGTTCAATGCTATCTTTAGTAGTCTTATGCAAGTTTAATATCATTTCAGCGCGTTGTGTAGCATCCAAATTATGTTGCACCGAAGAAGGTAAAGGCAATAAATTAATAGGTGCACGAGGAACAAAATCATACACAATCTCAAATGGGCACATCTTTGTGGTAGAATGCAGCGAACGATTATAAGCAAATTCTATATGAGGTAAACACTCTTCCCACAATTTTAAGTTCTTTAAAACAGCCCGCAACATAGTAGACAAAGTTCTATTTACTACTTCAGTTTGTCCATCAGTTTGGGGATGACATGTAATACTAAACAGCAATTTAGTCCCAAACTTAGCCCATAAACATCTCCAAAAGTGGCTAAGAAATTTAGTATCACGATCAGAGACAATAGTATTTGGCACACCATGCAAACGAACAATTTCACGAAAGAAAAAATCAGCAATATGCGTAGCATCATCCGTTTTATGACAAGGAATAAAGTGTGCCATCTTAGAAAACTGATCCACAACAAAAAAAATACTATCCCTCCCCTTCTGTGTTCGTGGCAATCCCAAAACAAAGTCCATAGAAATATCTTCCCAAGAAACACTAGGAACAGGAAGAGGTATATATAAACCTGTTGGAGATATGCCCTAGAGGCAATAATAAATGTAGTTATTATTATATCTTTGTGTTTATAATAAATGTTTACATTCATGCTATAATAGTATTAACAAGGAAACATTAATACTTGTGTGATTTGTAAACTTAATTTGAAGTCCCTAGTATAGCCTCTATACTTCACTAGCTTGTTGGTTGATTAAATGATTGTGGTTTCCCTATCATGAACATTGGGATGTTATCAACAACAAGATCATATCGTTAGGAGAATGATATGGTGGACATACTCCTATTGATAAGCGTAGCATAAAGATCAAGTCATTTCAATAGTTCAATTGCTATATGCTTTCTGATACATAGTAACCTAATTCCTTCGACCATGAGATCATGCATATCACCTTTACCGGATGGATGCTTTGATGACATCAAACACCACACCGTAACTGGGTGGCTATAAAGGTGGCATTAAGTGTTCGGAAAGTATTGGTTGAAACACATGGATCAAGAGTGGGATTTGTCCATCCATATGACGGATAGATATACTCTGGGCCCTCTCGGTGGAATGTCATCCAATTAGCTTGCAAGCATGTGACTTGGTCACAAGGGATCACATATCACGGAACGAGAAAAGAGTACTTATCAAGAACGAGGTTGAACTAGGTATGCGTAGATACCGACGATCATAACCTCGGATAAGTAAACTATAGTGAGACAAAGGGAAATTGGTATCGTATGTAAGTGGTTCATTCGATGCAAGTAATCGTAGAAATATGTGGAGCCATATGAATTTCCATTCCTCTATTGGTTATTGTTAGGAGAGGTGTCTCGATCATGTCCGCATAATTCACGAACCGTAGGGAGACACATAAGGATTCGACGTTGTTTTGAGTAGTTATGGTATTATGAGAAAGAGACCGAATGTTGTTCGAGTCTCGGATAGGATCCGGGATATCACGAGGTGATCGAGAATGGTCCGAGAATAAGATTCATATAAGGAAAGTCGTTTCGGAGTTCGGGAATGATTAGGTGTTTTCATCGGGAATGTTCTAGAAGGTTCGGATTGTCGGCACTCGGGGAGGGAGGTACATGAATGTGTCATTGAATGATTGCATCATGTACTAAGTGTTCTTGCTTTTCCAAAACATGAAAGTCAAATTGCAGTTTGAAAGTCAAACGGCTAACAGAAAACTGGAAAGCAGAAACTGTGAAGCAGAAACTGTGGGAAACAAGCAAGAGGAGTTGGAACCAACTTGGAGGAGGAGTCCCTCTCCTCCAGGCCGGCGCCCAGCCCTAGGCCGAGTTGGGGAGGGACTCCCTCCCTCCCTGGCGCGCCTAGCCCCTCCACCCATAAAAGGAGGGGCAGGGCTCCTCCTTGAGACACACAAGTTTCTACCTCTAAATTTCAGGTTTAGAGCCATTTGGTTTAGAGCTTCTAATTGCTTTAGCCTGTGGTTTAGAGCCTTCTAATTGGTGTGTCTAATCTCTAGACCACTAATAGCCCTCTCTCATAATCCACCATACTCGCTCCGGCTTAAGGCGAAGCCTCGATCTCCCTTCTACTTCGGTACTGCCGTTGTCTGCGGAATCACGAGGAGAGTGCTACAACCTCCATTTTCTTTGGAACAAGGAGAGGAAGGTCTTCGTCGAAAACGAACGTGTTACCGGCATGAAGCGCTTGCGAGCATGGCGGAAGGATCGTCACACGATCTTGAGATCGGAAGAGTACGACTACATCACCCACGAGAATCCGCTCTCGTTAAACACTTTGGAATCTTCGAGGTAAGTTATTCCATCGACTGTTGCTACAATCTAGTAGATAGATCTTGGCTTGTTTGTTTGTATGCGATAGAAATTTTTGTTTTCCATGCTACGAACCCCTCAATTGATCGTCAGTCGTGTCTATATGTAGATCTGTTGCACGAGTAGAACACAATGGTCATTGTGGGTGTTGATGCTTTTATTGTAGATTGCTTTTTTGTGTACTTTGCATCTTGCGGTATGTTGGGATGAAGCGGCCCAGGCTAACCTTACATGACATCGTTCATGAGACTTGCTCCACGCTTGACATGCAACTTGTATTGCATAAGTGGCTTCTATGGTGCTGTTTCTCCTAGCATAGCTAAGATCCAATTTACAACGGGTGATCAACAATGCTAGTATCAATGTTGTGGTTCTTGTTCGTAAGTTAGAACGACACATATTGAAAGCCCCAAACCACGTAAAATATGCAAAGAAAGTAGATGCGTCTAACTTTGTTTTGCGGTGTCTGATGTGATATGGCCATGATTGTGATTATATTTGATGTATGCAATGTTCCTTATTGTAAGTTGGCAACGGCGGGAGCCATATGGTTGTCTTTAATTTATGTTAAGACCGTGTCTATTCAAAGTAGTTGTAATAGTTGAAGCGGTGGGCGACAACCATGGTGAGCGTCATTGACCTTGATGCAATGCGGTGATGATGGAGATCATGTTCGTTGAAGATGGAGATCAGAAGCACAAAGAAGAAAGGCCATATCATATCACATATTATGAATTGCATGTGATGTTAATCCTTTATGCATCTTGTATTGCTTAGTAGACAACGGTAGCATTATAAGATGATCCCTCATGCACATGAATTTCAAATCATAAAGTGTTCACCCTTAGTTAGCACCGTTGCTAAAGCTTGTTGTTTTGAAGCACCACGTGATGATCGGGTGTGTTAGATTCTGCAAGTGTATACAACGTGAGCAAGCCAGATTTGCTCATGCAGAAACTAAGGTTTGATCTTGACGAACCTAGCATGTCTGAGACATGGTCTCGGAACAATTACCGAAAGGTAAAGCATGAATCGTATAGTAGATATGATGAACATGACGATTGTTCGCCATTGAAACTATATCAACTCGTGATGATCGGTGTTGATGTGGTGGATTTGGTTCGTGTGATCACTAAAACAATGTGAGGATGTTGTTTTGGTGGGAGTTCACCTAGTTTAATTTCATTAATTAATTTGAACTCAATTTGTCATAAACTTAGTCTAAACTATTGCAAAATATGTTGTAGATCAATGGCAGCCCTACCATCAATTTTAATGCGTTCTAGAAAGAAAAGTTGAAAACAATGGAAGCAACTTCATGGATTGGTTACGCAATTTGAGGATTGTCCTCATAGCTGGTAATTTGACCTATGTCTTTGGATGCACATTTGGTGACCCTGCTGATGCTCCTGATGAAGTAAAGAATGTTTACCTCGCTCGGAAGAATCAGTACTCCATAGTTCAGTGTGCTATCTTGTATGGTTTAGAATTGGAGCTTCAGAAAAGGTTTGAAGAGTCAGACCCATATGATATTGTCGAGGATCTCAAATTAATTTTTGAGACTCATGCGGCAATTGAAAGCTATGAGGCTTCTAAAAAGTTCTTTAACTACAAGATGGAAGAGGGCAGCTCCGTCAGTGAGCATGTGCTTAAGATGTCTGGGCACGTAAACAAACTTCAAAGCTTGGGTATAGTGATTCCTAATGCTTTGGGGATTTACCGTGTCCTCCAATCACTACCACCAAGTTACAAGAACTTTGTGATGAACTACAACATGCAGAACATGAACAAGACGTTACCAGAACTCTTTGCCATGTTGAAATCTGCAGAAGTGGAGATCAAGAAAGAGCACCAAGTGTTGATGGTCAATAAGACCACCAAACTCAAGAAAGGCAAGTCTAAGAAAAAGGGACACTTCAAGAAGGTTGGTAAGAAAGTTACCACGCTGGCGAAGAAAACCAAGGCTGGACCCAAGCCTGAAACTGAGTGCTTTTACTGCAAGGGAGAAGGTCACTGGAAGCGGAATTTCCCAAAGTACTTGGCGGATCTGAAGAACGGCAACATCAAGAAGAAAGGTATATCTGATATACATGTTATTGATGTGTATCTCACTAGTACTCGTAGTAGTGCACGTATTTGATCTTGGTTCGGTTGCTCATATTTGTAACTCGAAACAGTCTTTGCAGAATAAACGGAAGCTAGCGAAGAACGAGGTGACGATGCGTGGGAAACGGATCAAAGGTTGATGTGATCGCGATCGCACGCTACCTCTTCATCTACCATCGGGATTAGTTTTATACTTAAATAATTGTTATTTGGTGCTGCGTTGAGCATGAACATTATATCGGGATCTTGTTTATTGCGAGACGGTTACTTGTTTAAGTCGAGAATAATGGTTGTTCGATTTATATGAGTAATATGTTTTATGCACATGCACCTTTCATAGATGGTCTATTCTTATTGAATCTCGATAGTGGAAATACACATATCAACAACATTGAGGCTAAACGTTTGAAATCAGCGATAATTTGACCTATATGTGGCACGATCGTCTTGGTCACATTGGGTGAAGCGTATGAAGAAACTCCATTCCGATGGACTTCTTGAATCACTTGATTTGAATCACTTGAAAGATGAAGCATGTCGATGGGAAAAATGACTAAGACTCCATTTTACGGTATGATGGAGCGAGCTACGGACTTATTGGAAATCATACATCGATGTGTGTGGTCCAATGAGTGTAGCATCGTGGTGGTTATCGTTATGTTCTTACCTTCACGGATGACTTGAGTAGATATGGATATATCTATTTCATGAAACATAAGTCCGAAACTTTCGAGCAGCTTAAGGAGTTTCAAAGTGAGGTAGAGAATCAACGTAACAAGAAGATTCAATTTCTACGTTCTGCTCATGGAGGTGAATATCTAAGTTACGAGTTTGGCGAGCATTTAAAGAAGTGCGGAATACTTTCACAATTGACACCGCCGGAACACCACAAACGTAATGGTGTGTCCGAACGTCAGAATCGAACTCTCTTAGATATGGTTCGCTCTATGATGTCACTTACAGATTTACCGCTATCATTTTGGGGTTATGCATTAGAAAAAGCATTCACTTTAAATAGGGCACCGTCTAAATCCGCTGAAACGACACCGTATGAATAATGGTTTGGGAAGAAACCTAAATTGTCGCTCCTTAAAGTTTGGGGATCTGAAAGCCTATGTAAAGAAGTGACAGCCGACAAGCTTGAACCCAAAGCGGAAAATGCGTCTTCATAGGATACCAAGGAAACTATTGGGTATACCTTCTATCATAGATCCGAAGGCAAAATCTTCGCTGTTAAGAATGGATCCTTTCTAGAGAAGGAATTTCTCTCAAAGAAGTGACTGAAGGAAAGTAGAACTCGACGAGGTTGTCGAACCTTCTCTCGAATTGCGAGTAGCGCAAAGACCGAAGAAGTTCCTGTGGTACCGCACCAATTAGAGAGGAAGCTAATGATGATGATCATGAAACTTCGCTTAAAGTTACTGAGCCTCGGAGGTAAACGAGAACTCGTACCACCTGCATTGGTATGATTCCGTTATGAGTGTCATGTTGGTGGACAACACCGATGACCCCGAGACATATGAGGAAGCGATGATGAGCCCAGATTCCAATAAATGGCAAGAAGCCATGAAATCCGAGATTGGATCCATGTACGAAAACCAAGTATGGACTTTGGTGGACTTACCGGATGGGCGGAAGGTCGCGAGAACAAATGGATTTTCAAGAAGAAAACAGATGTCGATGGTAATGTTATTGTCTATAAAGCTCGACTTGTCGCAAAAGGGTTTCGACAAATTCAAGGAGTTGACTACGATGAGACTTTCTCACCAGTAGCGAAGCTAAAGTCTGTGAGGATTATGTTAGCAATCGCTGCATATTATGATTATGAGATATGGCAGATAGATGTCAAAACAGCATTCCTCAATGGAGATATTGATGAAGAGTTGTATATGATGCAACCCAAAGGTTTTGTCGATCCTAAAGATGTTAACAAGGTATGCAAACTTCAACGGTCCATCTATGGATTGAAGCAAGCATCCCGGTTGGAATCAACATTTTGATAAGGTAATCAAAGTTTTGGTTTTATACAAACTTATGGAGAAGCTTGTATTTACAAGAAAGTGAGTGGGAGCTCAAGCATTCTTAATACTATATGTGGATGACATATTGTTGATTGGGAATGATGTAGACCTTCTTAATAGTGTCAAGGAATATTTGAATAATAGTTTTTCAATGAAAGATCTTGGCGGAAGCTTACATATTAGGCATAAAGATTTATAGAGATAGATCAAACGCCAAATATCATTGTCACAGAGTACATATTTGGACAAAGTTCTAAAGAAGTTTGGAATGGAAGAAAGCAAGAAAGGGTTCTTGCCCATGTTGCCTAATCGACCTTGAGTAAAACTCAAAGTCCGACATCGGCGTAAGATAGAGAAAGGATGAGTAAGACTATGCCTCAGCCATAGGATCTCTAATGTATGCCATGCTATGTACTAGACCCGGCATTGCATATGCCGTTAGTTTAACTAGCAGATATCAAAGTGATCCAGAGTGGATCATTGGACAATGATCAAAACATCCTTAAGTACTTGAGAAGAACTAAGGATATGGTTCTTTCTTATGGAGGTGATGAACAGCTCGTTGTTAATGGTTACACCGATGCTAGTTGGAACACCGATCCGGATGATTCTAAATCACAACTGGATACGTATTTATTTTGAATGGTGCAGCAGCTAGTGGAGGAGTGCAAAGCAAAGCGTTGTGGCGAGATCTTCAATGAATCGAATACATGGGTCTTGAGAGGCTTCACTGGACCCAATGTCTATCTCTGTGATAACATGGGCGCCATAGCCAATGCAATAACCAAGGTCACACAAGAAGTGAAGCATATCAAGCTGTTTTCACGCTATTCGAGAACATATCCAGATGGGGATATAAAGATTTGCAAAGTACACACAGATCTGAATGTGGCGGATCCATTGACTAAACCTCTCCGAGGGCAAAACATGACCAACACCAAACTGCCATGGGTGTTCTATATTACCATGTAATCTAGATTAGATGACTCTAGTGCAAGTGGGAGACTGTTGGAGATATGCCCTAGAGGCAATAATAAATGTAGTTATTATTATATCTTTGTGTTTATAATAAATGTTTACATTCATGCTATAATAGTATTAACAAGGAAACATTAATACTTGTGTGATTTGTAAACTTAATTTGAAGTCCCTAGTATAGCCTCTATACTTCACTAGCTTGTTGGTTGATTAAATGATTGTGGTTTCCCTATCATGAACATTGGGATGTTATCAACAACAAGATCATATCGTTAGGAGAATGATATGGTGGACATACTCCTATTGATAAGCGTAGCATAAAGATCAAGTCATTTCAATAGTTCAATTGCTATGTGCTTTCTGATACATAGTAACCTAATTCCTTCGACCATGAGACCATGCATATCACCTTTACCGGATGGATGCTTTGATGACATCAAACACCACACCGTAACTGGGTGGCTATAAAGGTGGCATTAAGTGTTCGGAAAGTATTGGTTGAAACACATGGATCAAGAGTGGGATTTGTCCATCCATATGACGGATAGATATACTCAGGCCCTCTCGGTGGAATGTCATCCAATTAGCTTGCAAGAATGTGACTTGGTCACAAGGGATCACATATCACGGAACGAGAAAGAGTACTTATCGATGTGAGGTTGAACTAGGTATGCGAGATACCGGCGATCATAACCTCGGATAAGTAAACTATCGTGAGACAAAGGGAAATTGGTATCGTATGTAAGTGGTTCATTCGATCGCAAAGTAATCGAGAAATATGTAGAGCCATATGAATTTCCGATTCCTCTATTGGTTATTGTTCAAGAGGTGTCTCGATCATGTCCGCATAATTCACGGGCGTGGAGACACACTTAAGGATTCGACGTTGTTTTGAGTAGTTATGGTATTATGAGAAAGAGACCGAATGTTGTTCGGAGTCTCGGATGGGATCCGGGATATCACGAGGTGATCCGGAATGGTCCGGAGAATAAGATTCATATAAGGAAAGTCCCGTTGCGGAGTTCGGGAATGATTACGGAGTTTTCATCGGGAATGTTCTAGAAGGTTCCGGATTGTCCGGACTCAGGGGAGGGTACATGAATGTGTCATTGAATGATTGCATCATGTACTAAGTGTTCTTCTGTTCCAAAACATGAAAGTCAAATTGCCAGTTTGAAAGTCAAACGGCTAAAACAGAAACCTGGAAACAGAAACTGTGGGAAACAAGCAAGAGGAGTTGGAACCAACTTGGAGGAGGAGTCCTCTCCTCCAGGCGGCGCCCAGCCCTAGGAGTTGGGGAGGGACTCCTCCTCCTGGCGCGCCTAGCCCCTCCACCCATAAAAGGAGGGGCAGGGCTCCTCCTTGAGACACACAAGTTTCTACCTCTAAATTTCAGGTTTAGAGCCGTTTGGTTTAGAGCTTCTAATTGCTCTAGCCTGCGGTTTAGAGCCTTCTAATTGGTGTGTCTAATCTCTAGACCACTAATAGCCCTCTCTCATAATCCACCATACTCGCTCCGGCTTAACGCGAAGCCCTGCGGGATCTCCCCTCTACTTCCGGTACCACGTTGTCTTTGCCGGAATCACGGAGAGTGCTACAACCTCCACTGCTGTGGAACAAGGAGAGGAAGGTCTCGTCGAGTACAACGCAGTGACCGATGGAAGCGCTGCAACGCAGCGCCTTGAAGGATCGTCCACACGATCTTGAGATCGGAAAGAGTACGACTACATCACCCACGAGAATCCGCTCTCGTTAAACACTTTGGAATCTTCGAGGGTAAGTTATTCCATCGACTCGTTGCTACAATCTAGTAGATAGATCTTGGCTTGTTTGTTTGTATGCGATAGAAAATTTTTGTTTTCCATGCTACGAACCCCTACAAAACCATGTGGATTAAGGCGAGACTTAGTTTTTTGACAAGTAGTGAAGCGTGCCACAAATCTCTCAACATCTCGACGCATACGTGGCCAAAAGAAGTGTGCAGCAAGAACATCCTCCGTTTTCTTGACACCAAAGTGTCCCATCAATCCTCCTCCATGCGCATCCTGTAAGAACAAAAGACGAACAGAACTATCTGGAATGCATAGTTTGTTAGAACGGAACACAAATCCATCATTGAAGACGAACTTTTTCCATGTTCTACCATCTCTACAATTCTGCAACACATCTTTAAATTCAGCATCATGCATATATTGTTCCTTAATAGTTTCTAATCCAAATATTTTGAAGTCAAGTTGAGATAACAAAGTATAACGGCGTGACAAAGCATCACCAATAATATTATCTTTACCCTTTTTGTGTTTGATAACATAAGGAAAAGACTCAATAAATTCAACCCACTTTGCACGACGACGATTCAATTTAGCTTGACTACGAATATGCTTCAAAGATTCATGATCAGAATGAATAACAAATTCTTTAGGCCATAGATAATGTTGTCAAGTTTCCAATGTTCGAACCAACGCATATAATTCTTTATCATAAGTAGAATAGTTCAGACTAGCCCCACTCAATTTCTCACTAAAATATGCAACAGGTTTTCCCTCTTATAATAACACCCCTCCCAAACCAATTCCACTAGCATCACATTCAAGCTCAAAAGTCTTAGTAAAATCAGGAAGTTGGAGTAAAGGAGCATGTGTTAGCTTATCTTTCAATATGACGAATGCCTGTTGTTGTGCATCGCCCCAAACAAAGGGCACATCCTTCTTGGTAAGCTCATTCAGGTAGCAATTGATCCAAAGTCTTTGACAAAGCGCCTATAAAAACCAGCGAGGCCAAGAAAACTCCTCACTTGTGTGGTCGTCTTGGGCTGCGGCCAATTCTCAATAGCTTCAATCTTGGCTGGATCCACTTCAATACCCTGTGATGTAACAACATAGCCAAAAAACGCAACTCGATTGGTGCAAAAGGTGCACTTCTCAAGGTTACCAAACAAACGTGCATCATGTAAAGCATTGAAAACAGCACGTAAATGGTCCAAATGATCCTCTAAAGATTTGCTATAAATCAGAATATCATCAAAGTAGACTACCACAAAACGTCCAATGAAAGCACGTAAAACTTCGTTCATTAATCTCATGAAAGTGCTAGGTGCATTAGTTAAACCAAACGGCATTACTAACCACTCATATAAACCGAACTTAGTTTTAAATGCTGTTTTCCATTCATCGCCTAATTTCATACGAATCTGGTGGTAACCACTACGCAAATCAACTTTAGAAACACATGGTAGAGCCACTCAATTCATCAAGCATGTCATCTAAACGTGGAATAGGATGACGATATCGAATAGTAATATTATTGATAGCTCTACAATCTGTACACATGCGCGAAGAACCATCTTTCTTAGGTACCAAAATAATAGGAACAGCACAGGGGCTAAGGGACTCACGAATATGATCTCTATGGAGTAGTTCCTGAATTTGGCGTTGTATCTCCTTTGTCTCCTCTAGATTGGTTCTATATGGCGCGCGGTTGGGCAATGTAGCACCAGGAATTAGATCAATTTGGTGCTCAATTCCTCTAATAGGAGGTAGTCCTGGTGGTAGCTCAGCGGGAAAGACGTCCTCATATTCCTGCAAAAGGTTAGCAATAGCGGGTGGCAAAGAAGGAGACATATCCTCAAATGAAAACAAAACCTCTTTGCAGACAATTGCATAACATTGAGTATTGTTTACATCTAGTTCAGCAATATCAATTTTATTTGCAAGCATACATGGACTCTTCAAACGAATTTCAGTAGCATGTGTAGAATCAGATTTAGTGTTCTTTGGTGGTACAAAATCTGCAGCAACAATCTGATTCTCACTTTTATTTTTCTCCTCAGTTTTAGCTCTACTAGCTCTAGCAAGATCATCTTTTAAAATCTGTTCGGGAGTCACAGATTTTAGACCAATTTTCTTTCCATCATGCATAAGAGAATATTGATTAGTTTTGCCATTATGAACAGATTCTCTATCAAATTTCCATGGTCTACCAAGTAACAAAGAACAAGCTTGCATAGGTATACCATCACAATCAACAAAATCAGAATATGTACCAATAGTAAAATGCATGCGTACCGTTCTTGTTACCTTGATCTTGCGAGAACTCTCAAACCATTGGATGTAATATAAATGTGTGCGTTGTCTTGTTGGAAGCGCAAGATTCTCTACCATGTCAACACTAGCCAGATTATTACAACTCCCTCCATCAATGATGATCTGTATAGCTCTTTCCTTGACAACACCACGTGTTTGGAACAGGTTGTGGCGTTGATCTTGTTCAGATTTGCTCAATTGCACACTCAACACACGTTGTGTAATTAAACTCTTGTATTGATCAGCAGCTTCAGCTCCCATTACCTCTGTCTCTTCATCAGCATCAGAATTGTCTCCATCTCGAGCAGAAATAAGGGCTAATGTATCTTCATCAAAGTCACTCGCTGAATCGTATTGACCATCCTCCCGCACCATCATCACACGTTGTGTTGTGCACTGTCTCTCAATATGACCAAAACCCCAGCACTTGCGGCATTGTATATCCTTTGTCTTACCCGTGGAAGCCATAGAAGATGCACTACGAGCAGGAGCATTGGATGATGGTGGAGGAGCAACTGGAAATCTTGTAGTGGCCTTGGATGTGGTAGTAGCTGGTGGCGAATCACATGAAGGAGGCGCTGATTGTCGTAATGTCCAAGTGGATGTGCGACCTGCAGAATTATTAGTCCTCCTCCATGGTGATTGGCGATCCTACACTTCACGTTCAGCTTTGCAAGCAAGATGAAACAAACGAGTGATAGAATTATATTCCTTATAATCTAATATGTCCTGAATGTCCTTGTTTAATCTACCAAAGAAACGTGCAAGCATTTGTTCATTAGATTCAACAAGACCACACCGAACCATCCCCGTTTGCAATTCCTGATAATACTCTTCTACAGAATTTTTCCCTTGCTCTAAACATGTCAGATTCTTTAGTAAATCACGTTGATAAGTGGGAGGTACAAAACGAACATGCACGGCAGTTTTTAAAGCAGTCCACGTACTAGGAATAGTAGTAGGATTTAAACGACAATACTCAGACCACCAAAGAGAAGCAAATTTAGTAAATTCACATGTAGCAGCACTAACACGCATATTCTCAGGATATTTTAAACATGCAAAACGTTGTTCTACTTCCATCTCCCATGTAAGATATGCATCAGGATTATATTTACCCTCAAAAGATGGAATATTTAATTTAAGCTTTGCAACATGATCATCATCACGTACCGGTGGTCGAGCGTTGCGGTAGTAATGTCGGGGACGGCCAGCAGGTACTTGTGGAGGTTGTTCAACCTCCTTGTCAAATAGATCATCGTCGTCGGGGTCGTAGTAGTAAATGCATCCCCAATGTCGCAGCAGCAGCGGAAGTCGAGGTGCATCGGCCAGCGGTAGCCGCACAGGTGCGGCAGCCGAACCAGCAGTCCGACCCGTGATCGGGATGCGCCGTGCGCCATGTGTGGGTGCGGATGCAGGTGCGGGCAATCTGTTCAAAATCTCCTTGAACCGAGCGTCAAGCTTGGCGTTGAAGGATTTCTCGAGTCCATCGATCTTGTCCACGGCGTTGGTGAGCTTGGTGTCAAACTCCCCTAGGCGTGTATCCACGTCTTCAGCGCGACTGACCAAGAGCTCGGAGAAGTGGGCATGTAGTTCTTCGTTCGTCATTGTGGCAGGGTTCCGCGAAGTATCTGTCATGGTTAGTCCTTAAAAAGCACAGGTATATACTACGGAAATATGGTGGAAGGCACGCGTAATCCTTCAAGCAATATACGAAGCTCTTACAAGTTCTTACCAAACAGCAGGAAAAGGCGATGTGCAACCACGAGGATCAGTGGGTCCAGAGATTGAACCAAGCGATTACCAGGAGTCGAGACACCGTACGTGGAGAATATCTGTGGAGATCTGGGAAGGCTTAGCAAAGGGGGTTAGCAATTATCAAAACAGCAATGCAAAAGTTGAAATAATGCTCAACGATGGTACTGTGCTGGTCCTAGGCTAGACCGTGCTAGAGACGCGAGCCTAGATCACCAACGATGTCACGACGCGACACAACAAGCAATGTATGATGATATGGCACCCTGAAAAGCGAACCGAGATGCGGAAAATCACTATGATGGCGAGTGTCTAAAACTGATCTACGGGGTCTAAAAATAGGTTAGCCCCAAAAAAAAATTCGAAAATTTTGTATTATGCTCCGGAAAGCGGGCAAGCGCCAAAAAAATGTCGCTATAACGACCGATGGAGAAAAGTGATCCCCGGGGTCGAAAAACAGTATAGCCAGAAAAAAAAATTTGGAGGCGGTTCCAGACTTTTTTTTTGCTCTCCTTCTGGACTTACACCGGACTCTGAGCTCGACACGGACTTTAGATTAACACGGAAACAACAAAGAAGTAAAGTAAAAAGAAATAACTAGGAAACAATAACTCAACTCGGACTCGTGCCGCGGCAGGAAAACTGATCGGATTCTGTGTCGCGGTAGGAAGGCGGTGGCGGAGTATTAGGGTTTATGGTGGCTGGGTGTATGGCGGCGGAATATGGTGGCGGAATATGGTGGCGGTGATCGGCGAGTGTGGCGGTGACTACTATGATCAGAACTCGAAACTCTAAGGGACGAGACACTAAGACCAACAACTCGACGCGACGATGTACACACAAATTCAACAATGCAAAAACTGAAAAGATAATGCGAGTCGTAGATTGGTTATGGGATGGATCTAAAGTCTAACTGTGTTTTTGGCTTTTTCGTGGGTTATAGGTAAAAACAGATCTAATCTACGAAAACAGTAAAATCTCACCGAGCAACCTGAAATCTGATACCACTTGATAGGTCAAAGGTGTCCGATCTTTCGATAAGATGATGATAATTGATTTCGTGGAGTTAGGGCTTGACGATCCGACTACACGTGTGAGCACGAGCGCCAATGCAATCGCTAGGCCAATTTCCTGGAGGTTACCGATCCTGCGGGAACACGATCAGCCTGACCAGCGAGGGTCTTAATTCCTAACTGAAATCGAGAACAAGTAAGAACCAATATTGCAATCAAGATATTGCGGATTAAGAGGAAAGCTTTATTGAAAAGGTGGGATCCTGAATAGGTGCGAAGTACAAGAGGCCTCTGCGACGCTCGAGCCTTCGCGAAGTTGCTACGATGGCTAACTTAATGTCTAAACAAAATCCGAGTCTAGGGTGACGGCTATGGGGAGTATTTAAGGAGGAAAAGGTGGGGTATCGGCCAGCCATGGAAGTGGTGGCCGAATCCAACCCTAGAAGTCCTTTTCCCCTCAAATACGGACTCTAAAAGGTGGCTAATTAAAATCCTGCGAAAATTACATGGGCCTGGCCCAAAATAAAGGTGTCGCAGCACCATATTAAGCTATGAACGAATTCGTGAAGTATTGATCTTGAATATTTCGTCCAAGCCTTCTTTCTTCATTATAGTGGCCTCAAATTTCTGAAATCTTCATCCGTGGCCTTCTCTTGGATCATCACATGCTTGCTGCCATCTCCATGCATGGTCATGCTCCAATGCTTGTCCCTCTCATGCATGCTTGGTCCATCATTCCTAAGAGTAAGAAATGCATATGATTTAGGCAGCATCATATTATCATGTATGTGAGGAATAGTTCCAAGAAACGAAAGTACCTGATAGTTAAGTTGTTTGGCACGAGATCTTGTGATGGGTCCTTGTATGTGTGTTGCTGTAGGTACAACGGTTGTATCAATAGAAGGGATGTCCACATCACTCTACGCCATCACCAAGGCCCGGGACCTTTTCGCACTCCATGTTACCGAGGACGGCGATGACAAAACCACTATCTCTACCGTCAAATGGATCATCAGGCACGTTCCCGGCCACAATGATGACATGTACAACAATGGAGAGTGGATGGGACAGACAGACATCGATGCGCCAAGCGACGAGTACAGAGAGGAAGAGTTGGATCATGAAGCATTAGATGAACAAGATAACGATTCTTCAAGCGACGAGGACAACGAGGAAGAGTTGGACGATGAAGTATTAGATGAACAAGATAACGATGAGTCCAACGAGGAGGAGTCGGACGATGAAGCCTTAGATGAGCAAGGCAACTATGATGTGCCGAGCCCGCGACAAGCACAACATGAATCGACGGGGAACAAGGACTGTTAGAAGTGGAACATGATCTCATATATTTTCCCGATACAAACGATGTGTTTGACATGAACACAAGGACTATTAGACCTGCTTTAGGGCCCATGAGAGATGACTACCGGGGGGCGTGGGTTTTTCCACCGGACCTGCTTGTGTAAATTACAAGAAGTGTAGAATTGCGGAATATTATCTGTATTGATATTGCTTGTAGTGATTACAACATGAGCCCTTGGGCTGTTTATATAGTACTAGAAGACTTGGGGGCAAGAATACTACTAGAGATAGAATTGGATTACAATATGAAACTACCTAATATGTCTAAACCGTGATATACTCTAACACTCCCCCGCAGTCAGATCGGTAGTGACGCGAACGGTCTTGACTGGAACATAATCCGAAGGCGGAGATGGGAGAGGATGTCGATGTCAATGTCGATGTAGCCGAAAGTAGGGCGTTGTAGTCGTGGTCGATGATGCCATTGGTGATGTAGTCGTCGTTGATGAAGTCGATGAAGTTGATGATGTCGGTGTGTTGTGGTCGATGTCGTCGTTGAGACGGGAGAATTCTCTGTAGTGGTTGAAGTATACATAGTTTGAGTTGGAGTAGTCGAGGTAGGCGACACGCCTTGCCGAGCTTGCCAAACTCGGGAGCATGCCGGGGACCAAGGCACGCGTCGCTGTTGCCAATATCGGACATGCGAAGACAGGGACCATCACGAGCCATGCGCGCCAGAGCTGGAGGGAGCAACAGAGAAATTCTCTGTGAACAGTCGGTGCGTAGAAGTTGTCCGCCGATTTTTCGGAGTAGATGAAGTAGTTGCAAGAAGAAAATAAATTTAGTGCAAAATAAAATTTATACTGCGACTCTGGCGGCAAAGGTCGTGGTGGATGAAGACGACGAGGTAGATGTTGATGGCGATTGAATTGTTGCGGTAGTTGATTTTGGGGATTAGACCCGTATTTTCCGCTTGTATGAGCGCGGCGTCGCTCGTGTAGAAGAACTTGTTGGCGTTGACGAGGACCACGATTGGTGGTGGCGGCGACGATGTGACGATGTTGTTTGTGTAGATGGTTGTCGGCGATGATGACCACGGGTGATGAAGGTGCATCCCTTTGTTGATGGCGAGGCGCGTACTCGGGGACTTGCGTCCTGATTGATGTAGGCGAAGACAGGCCGGCGTGGTGACGACGTGAGGACGGAGAAGCCGACGTAGCGCGTGAAGGCGTCCCTTGGGGCGCCACGCAGAGCCTCCTTGGCACGATCGTTGGCGATGATTTGCCGGAGATGAGTCGACGCCGAGGTTGAAGTAGAGGCGCATGATGACGACATGTGGTTGTGAACGACGCAATCCGATCTATAATCGGCGAAAGAAAAAGAAACGCCGGTCAAGCGGCCGGCGAGAAAAATTTGGCGAAGAAAGATCTAATCTACTATTTGCGTGGCCCCGGCGGAGAACGATCTCCCCAGGGGCGGCGCGGCGGAAGCGGTGGTGCTAATCCCTAGGCGGAGCGAACCGATCTGATACCATGTAGAATTGCGGAATATTATCTGTATTGATATTGCTTGTAGTGATTACAACGTGAGCCCTTGGGCTGTTTATATAGTACTATAAGACTTGGAGACAAGAATACTACTAGAGATAGAATTGGATTACAATATGAAACTACCTAATATGTCCAAACCGTGATATACTCTAACCAGCAGTATGTTTTAACATTTTTTCCCATGTATTTTCAGTTGTTAAAACTGATGTAAAATTCGCAATTCTCTGAGAATTATTGTTTGTGAACCTGCCATGTGTAATGAGTAAATGACACGGGCAGCGGAGGATCCACACACAGTTTTCAATTGCAAGCAGATATTTCTTCTTTTCTTTGTGCAATATAGACATAGGGAAGTTACTACAATGGCTGAATACTAGATCACTCGCACATCTCAAAAAACGAATAGATCACTCGCACTATAATAAAGTATGAAGTGCTCCTGACCAATATTGTATGCGCAATCTTAAGCACATGCTTATCAAAACACGTTTTACTTGTAAGTTCAACGGAAAAAAGGATTTTGATTCGTCACTCGGCTCGAAGGCCACAGCCATGCAAAGAACGGAGCCACTCGTTCTTGGCTGAAGAAGCTAACCCAGCAATTTATTAGAGCAAGTATAATAGTGGGCTATAAGTCTACTGATTAGGCATTTTTGTCTATGTGGAGAAGAGAGATAAACAAAAATATAAATTGTTGGCTCTCATGTAAGAGCCAGCTCTACACTTGCTTCTAGACAAAAACATTAAATAAGAAGAAAGATAAAGAGAGAAAATAACAAACTAGTACTACTAATATAATAGTCAACCTTATAGCCAACACTATTGTACAAGCTAGCTCTTGATGACATGGCGGCCTCATATAGCCAACTTGCTAGCTATACTATTGTTCTTGCTCTTAGCAGCTGGAGCGACCTGGAGGATAAATTCATCCGCAACTTCCGGTCCACTTTCAAGCGACCATCATCCATTGAGGAGTTAGAGCATCCCCACTCATTGGGCGAACAGAACCTTTTTTTGGCTGGACGAAACGCGTTTTCGGTCTGGGAACGCCGAGCTTCTCACTCGCGTTCCCAGGCCGAGTTCCCAGGTTTGGCGAAATTTAGTTAAACTCGGCGAAATCTGGGCGAATATAGGCGGATTTCATTAAATAGGGCAAGGATGCACATATTACATCGAATTTAATAACTAGGAAAAGGCCGCCGCTTTCGTGGTCGACGTCGGACGCCGCATCTACAGGCCGAGGCGGGGGTGGTTGCCGGCCTGGATGTGCTCCATGACGGCGGCGAGAGTTCGCCCTGGAACGCTCCACCAGCGGCGGCGAAAAGCCACATTGTGACGCGGCGGCGGCGAGCCCGGCGGTCCCTCGTGTCGAGCGAGTTCCACGAGGCGCCTGTCGGCGAAGAACTGCCTCCAGAAGACCAGGTTGCCAGGATCCTCGGCGAGATCCGGGTCTTGTCATGATAGCCGCCTGGATCTCTCCGGCGATGTCCTCGTTGGCCGGCACCGGCGAAATAGCGCTGAGTTGCCAGGCGAAGGGGAGACGAGTGTCCGACGGCGCCGTATAGCCCTCCTCGTGGAGCAGCCAGGCTTCCCACGGCTGCATCATGCGTCGGCCGGGAAATCTCTCGGCCATGGCTTTTCAGCGGAGTTGAGGAGGAAGAAAGGTGCGAGCGTCCGGAGTTCACCAGAGTTGGGGTGTTGTGAGAGACTGTGAAGAGAGACGGCAAGATGTATGCCTTTTATAGGCCGAGTTCGGCGGCGAGGGCGGGAGGGGTGTAGCGGTGAGGGCGGAAAAAGGAAAATGGCGGGAAGGATGACAACGACTAGGCTTCTGTCGCTGACAGGATGGTCCACTCGACCAATTCGCTGCGTCCGGCGTTCCCGGGGCGTATCCGGGATCCTGGGTATGGCCTGGGGAGTCCGGACCAAAGTTGGCCCAAATCCGGACGATAAGAGGTTCCTGGATACGCGACTGGGACGATTTTCGGGGTCCGAATCGACGTCCTGAATAGCCGAGTGGAGATGCTCTTACAGGCACACATACAAAAATCTGGAGAGCGATAAGAGCATACAACCAACGGTGGAACAATCATCAAAAGCACAGACAAAAAAACATCTCTTTTTTCTTTTCATTTGTTCAATCTAGTTGAATGTTAATTTCACACTTCCTTTATCAAACGTTTGTGATCTTTGCTATCTCAATCATGCTTTTTTTTTTCTTAAATTTTTTAGACAGGAGATTGCTTACCGGCTTGTATGCTATGTTGTAAGATCAAATTTTGAAAAGCAAAAAGAATACGACATGAGTCTCTCGCGACTTCCTTACGATGTAGCTCGTGTGGACACTAAACATTAAACTGGATTATGGATGAGGCCAAGCAAAAGGAGTGTGGAATAAGCTGCTCAACAAGCTGAAATAAAGCACCAAGTGCTATTCCTGTCTAATCTTCAATGCGTGTGACTCTTCAGCCATGCTTCATCAAAAGCTTTTTTATTTTAAAAGTTCAACTTAAGATAACTTGGATGCGCAATAGAAAAGGGCGAACGCAGGAGCTCTGGTTATGCAATAAAGGAGGAGGATAAAATACCTATTACAGGGTATGATGATGCAAAAAAAATCAAGAAAAACTAAGAAAAAAACACCAGCCCAAACTCTAGGGCAAACTGAACAAGCCGGACATGGCCTCACTCCTCAGTTATACCTTGGGCTATCTCAACAAGCCGAACTCTGCCAGAATTTGTCTTGCAAGAATTTTCCGCACCATGGATTGTTCAGAAAAATAAACTCTCTTTCGTTTCTCGAAAGGGAGATTTTGGAGGTCGAGACAAACCTCTGTCATTTGGCAACGACGCGGTGATGCCTGCGGGTGTCGCTGTCCTTCCTTAAGGACGTCGGGTGTATCTCTTCTCTACCTCCCACCACATATCGGGGAAAACCCTAGGACCTGTCTGGGCAGCAGAGTCATTGTCGTGGCTTCCTTCTTGGAGGTGCTGTTTGGTACACGACGCTTCGAAGCTCTAAGAGCATGCTGGAAACTCTCCAGTGGACGCAGCGGTTGCAAGTCATCTTTGTTTTCGTCGAGCTACTAATGCCAGCTTTGTTTTTTCTTCATTTTTATTTTTTTGATTCTTTTGGGCTTGATTTGTGATGTTTGGCCTCACAAACTTGTATCAGATGGTTGCTATATTAATATAGTGGGACAAAAGCCTATTTCGAGAGGTTAACTATCCACATGATCTACGGTGTAAGGTGCTATCGAAAAAATACAGTGGAAGGAAGTATTGATTCTTTTTTGAGATTTATCAAGTATTGACAAAGTCATGTCGTGTTCTTTGTGCCTTTTCGTTTTTGAGGTTACCACATGCATGGCATACGGGTCATCTGTCTCAAGGTTTAAAATTTTCACATAATAAAAAATGATTAAAATATCAAAGATCATGCATAATCCTCCCAATAGTCCTAACATGAAGGGATGAGGGAAGTTGACATCCGACCAGCATGAACCAATGAAAAGAAAAGGAATACAAATCAGCTACTTTTCATTTAAACAACCAGATGTGGTGGAAAAACCCACGCCCCCCGCTTGTGAGATAGCCGGTCCATGGGCATTGTCGGCCGGATAATCCTGGATTTCATGTCGAACATGTCGTTTGTATCAGGAAAATACATGACGTCCTCTTCCGCTTCTCCGCAAGCAGAAATGATATTGCTGAAGCGATTGCTGATGAAGATGGCCTGACCACCGCCGCCTAGCCCACAGTTCACCGGCACCCACGCGCTTGTTTTCATGTCCGCCTCAAACACCTCAACCTCGCGAGTGTGGTCGGTGGTCGACGTGAAGGCTGAGAGTTGATGCACCCGCTTAACCATGAGCAACTTACCTTGTGACTCCACGACGAGGTTCCTGCTGGTGTGGATGGCGTCGTCTCCTTCTAACACGCCCTCCTCGCATTCAGAAAGTGTATTCTCTTCGATGAAAGCGAATCGTTCGTAGTCATCGTCATGACTGTTCTCTTCCGTTGGTGCCTCGTCCTCATCGCTTGACGGATCAATGTCGGTAAACCGCTTCCATAGGCCAAGGTCATAGGTATCTTCATCATGGCCAGGGGCATGTCTGATGATTCGTCTGACACTGGTGACAGTTGGTCTGCCGTCGCCGTCCTCGGCAAGGTGGAGAGCAAAGAGGTCCTCGGCCTTGGTGATGGCATAGATCTTATCTCCAACAAAGACAAGGTCGATGATACGGAAGTAGGGCATAGCTAATAGTCTCGGCACCCAAGCTCCTTTCCCAGGTCGGCACAGAATCAATGGGTATTTCCAGGTGTTGCCCGTGATGGCAATAAGATCGTCGGGGGTTGATCGCATGAGCACCTTGCGGATCTCGAAATCCTCGGGAACCTTGCCGATGATCGAGTCCAGCTCCGGGAGCGAGACGGTGGCGCCGGAGAAGTGGTTGTGCAGCGTGTATTTGTGTTCCTGTGTTACCTCGTCGGTGGAGTCGAGGGCGATCCAGGCGTTGGTGGTGCCGACGCATGTTGTGTTGTTGGGGAAGAAGGGGAGGCGATGGACGCCGCCGTCCGAGGGCGTCAGGTAGGCGCCGTCCTCGAGGACGATCCACGGCAGCCGCTGCAGAGGGGAGACGTGCAGGCGCACGGCCGAGTGCCACGAGCGGCACACGGCGCGGAGACGGGCGCGATCGGCGATGTGCGGGAGGCGGGCGATCACCTGGCCGAGGAGATCCGGCAGCAGGTTGGACCATTGTTGGGTAGTACACTCCGGAGTGGACGCCATGAGAATCGGATCCGGTCGACGATCGTGGGAGCGTGCGAAAGCTATGAAGTTGCGTTTGTACCAGGGAGGGAGGGGAGAGAGAAACAATATACTAGCACGTGAGTTCAGGCTCCGTTCGGAATCGAGACGGCGGCAAAGAAGTGGATCGATTCCGAATTTGACCGGAGACGATTGACGTCCGACTGCGTCCTGCCTGCCTGGTTTGGGAATATCGTGTTTAATTACTGCATATCGTGTAGATTTTGGCTCCTTGCCTCGTCATTTGATACTCCTATATTTATTTATTTTTGGAAATTCCACCCATTCATCAACATTAGTACAAATAGAACTAAAAGTAATAAAACTTATAAATAAATTTAAGGATCATCAAACGCCGACTATAGACACTAGCGCGAGCCAAAAGGACTAAGGACTGTGGTCTTTGCGCTCCTTCTTAATTATTACTGCATATCGTGTAGACTTTGGCTCTTTGCCTCGTCATTTGACGTAATCAGGCAGCAAGAAACTTTGATCTTTTTAACAACCTTTGGTTGTCCCGACAACTTGCACAGAAAGTATAAGAATCTATTAGTTCTAGAATAAATGTCCTTGTTTATACTTATTCTTAGCAAATAAATGACTTAAATTCGTCTAGATTTATATGTATCTATAGTAAAACATGTCTAGTTGCATGCAAATCTACACATATCCAAGTCACTTATTTTGACACGGAGGGTGTAGAACTTTGTGTATTTGTCTAGCCGGTCAAATGTAACATTTTTTGACGATTAATCTTGTACTCATGCAACTAAATGGTTTGTTTTCTTTTTTAGAGACTTCAACACAAAAATAAGCAAGCTTCTACTATGCGCCCTTAGAAAAAGAGCAACCACTAGACAGTGAAAAAGGAAGAAACTTATGGCCTATAGTTTCTAGCACTAGTACGGATTGGGCATTCGCATGATGGAAATCGTCTTTCACATACAGTGAATCGAATCCTCACTACACGTGGGTGGGTGGCGAGCCCCTACGCTGACAATTTCAGGAATCGTGTGCGAAGCACGATTCACAAAACTCAACCGTTGCGAATGTTTGGACTTTCGCATAAGCCTTTCCAACGTGATTCGTCTGTGATTGTGTATGATTGCAAACGAGCTGTGTTGTTTCCTCGTATGTGTTCAACTATTATCATAAAAGCTTAAATACATAGTCATATGCTGATTGGTACTATTGCACACGATTTCAACCCTGCAGATCTATGCCCAAATTATACAGCAACATATAATAGTATGATATCACTTATATTTTATGACATAATTCATACACCTCACATACATGCATTTTACATGGATTCATTGATGGTTATAGAAAAGAGATAGATACACATAGATAATCAAGTTTTCTTGGTTGCGTCTTTGTCTTTGTCTTCTAGACGTGACAAGACTCCTAAGGAATAATGTAGCTCTTGTTGTACCTCGTTGGTTTCAACACGAACTCCTTGCCGCCGAAAAATCTTGATAACTCTCCAACTCGACAGCGAGGTGTCGTGAGACAAATCCTATGTGGTGTCACCAAAATAGTATCCCTATTATACAAAAGTTATACCACATAAATAAGCACAATAAGTAATGACAATAATAGATCATAAGAAATAGCATGATACAAGCACATAAGCATCCACATTAAGTTGTAGCACATAAGAAATCTCATTAAGTTGTGGTAACAATAGATCATAATAAATAACATGATGCAAGCAGTGAAGCAAGCAAATTAAGTTGTATCACATAAGCAAGCATATTAAGTTGTGGCAACAATAGATAATAAAAAATAACATGACGCACGCACATAAGCAAGCACATTACATTGTAGCACATAAGCAAGCTCGTTAAGTTGTGGCAACAATAATAGATTATAAGAAATAACATGACGCAAACATATAAGAAAGCACATTAAGTATGCATTGTCTATCAAATAGATCCGGTCCATACACAATGAGTATTTGTAACACGTAGATCTGGTCAAAAGCATTAACATTCTAGAGCAAAGTTAGAGAGCCGGTTAGAATCATCAAGATATTGGAACAAAGTTATAGATCTGGTCAAACACATTAAGCTTTAGAGCAAATCCATCGTTCCAGTCGTATACCTTGTGGAGGGCGACCAGGGCTAGCGTTGGCCACCATTGAGGCCGAGGATGAGGCGGGTAGACGGGATAAGCACGAACCAACGACGTAGAGGCCGATGTTGAGGACATAAACATTATAGTGCTAGCCCTGCGGCCTCTAGTGGCTAGCTCTTGCTTCCTCCTCGCTGATCAGGTGAGATTTGAGAACAAAGGAGATGTGGTCCTAAAGAAACGAGGAAGATGTGGAGTGGAGTGGTCTCATTGTTGGTCCAGATATATATAGATTATAGTTGGTATGGTTATATCTGATGGGCCCTAATAGGCCACAAACTCCCATTCAGTTATTATATTTAAAAAGCCGTGTGCAATCTTATATGTCGCAAGCAGTCGTTGTACTGAAAATCGTTAATCGCATACCAAATCTTGTTTATATATCGTGTGCGTATGAGTTTATCCCGCACGCTTTATTTTGTTTTGTACGTCTAAACAAAACTCTCTACCAAGGTAATAACCAAATAACTAGTTCATAACAATTATGCATATATAGTCCAAAAGGGCTCCAATCAAACAAAGTTTTCCTAGCTACTAGTTACAAAAGACCCTAACTTAACAGATTACATTACATAGTTCGTAATAACCAATTAATTAGTACACACTAGCTAACTAATTAGTAAGTACTCACTATACACTAAATGTCTTCCCCGTCGGAGGAGAGAACAATGGCATAGGCGATGTCGCTGGCTCCGCCCTTCCCGGACCCTGACGACCCGTCCTCTAATGCCTTGCGCCTTGCCACAATGGCTTTCCAAATACCCGCAATCTTGTCGAACATATTGACGGGGAACTCCGGGCAGCGCAATGCTTGGCCAGGACCATGAGGAGAAGCCTCTACGCGTTCCGCCTTCTTCTTCTTGGTGGGCAGATGGTCCTCGTGGAGAAACTCGTAATACTGCTCCACCACCAGATACTCCTTGATCTACTCCGCTAGCTCATCCGATGTGTCCTCGTACTCCTCTTCCAAGGAAGACTAACCAGAATACGAGGGGGAGGAACCAATGTCGTGGTCTGGCGGCACGAGAGGGTGCTCCTGCTCCCCAACCGGAGACACTTGCTCCTCCTCCTCTTCCACCAAGAAAGAGATATATATATATATGGCAGTTGTATGTGCAATCCAAAATGATTTTGGAGAGGCTACTCGCCTGAACAGACCAATCTGTTCATTTTGGAGGGTTTTCATATATGCTGCACAGAGAAGCAAATCGTGGCCAGCCAAGCATAGAGCCTTTCCATGTTACCTAGGGCTGCCGCTGTACCACTCAAGACTGAAGGCCATGCACTTCCAACTTCTAATTGACAAGATCGGCTTGCGACTCGCTGGATGGTGGAGAAAAAATGTTGTGGACGAAATTTTCGTGGATGTACGGCTTCTTGATGAACGCGGATTGGCTCGGAGAGACAAGCTCCTGGAGCAACAGAGCCAGATGAAGGGACATCAGTTTTGAGAATGTATGACACGCTATGTATCTCTCGAAACAGGCATACGCCCAGCTTTATAAATAAAGCAACATCCATACAGCATCCAAAGTACACGACAAACGGTCCACACCACAAAGGCCAGAGTTCACACACACAACAAAACACACACCCAAAGCACACAGATACACACGCGCCCAGAGGACGCGCTCAACGGCAGGGAGGAGAAGCAAGTTGGCGCGCCGCCACCAGCAGGTGCTCAATCATCCCATCCAGCCGCGCCCTGTCCCGCTGCCTACTCAACCGGTACCACTGTTTCAAAAAAGCCAAGAATTTGAAGATCGAGTCAGAGGCACGGCGAAGAAAGACACGCTCGATGACCATCTTGTTACAGATGTTCCATAAAGTCCATGTCATCCCTGCAAACACAAACCAGAACAGGCGCCTCCTGTCCTGGAACGCATCCGCCACCAAGAGCAAAGGGACTGCGTAAATCGCGAACAACTCGGGAACCTCAAAGCGCAAGGGCCGTCCACCCACCCAGGGGTCAAGCCAGAAGACGGGGTCTCTCCCATTACCTATGGTAATAGAGAGTCCCTTCCGGATTGTCGGATTGATGTCCTGGATCGATCTCCAAAACTGAGATCCCTCCCGACGATCACAAGCCAGAAGTGGACGCCCACGCAAATACTTCGCTTTGATTAGTTGTAGCCAGAGGCCGCCGTCATCCATCAGGATCCGCCAAACCCACCGAAGCATCAAGGCCACATTCATGTGACGAGAGGAAAGGATACCTATGCCCCCATGGTCCTTGGGGGCACAAATATCCGCCCACTTAACCATATGATACTTTTGGTGGCCGTCGTTAGCCATCCAAAAGAATCGGGACAGCTCCTTGTCAAAGTTGGCGTGCACGCCCTCCTGAAGGATATATAACCCCATGATGTACATGGGGAGGCTGGAGAGACATGAGTCAATGAGGATAGTCTTGCTCCCTTTGGAAGTGAACCTGCCTTGCCATGGCTCAGATTTCGCCTTAACCCGACCCATAAGGGGCTCCAGGTCTCGAGAGAGAATCCTGGTGTCCCTGACTGGCATCCCTAGGTGGTTCATGGGAAAAGAAGCCAGTCGGCAGTTTAGATTATTAGCAATCCTCTGTTGTTCCTCCAAGGTGTAGCCAAGAACCATCACTTCACTCTTGTCAAAGTTAATTTTTAGGCCGGACATGGCCTCAAAGCACAGAAGCAGGAATTTCAGATTGATGATATCCCGCTCTGAGCCCTCCACCATTAGCATGGTGTCATCAGCATATTGGAGGTGGGTCACACCACCTCTAGGGATAAGATGCCCCACCACACCCGAAATGTGGGCGGAAATCTTGGCTTTCTCCATGATTTCCGCAAGGGCATCCACCGCAGCATTAAACAAAATTGGCGAGATTGGGTCCCCTTGTCGCACCCCGCACGAGGGCTTGAAATAGGGGCCCACCTCACCATTTATGTTTATTGTTGTGTTCCCACTCATGACGATCTGCATGATCCATCCTATCATGCGATCATCGAGCCCCCTACGCTGAAGGACCTGGCGAAGGAAGGCCCAATCTAGCCTATCATACGCCTTCTGGAAGTCGAGCTTCAGGAAGACGCCGCGGTGGCGCTTAACCTTTACCACATGGATGATCTCATGGAGAGCCAGGATCCCATCATGGATATATCTTCCTTTAAGAAAGGCAAACTGGTACGGGTGCGTCAGGCGTTCCATGATAGGAGCCAACCTACGTGCACATACTTTAGACATAATCCGTTGGATTACGTTGATTACCGTAATCGGCCTAAACTGCCGAATATCCGTGCCCCCCACAACCTTGGGGATCAGGGTAATCACACCAAAGTTAAGCCGCGCCATCACAAGGGTCCCAACGTAGAATTCCTGGAACATGGGCATCACGACCCCCTGAATATTCTCCCAGAACCTCTGGAAGAAAATAACAGGCAGTCCATCCAGGCCCGGGGCCGAGTTAGCCTTCATTTCCCTGATGGCCTGCCCCACCTCAGCTGGCAAGAACGGGAGCGTGAGCTCCTGGTTCTCCGCGTCGGAAACTCTGGCCCTCTCTGGCCAAAATTCTCCAGCTAACGCGACCCCCGACCCGGGGCCAGCCAAGAAAAGCGCCTTGTAGAAAGAATAAATATGGGAGGTGACGTCCTTGGCTTCCTCCAAGAGTCGCCCCCCTCCCAGAGGCAGGGGATAGAGCACTTCCTACGTCTGCCATTCGCAATGGCATGAAAGTAGGAAGTATTCGCATCCCCTTTGAGGAGCCAGTTTTGGCGGCTCCATTGCCTCCAAAACGTCTCCTCGCCCCTATAAATCTCCATAAGAGAATCCTCCAGGGTGTACCTCTGGAGCCAATCCTCCATAGAGAGACCCACTGTGTCCGCTGCCCTGTCCAGGTCCTGGATGGCAGTCAGGAGGTCACCTTTATTGCGCCGCAACTCGGCCCCAAGGTTGGCCCCCTACCCACGCATGAACTGCCGGGCCAACAGAGCACAAACATGCCAAACATCGACCGCAAACAGAGCTCCCTAGACAGACAAAGCCGCTGCATTCCACTTTGCCTAGACCAACCCTACAAACCCTGGCTGTTGTAGCCAGAAGTTATCAAAGTGGAACCGACTAGGCTTTGGCGGGGAACCGCCACCAGTCGAGAGAAGGAGCGGACAGTGGTCCGAACCGACCCTCGTCACCGCCCGAAGGGAGCACAAGGGGTAGGCCAGTTCCCACTCCACCGATACCAGGACCCGATCCAGCACACTCCTGATCGGGTCCGCCCGGTTGTTAGACCAGGTGTATCGACCCCCTACCCGGGGATCTCTCGCAAGGCAAGCTCCGCAATGCAATCATTAAACATCCGCATCCTAGAGCGATCCACATTCTCCGAGCTCTTCTCCTCCAGGGACCGAATAAGGTTAAAGTCCCCAGCCACCACCACCGGTCTAGTACATCTCCCCACCTTGGCTGAGAGTTCATCCAGGAAAGCAGGGGAGCGACGATGGTCCGCAGGGCCATAGACAATGATCACCTCCCAACTGAGGTTCGATCGTCTATGGGTGAGCTCCATGCTCACAAAGAATTCCCCACAGTCCATGTCCAACACCTCAAAGGTATCCTCTTTAGCACCCAAGAGGATCCCTCCAGAGTGGCCATTGGCCGGCAGCCAATGCCAGACAAACCTGTGGCATCTCAATCCCTGCAGCTTAGGGATCGAGAATTCTTGCCTAATCGTCTCCTGTAAACCCACTATATCAACGTCTTCCTGCCTTAGGTAATCTTTCAGCTGCTGCCTGCGACCATCATGCCCAAAACCGTGGATGTTCCAGTCCAAAAGGAATATCGGGCGACTCATTGGGGCACACTATCAGGGAGAGACCCCTTACGGGGGATAGATCGTGCCCTACCTCCTGTCGAGGGCCTGGACATAGGTTTGGGAGGTCTCCCTCCACTAGTGGAAACGAGGCCTTTGGTTGAGCCTGGAAATGGGCTTTAACACCGGTTCTTCTACGAACCGGTGTTAAAGGGGGGGCCCGTACCAGCGTGGCCCGTGCAGCAAAAAGGATCCCCCCTTTAACACCAATTCATGGCACGAACCGGTGTTAAAGGCCCCTGCACCCAGTGGCCTGCGCAGCCCCCCTTTAACACCGGTTCGTGGCTTGAACCGGGGTTAAAGGGGGGGCTATATAAGACACCGCA
This sequence comes from Avena longiglumis, assembly GCA_030063025.1. NCBI lineage: Eukaryota > Viridiplantae > Streptophyta > Magnoliopsida > Poales > Poaceae > Avena > Avena longiglumis. Next base: position 481,499,774 of record CP125978.1, on the reverse strand, counting down.
GCCCACACCCCACTCTTCCATTTTTTCACTATCTCATTTTGGAGCCTAGCAAGAGGGTGTGAAGTGTGCTAGTTTGTGTTTTTTTATATGCACAAGAGGTGTTCGGTGAAATGCCCGTGAGCTCAAAATAAGTTTTATCGTTGCTCGTTCCTTCTCCGAGGTCAAGAACTATCCTTTCATGTGTCATTGATGTACTATATATATAAATGGTCATCTCCCTATTTATTTTTTATATATATACTATATATTAATGCAGATGAACCGGCAATGGATGTACGGTGACCGCCGCACTTCCGAGTACATTACGGGCCTCCAAAATTTCATCATTGTGGCTAATGCAAACCATGGTCACAATGGTTTTATGTGTTGTCCGTGTGTTCACTGTCAGAACAAGAAAGACTACTCAAATACCAGAACCATTCACGCCCACCTGCTTCAATCCGGTTTCATGCCCAGCTATAATTGATGGACCAAGCACGGAGAAAAAGGGGTTGTGATGGAAGACAACAAAGAAGAAGAGGATGATGACAACTATCATAATATGTATCATGAATATGATGATACTGCAACGGGGGTAGATAATGAAGATCAAGAGGCAGCAGATGGGCCCACTGTTGACGATCTTGGTCGGGCCATTACTGATGCAAAGGAAGAATGTGAAACTGAAAAGGAGAAGGAGAAGCTGGAGCAGATGTTAAAGGATCACAAAACATTGTTGTACCCAACTTGCGAAGATGGCTACAAAAAGCTAGGTACCACACTGGATTTGCTGCAATGGAAGGCAGAGAACGGTGTGACTGACAGCGTATTTCAAAGTTGTTGGTAAAAATGAAGAATCTTCTTCCAAGAAATAATGAGTTGCCCGATAGTACATACCAAGCAAAGAAGGTTGTCTGCCCTCTAGGATTAGACGTGCAGAAGATGCATGCCTGCATTAATGACTGCATCATCTACCGCATTGAGAAGTATGAGAATTTGGATGCATGCCCTGTATGCACTGCACTGCGGTATAAGATCAGACGAGACGATCCTGGCGATGTTGAGGATGAGGCCCCTAGGAAGAAGGTTCCTGCCAAGGTTATGTGGTATGCTCCTATAATACCACGGTTAAAACGTCTCTTCAGAAATAAAGAGCATGCCAAGTTGTTGCGATGGCACATGGAAGACCGTAAGAAAGACGCGATGTTGAGACACCCCGCTGATGGGTCACAGTGGAGAAAAGTCGAGCGAGAGTACCCGGACTTCGCATGTGACGCAATGAACTTAAGGTTTGGTCTAAGTACATATGGCATGAATCCTTTTGGTGAGCAGAGCTGCAGTCACAGCACCTGGCCTGTGACTCTATGTATCTATAACCTTCCTCCTTGGTTGTGTATGAAGAGGAAGTTCATCATGATGCCAGTGCTCATCCAAGGCCCGAGGCAACCCGGCAACGACATTGATGTGTACCTAAGGCCATTAGTTGAAGAACTTTTACAGCTGTGGGCCAAACCAGGTGTACGTATGTGGGATGAGCACAAAGGGGAGCCATTTGACCTACGAGCATTGCTTTTCGTAACCATCAATGATTGGCCTGCTCTTAGTAACATTTTAGGGCAGACAAACAAGGGATACAATGCATGCACACACTGTTTAGATGAGACTAAAAGTGTATATTTGGATAAATGTAAGAAGGTTGTGTACCTAGGGTATCGTCGATTTCTTACGAACTCGCATCCAAAGAAGAAAGAAAGGCAAGCATTTCAAACGTCTGACAGAACCCCGGAGGAAGCCAGTCCTCCGTACCGGTGAGGAGGTATTTGGTATGGTCAAGGACCTAGAAGTAATCTTTGGAAAAGGTCCTGGCAGTCTATCTGTTCTGAATGACGATGCCGGACATGCGCCCATGTGGAAGAAGCAATCTATATTTTGGGACATACCCTATTGGAAAGTCTTAGAGGTCTGCTCTTCAATCGACGTGATGCACTGACGAAGAATGTTTGCGTGAACTTGCTAGGCTTCCTAGGAGTGTATGGGAAGACAAAAGATACACCGGAAGCACGGCAGGACCAGCAACGTCTGAAAGATCCTGAAGAGCCTATGCATCCTGAGAACAAGAAGGGTAAACGATGCCACTTAACTCCTGCCAGCTACGCTCTTACCAAATCAGAGAAGGAAATCTTTTTTGAATGCCTGAGCAGTATCAAGGTCCCGTCTGGCTTCTCGTCGAATATAAAGGGAATAATAAATATGGCAGAGAAAAAATTCCAAAACCTGAAGTCTCATGACTTCCACGTGATTATGACACAATTTCTTCCGATTGCATTGAGGGGGCTTCTACCTGAAAATGTTTGAGTACCCATTGTGAAGCTATGTGCATTCCTCAATGCAATATCTCAGAAGGTAATCGATCCAGAAAGCCTACCAGGGTTACAGACAGATGTGGCCCAATGTCTTGTCAGCTTTGAGTTGGTATTCCCACCATCCTTCTTCAATATTATGACGCAACTCCTGGTTCACCTAGTAGAAGAGATTTCCATTCTCGGTCCTGTATTTTTACACAATATGTTCCCCTTTGAGAGGTACATGGGAGTCTTAAAGAAATATGTTCATAACCGTGCTAGGCCAGAAGGAAGCATCTCCAAGGGTTATGTAACATAGGAGGTCATTGAGTTATGTGTTGGTTTTATTCCTGACCTTAAGGCGATTGGTGTTCCAGAATCACGACATGAGGGGAGATTATGTGGAAAAGGCACTCTAGGATGTAAAGCAATGATATGTAGGGACGGGCATTCTCTCAATCAATTACACTACATGGTTTTACAAAGATCTATCTTGGTTGCCCCATATATCAATGAACACAAAAATTTAATACGCCTCAAACACCCGGGACAGTCTGATGAATGGATTATAAGTGAACACATGGCGAGTTTTGGCGGCTGCCTGCAAAGACTTCTCACGAATAACACCACTATTGGGGATCAGCTGTACTTGTTGTCCAGGACACCATCTTCGACTGTATGTACTTTCCAAGGGTACGAGATAAATGGGAATACATCTTACACGATAGGCCAAGATAAAAAGAGCACCATCCAAAATAGTGATGTCCGCTTCGATGCAGCAGAAGACAATGGGCAAAAGACCACGTATTATGGGTTCATAGAGGAGATATGGGAACTTGACTATGGACCTAATTTTAAGGTCCCCTTGTTTCGATGCAAATGGGTCAAGCTAACAGGAGGAGGGGTTGAGGTAGACAAGAAGTACGGAATGACAACAGTGGATCTCAACAATCTTATGAAGGTAGACAAGAACTTAGACGAACCATTCGTCTTAGCCAATGATGTGGCTCAGGTTTTCTATGTGAAGGACATGTCTACCAAACCGAAAAAAAAGAAAAAATAAGCAAACAGATACATCACACGATGAGCCAAAGCGTCACATAGTTCTTTCAGGGAAAAGAAACATCGTGGGAGTGGAGGACAAGACAGACATGTCAGAAGATTATAATAAGTTTGATGAAATTCCGCCCTTCAGAGTGAAGACTGACCCAACCATCCTGTTAAACGGTGCTGATACTCCATGGTTACGGCCGACGCGATCATAAGATTGACTATATGTATTAATTGAGCCATTTTTGGCACACATATGTATTTCAACATGGAAATCAATGTCATATTTCTTCTGTTAACAGTATATGTATTACATGAGACATTTTTCTTCCTTCTATTTCTTCCCTCCATTTTTCTTCCCGCCATTTTTCTTCCCGCCATTTTTTCCCGCTATTTTTCTTCCCGCCATTTTTCTTCCCGCCATTTTTTCCCGCCAGTTCTTCCCTCCAGTTCTTCCCGCCAGTTCTTCACTATATATATATATATATATGTAGGGTTGGCCTCCATTGTCATTGCACATCTCTAGACTCATATCTGCAATCTCATCACTCTTTCCCATGGCTTCCACCGTATCACTAACCCCTAGGGAGGCGGAGGCGCTTTGCGCCTCGAACTACCCCTGCCCGCCTTGCTACTGTGTCCCCGTCGACTGGATGCTTAGCTCCGGAGGCGTGCCGGTTCCTCCTGTCCCTCTAGGTGTGGCGCGTCGGATGGCCATCACGAACCACTACTAATTCAAGCTCACGCCAGAGCAGCGGAGGAATCCCATATGGCATCCCGACTATTTCCCCACTTGGGAAGCCTTCTTCGTGGATCGGCGTGAGAGGGCGCTCGCTAGGCACGAGGAGGACGGCCCACCTCCTCCGAACTTCAACGAGGCCGGCCGTCGGCTATGGTGGCGTGGTCGGACTCTCCAAAGCGTCATGGCCTATGACACTGCCGCAGACTCTAACCCCCGTCTGCGCTACCCTCAAGTCCAGCCCACGCGTACTCAGGCTTCAAGGTTCAATTACGGCGACCCCGACGACGACAGCGATGACGGCGGCGGCGAGTACGAAGACTACAGTGGCGAGTATTACATGTGTAGGCAGGAGCATGACTGAATCACTCCAACATTTCTAAACAAGTTCGGCCTATTGTTACTTAATTTGGCCATGTATCTTAATTTTCAGTTCTTTTATGTATCTTAATTTTCAGTCATGCTTTATGTAACTTACTATTATTTGCATTCTGTATTTTAATTCCAGTTCTATCTCCTTCACAAAATGACCTATCTCTTTCGAGATTTCTTGGCTTTCGGGTTAAAAGAAAAATTCCTGCCGAATCGGCAGGAAGTGGGTCAGATATGAACTACAGGTACATGATACGATGCTCATGATTTTTTACAAAAATCATTTTTAGGTTCACAATATGCTATTTTATCAAAAATCCAATGCAAGTTGAGCGAGGCTTGGCCCCGAGCTAAGAATCTTCATGCCCGTTGTTCGACAAAGTTTGACGATAGTTTAAAACGGGGATAAAAAAATAAAAAGAGATCGAAACAGTGTGAAACCTTCGCGTGGTGTTATATTATGTGACATAGTTAGAAGGAAAAATCTCAAACTTGGTATATTGATTATGTCTCAAAAAAACCTTCACAAAATGACCTATCTTATTCGAGGTTTCTTGGCTTTCGGGTCAAATGACCAATATTATGGCTAGAATCAAGGCATAGTTTGTGATAATATGGCCATATTGTGCATACATGTGCATCATGGCATGGCAAACAATGTTGCAAGAGGAAGTTTTCCTTTTTATCACACCAAAAGGCATTTTCCATTTTCCGAGCATAAAAAACGGACGGTTTTGTGAAGCAACCACCAAATGGCTAATTCAAAAAACCACCACCACATTTTACAAAAATACTAGACCATCTTATATGGACAATGTACCAACAGGGGAATCTGAAACCTTTCCGTCCACCTCTGGTGAAAAAGACAAATTCCTGCCGAATCGGTAGGAAGTGGGTCAGATATGAACTACAGGTACATGATACGATGCTCATCATTTTTTACAAAAATCATTTTTAGGTTCACAATATGCTATTTTATCAAAAATCCAATGCAAGTTGAGCGAGGCTTGGCCCCGAGCTAAGAATCTTCATGCCCGTTGTTCGACAAAGTTTGACGATAGTTTAAAACGGGGATAAAAAAATAAAAAAAGATCGAAACAGTGCGAAACCTTCACATGGTGTTATATTATGTGACATAGTTAGAAGGAAAAATCTTAAACTTGGTATATTGATTATGTCTCAAAAAACCTTTACAAAATGACCTATCTCATTCGAGGTTTCTTGGCTTTCGGGTCAAATGACCAATGTTATGGCTAGAATTAAGGCATAGTTTGTGATAATATGGCCATATTGTACATACATGTGCATCATGGCATGGCAAACAATGTTGCAAGAGGAAGTTTTCCTTTTTATCGCACCAAAAAGGCATTTTCCATTTTCCGAGCATAAAAAACGGACGGTTTTGTGAAGCAACCACCAAATGGCTAATTCAAAAAACCACCACCACATTTTATAAAAATACTAGACCACCTTATATGGACAATGTACCAACAGGGGGATCTGAAACCTTTCCGTCCACCTCTGGTGAAAAGACAAATTCTGCTTGAATCGGTAGGAAGTGGGTCGATATGAACTACGTGTACATGATACGATGCTCATGATTTTTTACAAAAATCATTTTTAGGTTCACAATATGCTATTTTATCAAAAATCCAATGCAAGTTGAGCGAGGCTTGGCCCCGAGCTAAGAATCTTCATGCCCGTTGTTCGACAAAGTTTGACGATAGTTTAAAACGGGGATAAAAAAAGAAAAAAAGATCGAACAGTGCGAAACTTTCGCGTGGTGTTATATTATGTGATATAGTTAGAAGGAAAAATCTCAAAATTGGTATATTGATTATGTCTCAAAGAAACCTTCACAAAATGACCTATCTCATACGAGGTTTCTTGGCTTTCGGGTCAAATGACCAATGTTATGGCTAGAATCAAGGCATAGTTTGTGATAATATGGCCATATTGTGCATACATGTGCATCATGGCATGGCAAACAATGTTGCAAGAGGAAGTTTTCCTTTTTATCGCACCAAAAAGGCATTTTCCATTTTCCGAGCATAAAAACGGACGGTTTTGTGAAGCAACCACCAAATGGCTAATTCAAAAAACCACCACCACATTTTACAAAAATACTAGACCACCTTATATGGATAATGTACCAACAGGGGGATCTGAAACCTTCCCGTCCATCTCTGGTGAAAAAGACAAATTCCTGCCGAATCGGCAGGAAGTGAGTCAGATATGAACTACAGGTACATGATACGATGCTCATGATTTTTTACAAAAATCATTTTTACGTTCACAATATGCTATTTTATCAAAAATCCAATGCAAGTTGAGCGAGGCTTGGCCCCGAGCTAAGAATCTACATGCCCGTTGTTCGACAAAGTTTGACGATAGTTTAAAACGAGGATAAAAAAAGAAAAAAAGATCGAACAGTGCGAAACCTTCGCGCGCTGTTATATTATGTGACATAGTTAGAAGGAAAAATCTCAAAATTGGTATATTGATTATGTCTCAAAGAAACTTTCACAAAATGACCTATCTCATTCGAGGTTTCTTGTCTTTCGGGTCAAATGACCAATGTTATGGCTAGAATCAAGGCATAGTTTGTGATAATATGGCCATATTGTGCATACATGTGCATCATGGCATGGCAAACAATGTTGCAAGAGGAAGTTTTCCTTTTTACCGCACCAAAAAGGCATTTTCCATTTTCCGAGCATAAAAAACGGACGGTTTTGTGAAGCAACCACCAAATGGCTAATTTAAAAAACCACCACCACATTTTACAAAAATACTAGACCACCTTATATGGACAATGTACCAACAGGGGATCTGAGACCTTTCTGTCCACCTCTGGTGAAAAAGACAAATTCCTGCCGAATCGGTAGGAAGTGGGTCAGATATGAACTACAGGTACATGATACGATGCTCATGATTTTTTACAAAAATCATTTTTAGGTTCACAATATGCTATTTTATCAAAAATCCAATGCAAGTTGAGTGAGGCTTGGCCCCGAGCTAAGAATCTTAATGCCCGTTGTTCGACAAAGTTTGACGATAGTTTAAAACAGGGATAAAAAAAGAAAAAAAGATCGAACAGTGCGAAACCTTCGCGTGGTGTTATATTATATGACATAGTTAGAAGCAAAAATCTCAAAATTGGTATATTGATTATGTCTCAAAGAAACCTTCACAAAATGACCTATCTCATACGAGGTTTCTTGGCTTTCGGGTCAAATGACCAATGTTATGGCTAGAATCAAGGCATAGTTTGTGATAATATGGTCATATTGTGCATACATGTGCATCATGGCATGGCAAACAATGTTGCAAGAGGAAGTTTTCCTTTTCATCGCACCAAAAAGGCATTTTCCATTTTCCGAGCATAAAAACGGACGGTTTTGTGAAGCAACCACCAAATGGCTAATTCAAAAAACCACCACCACATTTAAAAAAATACTAGACCACCTTATATGGACAATGTACCAACAGGGGGATCTGAAACCTTTCCGTCCACCTCTGGTGAAAAAGACAAATTCGAACTACAGGTACATGATACAATGCTCATGATTTTTTACAAAAATCATTTTTAGGTTCACAATATGCTATTTTATCAAAAAACCAATACAAGTTAAGCGAGGCTTGGCCCCGAGCTAAGAATCTTCATGCCCGTTGTTCGACAAAGTTTGACGATAGTTTAAAACGGGGATAAAAAGAAAAAAGACCGAAACAGTGCGAAACCTTCGCGTGGTGTTATATTATGTGACATAGTTAGAAGGAAAAATCTCAAACTTGGTATATTGATTATGTCTCAAAAAACCTTCACAAAATGACCTATCTCATTCGAGGTTTCTTGGCTTTCGGGTCAAATGACCAATGTTATGGCTAGAATCAAGGCATAGTTTGTGATAATATGGCCATATTGTGCATACATGTGCATCATGGCATGGCAAACAATGTTGCAAGAGGAAGTTTTCCTTTTTATCGCACCAAAAAGGCATTTTCCATTTTCCGAGCATAAAAAACGGACGGTTTTGTGAAGCAACCACCAAATGGATAATTCAAAAAGCCACCACCACATTTTACAAAAATACTATACCACCTTATATGGACAATGTACCAACAGGGGGATCTGAAACCTTTCCGTCCACCTCTGGTGAAAAAGACAAATTCCTGCCGAATCGATAGGAAGTGGGTCAGATATGAACTACAGGTACATGATACGATGCTCATGATTTTTTACAAAAATCATTTTTAGGTTCACAATATGCTATTTTATCAAAAATCCAATGCAAGTTGAGTGAGGCTTTGTCAGATTCAAGTGTATACAAAAGATGCGGCATTTAAATATCCAAACAATTCAAAAATGTTAATACAAAATAAAATATGATTTTATCTAATAAAATAGGGTTAGATTCCTTTTTAGATGGTTAATATTTCTTATGTTCAAAGTTTTAGGATTTGACAATTTATTTTTGTTTGAATTGAATAATCAAAATTTATATGTAAGTGTTTTAATCATTTTGAAATTTTTCATCTAAAGTAAATATAAAATGTTTTTACATGAATGGATAGATATTATTTTTCTGAAAATTATGATATATTATTCATATTTTTCTGAGTTGAAATGAATAAGATATGAATTTTCTAAATTCATATCCTATTTTTTGAATTATAAATGCCCCCACCCCTTTAATGCATGAAATAAATGCCCCCCTTTAACACCGGTTCCAGCCACGAACCGGTGTTAAAGAAGCGCATTATTCGTTTACAAGACGCCTTCTTTAACACGGTTCGTGGTTGAACCGTGTTAAAGGCGCGAATGAATTTCCCTTTAACACGGTTCTGGTGGAACCGGTGTTAAAGGGGATATATCTTAGTGCGTTCCTCTCCCCCAGCCAGAGTTGATCGAGCACAAAGATGAGAGCGCTGAGAGAGCGTAGTCACCGCCACCGCGACATTCGCCGTCATTGCCACCGCCACTGCCCGCCGTCAGTGCCCGCCGCCCGGCCCACATGAGTTACCACCACAAGTGGCCAAGCCAAGAATCCTCGGGAGCGGTGCCTCCGCCCACTCATGGCGAGCCTCCGTGGCCAAGCGCCACCACTCGCCACCGACCTGTCCTCGCCAAGCCACTCACGCCACCCTCACGGTAGTAGTTATTAATTAGTTATAATTAAGTGTGTAGTTATTATTAGAATTTTGTTATTGTATTAAGTTTAGGGTTAGTATTATTTTAGGGTTATTATATGTGGATTCGCAATAGATTTCTACTTGTTATTGTATTATTAGTAGTTTAGTGTTAGTATTAGTTTAGGGTTTATTTAGTTTAGGGTTATTAGTTTAGGGTTTATTTAGTTTAGGGTTATTTAGTTTAGGGTTATTTATTTAGTGTATTTAGTTTAGGGTTATTTAGTGTATTTTATAGTTAGTATTAGTTTAGGGTCGTCACCTCGCTGCTCTGCAAGCGCCGTCGCTGGCCGTTGTTGTTAACGTCGCTCCGGTGACCCCTAGGTAGTGGCGCCGCCCGTTTTAGGTAGGCCGCATCACGCTAAGGCGAACCTGCTACCTCGCGCGCCCTAGGGTTTGGACCCCTCTCATATGCATCCGGGATTTCTTCGAATTAGGGTTTGGACCCCTTGGAACTCGTTTAAAATGATCAAGCATCCTTAGGGTTTTAATTTCATTTGTGTATTTATTTGTGTATTTTTGTAAGAATAATATGTATATTTGTGTATGAATCCAAGTCCACTTGAATGTTTACTCTCTTACTCTAGATAATATTATGTCGTCGACCCTGACCTCCTCTGTCCTCGCCGAGCCCACGTCGTGCTGGTTCGAACGCACACCCCCACGCATCCCGGCCCCGCTCTCGCCCTAGCGCCACCACCTCTCGTTGTAAATATAGCATTATAATAACCATGCTATGTTAATCAACTTTCATGACAAGTTAATTAGAATAAGTAAATGTACCCTCTCATATGAATCGGGGGTTTCTCCGAATTAGGGTTTGGAATGACCAAGCATGTATTAGGGTTACATTTCAATACTTTTAACCTGTCATATCATCATCTTTTCTTGAGCATTTCAATAGATGTATTACTGATATTTGTGTGACCATATTTTGTTTTAGAAACTATGGATCCACTCAGTAGAAACCTTGAAGATGAAGAAATAATGGAGAACATGATCCACGAGGACACCTCACAATATCTGAACTTGGAGGGACATGATGATAGCTCAAGTAGTCATGGAGAAGATGACGACTCCCGTGAACGCACTTTAGTGATTACAAAGTCTTTCGAGGTATATGCATGGATTAAGCCTCTGCTGACTTGCACCGATTGATTTGTATATATGTAAATGTATTAATTAACGCTTCTTTCTTCTTTTAGCCCTCTGGATCGACCAGCCAGCAACAATCTTCTTCTACGAAAAAGAGCAAGCGAGGTGCGAGCCATCGGTTGAAAGATCGTGCAAAGTTCACGATCGAAGCAGTCCGTGTTGATGGCAGGCCGATGGAGCCCAATAAGGCTGCAGACAAATTTGTACATCAGACTGGAGTTCTTTTTAGGGACCAAATCCCAATCATAATTTAAAATTGGAATAAGCAAAAGAAGGGCGACGCTACCTTTGTTGATGAAAGATCCAAAGAAACGCTTTGGAATTCGCTGTTGGTAAATTTCACCCTTCCGCCAGAGGACGATGAAAACAAACCGGTTATAAAGGAAAAGGTCAAAGAGTGGACTCTAAAGAAGATGGCTGATGCTTTCCGCAACTGGAAGACAAAATTGAACAAATTTGTCAAAGATCGCGAGACTCCAGATTTCGAAGACGCATATTATGCGAAGATAAGACCTCACTGGCACGAATTTGTGGCATACAAGGAAGGTGCTATAGCTACAGAGAGGTCAGAAACCAATACGCTAAATGCCCAGAAGAAGGAATATCACCAGATGACGGGGTCAGGTGGCTACATATCTCAGAGGCCTAAGTGGGAGGAAGCTAAGAAGGCCCTGCGCGAGAGAGGGATCACACCCCAGACACATGGGTGGGACCTACGTGCAAAGACTTGGTTCTACGGAATCGGGAAAGGTTGGACCCAGAAACAGGATTGTGTATCTTTCCAACCCTCCTTGCCAAACCCGTCACTGAACTCATCACGGCATAAGAGGAAACAGCCGCCAGGACCTTCCATCCCGACAGAGAGAATGACCAGCTCACACGCGCCATCGGTAAAAAAGAACACCCTGGACATGCACGAGGCACAGGGGGTATGACGTGGAAGGATGGGTTTGTCGAGTGGGGCGACTCTTATAGATGGCACGGCAGAAAAGAAAAAGATCGTACAGAGCGGATGACACAGATAGAACATGCACTTGTGGCGTTGCAGGCGCAAGTGAATGCACAACAGAGCCATCAAGCTACCGGCCCATCTCAGCGGCATGAAGAGACTGCATTGGAAGCTGCCGGAGGCCCAGACTCTGCGCGGAAAAGCAGCGTGGCTTCCACGGAGAACGTGCAGCCCACGCTTGAAATGGTGGGTCCTCGATACCCCGTGGATGAGATCACGAAGAGCGAACACGCTGAGCTGCATGTGAGATTAATGGGCTTATCCATTAAGGTGGATGTCGGCTATGCCTTACCTCCTGTAGCTGGTGGAACTTACCACTGCCGACCGATTCCAGATGGCTATTCTATTGTCGGGGTGGATGAGGTTGTGCAGGAATATGAGGAAGCACAACTTGACCATGCTACAGGTGAAGGGGAAACTCAACTCAAATTTACCATTCTTTGGAAGAAGGAACACATCGTGCTTCCAAATTGGAGGACATTGGCACCCCCCGTCTCCTGACCACAGCCAGTCTGAGCCACTTCACCATCTCTGGCTGCAGCCATCTTGTGGCCAGCCATCTCGCCTGCTCACCATCTCCGACGCTCAGCCATCTCCTCAACAGAAGCGGAAGAGCACCGCCACGAAGAGCATCACTAGCACCGCCACAAAGAAATCCAGGAAACCATACGCCAAAGAGTTCAAAAACTACCCCGCAGCCTTCGCCAAGCCATTGCGGTTTTACCGTGGAATCGCAGCGACGAGGAGACCAATAGGATCTCGGAAGAAGAGGTCAAGAAATTCTTTGCACCTAGACGGGCCGAGCCAAAGGAGAAAATAGATCCGGCGGTGGTGGAGAAGTTTTACAAAAATCTTTTGAAACCTGAAACCCCACTTGTGTCGTACTATGAGCGCCAGATTTTGAAGGGGGATGCAAGGCGCCGTAGGGAGACTGAAAGTAGCAGTCGTGCGACACCCCAGAAAACAGTTCTCATGCTCGGAGAGCAGGAAAACCAATCATGCGCCCCGCTCCAAGTGTTCGACACAGGACGCCTCCTCCGTAAATGATTACGAGGCGAGCTACAAAGAAAGGCCAATGAGATGGGGATGACTTACATTGCATACTTGAACATCATGGGAGACAACTTGCCCAAAGACGATGCCAACCCCATACAGCCATGGAAGTATGGGAAGAATCTCGTCAAGAAAGAGGAGCTCAAGAATCTACCAACAAAGATGCGAAGATTGCACAAGTGGTACCTTGATTTCTGCAAGACGAGAAAGGAAGAATGGATCAAGGCGCATATAAGAGATCAGATTTTCTTGTGCGGAGACGACGCGATCACCTTCAACATTCAATACTTGCATTTTCTATTCAATCAGAAGGAACTCGACAAAGCTGCCATCAGCCTTTATTGTGTGTAAGTATTATTTCTTTAATTTCTATCACATCTCATTCAATTCATTAATTGCATGTATATATATATGCCCACCATATATTTATATATATACTATTATGCAGTAAAAAGGTTATGGAATGCATGAAAGGAGGCCCTTTTGACATTGGGTTCGTTGACCCAAATAGAGTTCATGAACAAGTGGTAAGAGACAAACCCGGGCAAACAGAAGATTTCTTGCTAAGGTCTTTACTGAGACAACAAACCAAAAGGGAAATACTATTGCCTTACAACTTCTCGTGAGTACTGTTACCCTCTCTTGTATACATTATGTTTCGGCTTACTCGATGTTAAGTTTAACTGATAATGAGTTATGCGTGCGTAGGTTCCACTTTATTCTGCTAGTCATTCAACCTGACTCAGGAAAAGTCCTTGTCATGGACTCGTTACGAAAAGAAAAAGAGCTATGGACAGACTTTAGAGAGATGCTCCATAGGTAATTTCAATCATATTATCGCACTAGATCGGCAACTTTCGTGACAACAAGTAATTAATTACTCCTTTATCCATTTTCTTTGCCGGACAGGGTTTGGAAAAGGTTGTGAGCGGCGTGGGTGAATGGTCAGAAGAACTAAAATTTGTAGACCAAAATGTAAGTAATACTAGCTAGGTCTGCGTATCTCTTTGATTCTTCTTCCAATTCCATTATATCATGTTTTATTGATTATTATTTTGATTGAACTCTCTATTCTCGTAAAGTGCACGCATCAGGGACACGGCAATAACTTATGTGGGTACTATGTTTGCGAGTTCATTCGCAACACGATATGTGCGACGGGCCAAGCCGCACTAGAACAACTTAGAGTAAGTAAACAAAGTACACAACATTATTTTATTACCATCAATTCATTGAGTTTTATTCTTATATATATATTGACCCCATTCTTCATATATATTTAGATCAAACGGATGCGATACCAACTCCTACCATTTGACGCATACGAGCCATTCAAGAGGAATTGGCGGGTTCATACTTGATGAGGTCGTCACGCTTTGCGGAGAACTCTTTAGATATCCACCAAAATGAATGTCGATATATGCTTGAACGTGTTTGTCTTGTACTTGATGCTTCAACGCTTTGGAGAATACCACACAATGACGATGTTGTGTATAATAATATTTGCTTAATTATTCATGTACTCGTATGTACCGATGACGATGTATGTGTATACCGCTCCCGATCGATTCCCCTCCCCGCCCCGCCACAAGTAAATACGCCTTAATGGGGCAGGGCGAACTCGTCATGCGCGAGATTTAGGCCGTTTTCCTGCCGCGGTAGAACTAAGCTTTAACACCGGTTCGTGTTTAACCGGTGTTAAAGAACTCGAAAGGCCGCGGCATCGGCGCCACTATTTAACACCGGTGTGTTAAAGGGCGGGGCCTCTAACACCGAAACCGCAATAGCGGTTCTATAACCGATGTTAGAGGGTCCTCCAAACCGGTGTTAGAGGGGTACATGTGCACTAGTGCCCTCTTCCCCCCCCCCCCGCCTGGGGGGTCGTGAGGGAGATCTCCGCACCCATAGGACGAGGTGTACTACCCCCTAGTCACCGGGCCCTGAAGCCTAGTGCTAGTGGAGGCTTGAAGGTTAGCCAGCTTCTCCTGCTCCGCCTGAGCACGAGAGGCTGCCAGAACCCCCTCATAGACCTCGTTCGCCTTCATTGCAGCGATCTGCTCTAAGCGGGGGATGCGTTCCCCACGGAACACAATCCCGCTATCCCTGGACACAATAGCCAACTTCTCCTCTGGAACATCTGCCAAGAACGAGAACCTGGACCCAGAAGGAGGAGAAGAAACAAAAGTAGGGGAAGGAGGACATGACGTACCAGGGTCAAGGTTGCGGGACGCCGCCAGCGCCTCTGCCTTCTCAAGGACAGTCGGCTCTCGCCCCTCTCCGCCGGTCCTGGCTCTCGCCGTAGCAATCCTGGCACTGGCGCGAGAAGGCGAAGGAGGGGGGCGAAGACGACGCGAGGGGTGAGCCTTGACTGTCGCCTCGGGAGTGTCGGGGAAGACAGAGAGTGACACCGCTGGGGGGAGCCGGGGCTCCGATCGCCAGCTTCGCAGGTGAAGCCAGCGGGGAACCCTGGGAGAGAGTATAGCACACTGCCCCGGGGGAGCGAGGGGAAGAAGGCGGCACCACCACCATGCCCTCACTAGAGGAAGCCAGAGTCGTCGTGTGACTGGACCGCGGACCAGACTGGGCCTTTGCCCATCCAGATGTAACTACCTCGGTGAATTACGCTCCTAGATACAAGCCTGGATGAGCGGTAGTGGTTGAAATAGTACGGTGGGGCCCCAAAAGCCACTCACGGGTAGACCTTTTGGCCGTCCCAACCACTCCCAACTCAACGGGACCTATACGGGCGGCGTAATCGGCAGGCGAAGGGATCAACTACATACACAAATGAGTATGTATGCAAGCCACCATGCAAAAGTACATCAAAGCCATTCCATCTAGAAAGAAAGGAAATATAGCAACGCCATATGGCAAGATTCAAATGACTTAGATAGATATAATATTTTAGGATAATTCCTCATACATCACACATCAGAGTACCAAGCGGAAGCGGCAAAACAAAGTCCGAGTACGGATAAGAAGCAAATCGGCATAAGATGCCATAGAAATAAGCACATCCCGCCCACAGATCTCACGGATCCCCGTTCCCGGAATCTCTACACCGAACGATCGTTGCCCACATCATCAGCCTCTTCCACCCAGTATCCGTCCTGCGAGGGTACCTGTTCATCTGAACCAATAATTTATCGTGTGAGACCCTAAGGGTACTCAGCAAGTCTTAATGCCTCTAAAGGGGACACAACCTGGGGTGACGCAATTGCAGCAAAAAGGTAAACCCTAGCAGTTCTATAGATACTCGCTCACCATCTGCCTAACCAAAGATAGACGGATGTCCGTGAATTAAGGACAACAGTTATAACAGTAATTTCATCAGATCCATCCTCCTCCTCGCTTACCAACGAGGAAGCGGACGAACAACCCCCCATCCGTTGGAAATTTTATTAACCATTCCATGAGTGTTGCACTATTTACTAGTCAAATTACTTAGTCAGATTAAAGCGGTACTTTAGTTATGCTTGTCTATGATCGAGAAACTGTGCTCCAAGTCGTCCATAACCGCGGACACGGCTTTCAGAAAGTTTTACCGCAGGGTGCACAAATAGCAACACACACTCGCTCAACCTCGAAAAACCAAATCAAACCCAACGAGGCCTTCACGACAAAGCAATCACAGATTCAGAATTATTTGAGGGCCACCCTTAAAGTAGAACCTCAAGAACGGCCGGCTCCGAGACGGACTCAAGGTTGTGGGGACGGCTGTAAACGATCGGGAACCCGAAGTGTGACTGGCTTGTCGATACCGGAATCGCTACGATCCTAAGATGCAGTGTGCTCCTCGCACAATCAGAATACAAAAGTAGCATGGCATAAGCAGGATAGTAAATAAAACCTCAAACTAGTTTGTGGCCCCAAGAAATAAGAATGAATCAAGCTCGCCTGGGGGGTCCCATATACCTCCGGATGTGGATAGCGAATATTCTTGAAACAGGAATCAAGTACTCGGGGCCTTACGGACACAAGTGAGCAGAAAACCAAATAGCGATGTTGCTCACCGTGCCACTTTCATTAGTTATCCCATTACTACTCAAAGTTAAGTTGTTTAGGTACCTCATTATCCATCGACTCACATACCCTACATGTTGTTCTACGACTGCATGGCTCAAACAACTCCTGTAGTAATGGCTCATGGGATGGAGGAACAAGCTTGGTGGGTTTAAAATAAAGGCTATGCAATACTTGGGATTCGATTTAATGCAATCGCGACTCAATGATGCAAGAATAAGATAGAGGCAATAGGTCGTATGTATGCAAGCATGTGGTAGTGCTTGCACGGCAACTCGCTTGAAGCGAGAGACGGATCTGGGTAGTGCTCCTGGTTCTCTTGATATATCCCCTGCTCAGCGTCTATCCGAAGAAGAACCAAACAAACAAGGGCCAACATAAATAAAGAGCGCAAATATAGGAATAAAATGCGACAAGCAAACAATCATGCCATGATGAATGATGCACAAGTTGCATGGCAATAAAGTAGCATGTCATGGGTGAGGTGTAGAACACAAGAAGTAACATTTTTATGGGGTTTTGGTCCCATTTTATTGTCATAATAGTTGCTGTATACTTTATATTTATATGATGCATGCTGCAATTGAAGTCATGGATAGCATAAACAGAAAGGTCTCGTCGAGCTGATCATTTTATACATATCATTTGCTCAATTCGGAGTTATAAATCAAAAGTTATTAATTTATTAAGTTCCGGTGGCATTTGTGGTAATTTAACTCAACTTGGAATTTTAAATGTGCAAAAGGTAATTTGAATATCATATTTGAAATCCTCACATTTTTCTGGTCTCAAAACATATATTATTTATATTATTTGGATTCTTAATTTAAAAGTTATTTGAAAACAGATTTATATTTGAATTTGAATTAATTTGAATTTATTTAGAATTAAAACAGACAGGCTGCTGGACTTTTGGTACCCAGCAGGTCCTACCCACTGTCGCTGACGGGTGGGGCCTGGCTGGCTGGCCCATCACGCGCACAGGTCAAAAAGGAAGGGGACTGCGGGTTTATTGCCAGGTTTGTCGGGAGCCTTTTTGCAAAACGGCAGAGACACAGACAGGTGGGGCTTGGGATCGCGGGATGAGCGGCAAAAAGACCAGGGGGTTAAGCGCAAAGTGGGCACGGCCCACTGTTGATATTCTCTCCGCCGGTGCAGTGGCGAGTGGATCGAACCAGCGCCGGGCTTCGAGGGCGAGCGCCGGCCGCTCGTGGTTGGTGTCGTGAGGGTCGCGTGACCTAGGTAAGCGTTCTTGTGGCAGCGCCAGCGGAAGCGCCAGGCGGAGATGCTCGATGAAACGAACGACGCCGACAGGAAACGAAACAGAGCCGGAGCATGTCCAGGGGGTTCGGGGGCTCACCGCGAGGGCGTCGGCGTAGGTGGAACGGCTCGAGGGGGTCGTGATCTTCGGCGAGGCTGGCGCGCCGGCGTCTAGGGTTTCGCGGCGGGGCGCGCTGGTTCTGGTGGCTCCGGTCCGTCTCCTCCACGTCGCCGGGCTCAGGGCGAAGCAGGGGCACCTCGTCGTCTTCCTCGTCAGCCTCAACAGCTCGCCCGCCTCCCGGATCGATGTAGACTAGAGGTAGCCGACGATGGTGGCCGGCGATGGCGGTGAAGAAAGGAGGGGCAGAGGGAAACGAGGAAGGGCCGCTGGGCGGGATCTGGGGAGGCTAGAGGGGCGAGGGGAGGATAAGAACGAGAGGGGCAGGTGAGGTTGCGTGGGGGAGGGGAAGATGGAAAAGGTGGCCTCGGTGCCACCTTTCTCCTCCCTCACGTGATCGGCCAGGGCAGGGGTAGCTAGGTGGGGAGAGCTGCCAGGTAGGGCCAGGGAGGAGGGAGCTCGGGGTGGGGCAGGCCAGGCAGAGAGAGAGAAAGGAGAGGGGGTGGGTTCGGTTAGGAGCTAGGTTAGAGGGATGGCTCGGTTTAGGGTTGGTCTTAGGGTTTGGTAGGGTTGGGTATGGGTAGCTCGGCCAACAGAGAGAGGGGCTAAGTGGGGCATGCATGCTAGGGAGAGAGGAGAGGTGAGGCTCGGGGTAGGGTTGGTAGAAGGAGGGGGAGATTAGGGAGAGGGAAAGTTTAGGGTTGGATTAGAGGGTTCGGTTTAGGGTTGTTTAGAGGAGATATGAGAGGGAAAGAGAGGTACCCATGTTGAACACATGACAAAGGCATCACATGGTCAAGCACAAGGTGAGGAGGGAGGTTAAAGAGAGGGGTAGGGGGTTTAGGGCTTATGCACACCCACATGATCACATGTGCATGCATGTATGGGGATGGTGATTAGGTTAGGGTTTTGGATTGAGAGGAGGGTTTAGAGGGGGTGGATGGGGGAGATCATGGTGCCTACATGCATTAAACAAGACCAAGCAAGATCAAAAACAAGGTCCACAAGAACAAGCAAAAGGAAGAAAAGAAAACAAGGGTGATGGTTGCATGGCCCATGCAAAATATTTAATGCCTTGTTTACTCTTGTGAAAACAAAATAACTTCCGTGGCATTTGTTTATTTGCATCCTCCCAAAGTTGGAGTAAGGGGAAGCAAAAGAAGTGGAGAGAGATCCACCCAACCCACATGAGCTAGAGGTAAACTCATTTAAAATGCCAAGCTCATGTTAATTGGATGGTGGGATTATAAGGTGGTAAGAAAAAGGTGGTGGTATCAATAAAAGATATGCCCCCAACTCAACTTGGGCATTAACAATATATCAAGAACCGAATACAATATCAAGAGGCAAATACAATTAATAATGCACATGAGATAAGAACCAAACAAGAAGGGGTTTTATATGATGCTCAAATGCAAGGTGGCATGATGACATGAGCATGATATGAAGATGATGCAACAATTATTTGTAGGAAGTGGCCCTTTTTATTATTAGATCAAGTAGCATTACAGGTGTTAGACAACTGGGATGCTACACCAGAGAGCCCCAGGACCTCCAGTCCCTCTCCCAGGTTCGACCCATAGGGTGCCAAGCCCAATTCCACCGAAATCGGAGGATCTGGACGGTGGCACCTAGGGACATCCATAGGGGGAGGGCCAGAGTGAGGACCGGCCCCTAGCCCAGAGTAGCCACAGAGGGGCCCATCCCCCGGACGTCGTCGTCAGAGGCTCCGCCCCCTGGGAGGCAGGAGCCAGCGTTGGAGGGTCCTGATCATCCCTAGACTCCTCCTCATTAGACAAGTCTGCGCCTCCATCCCTCGGGTCACGGCGGTGCTCAGAAAGGTCAGGAGAGGGGGACCGATACCCCACCTCCTCCCGCTCTAGCTCCACAGTAAGGGTCCTGCCCGGCGTGCCGAAGTAGAAGGGCGGGAGGGTGCAGTCCAGTTTGGACGGATCTGGGTGACGGACCTGGACCCGCACCGGACCCTGGCCCCACAGGGAATCCACGTCGAGGCTCACGAACTTGCCAATGGCCTGGGTGATGAGTCTGATATACTTCTCCTGTCTTTCTTCCTCAGGGATGCCATGGACCCGGACCCACACTGTCGAGAGCGCCGCAATGGTATCAGGATGGACACAGGACTCACGAATTGAAACCTTGATGTTATGGATCGGGAGAAAGGTCGACTGACTCCATGAGAGAGCATGCAGGGCCACTCTAGACGGGAAGATCACCGAGAACACCATGGGGACAGTCTCCCTCACGTTCCACACGAAGTCAGAGTCATACGACCTCAACTCCGCGCGGATGATGTCCTCGGTCACCTCCACCGAAAGAGGAGGGTCCTGGTCAGGCAGCACGCGGATCTCGGCCAGGTTCTGCGAAACAGACAGCGCCACCTTCCCCAGATCAATGTAGTAGAAGCCGAGGTCAATCCCGTGGCCCAGTAGCTCCAGGGTACTACGCTCACGGTGGGGGGAGCAGGTGGTGCACTCAAGAACACGATGTGACGGATCTCCACAGAACAGGCAGTGCTCGGGCTCCTTGCAGTCGGACCGAAAGTGGCCAACCTCCCCACAGTTGAAACGCTTGTTGCGAGTGGGGGACTTCGGGCGAGAAGAGGTCCCAGCAACCGCGGCAGCCGTTCCCGTGGGTGGCGGCATGGACGGGTGCCCAAGCTAGCCCCCTCCCGTGCCCGCACCACCCTGCGGGATCCCGGTGCCCAAGCCTTGGGTCTTCTTGCGCTTCTTGTTCTTCTTCTTCTTTGGTACGGATGGCGCCGCCGGGGCCGGCGCGGACGGCACCACCATCTGACGACCACCATGCGCGCGTGCAGCCTCTCCATCTCGCCCAGACCGCCCACCATAGCTGCTGCCATCCCGCCCCTGCACAGTCGCCCGTCGCTCCAGATCACGGCGGAGATCGCGCTCGCAGCGCAAAGCATCCGGGGAGGGGTCCCTGCGAGGAGGAGACCGCCGCTGGCGGGCGATCGCCATGGAGACCGCGCCATGGGGGAACGCGGGTACGGCACGGCGGCTCCGTGGCTCGGCTAGCCCGACCTCCGGCGGGTCCCCGCCACGGCGCAGGATGACCGCCGGCGAATCGCGGCCGGGCGGTAGGGTTTCGCAGGCGGGGAGGGGGCGGGTGCGACGGTGATGTCGGGGGGAGGGAGACACGCTGGGGGAGGAGTCCGCCCGATGGCGCTTCATGAGGGCGTCGGCGAAGGAAGCAGTCAGCGGCGGCGGCGGGTGCTGGCGGACCGAGCGTGCGATCAAAGCGTGGCGGCGGTCGTCCGCGGGCGATGCAGGGGATGCTAGGGTTAGACAGGGCGCCTCCTGTGTACCCAAAGCCAGGCCCCCACCGGCCAGGCCTGGCCCACCGTCCGCGGACCGATGTTATGGGTCGACGATTAGCCCTAACGCCCGATCGCGGCCGGAAGCGGCCCATCCAGGACGCAGAGCCCCTGCGTGGGCTCTACACGGGCCGGCCCAGGAGGCCCAGCGCCAGACAGTGGGAGGGAGAGGCTCTCCCCCATGGCGTACGCAGGCGGCGGCGGCGAAGACCGGAACGGAACCGGCCCGCAGAGGGCATCGGTGGGACCGCCGCCGGCAGCTCTATGGCGGATCCCCACCGCAAAGACCCGTTGCGCCGCGGTTAAGAAACGCCGATGAGCCTCCAGCCCTCCGCCCACCAAGCGCGCCGGCGACGAGCCTCCCGATGGACGAGCCGAGCGCCGCCGAAAGCCTTCCGTCCATCGCCATGAACGCCGAGCAAGGTCCACTAACTCCCAAGGGTCGGCAATTACAGCGGTGAGGAGCGCGCGACCTCCACTCGCCGCCTCTTCTTCGCCGACCATCGCCACGCCCGCCAACGGCGGCCGCAGAGGGACTCGGAAGGCGCAGGGAGGACGAGAGCTCCATGGCCGGCGGGAGAGCGCGCAGGGGGAGGGACCGCCGGCGAGGGACGCTACCGGCGCGATGACACCCAGAATGCGACACGCTATGTATCAAATTGATTGGCCGATATAGTCCTCTATTGCTTACGCTCCTGCTTTCTTCGAGATCAACACTGCAATCCTTAGAAACTTCATCGTCTTAATTTGATAGCCAGGGACTACTCCAACACATGGACAAGATGTTGAAAACATGCTACTTAGTAGTTTACACAACTAGGTCCGGTGGAAAAAGCCACACCCTCCAAAATTCATCTAACCGACTCACTGGCCCTAAAGGTCTAACAGTCCTTGTGTTCATGTCAAACACATCATTTGTGTATGGAAAATATATGAGATCCGGTTTCACTTCTCCACAAGCAGGAACTAATCGGCTGAAGCAGCTGTTGACGAAGATCGCATGGCCGCCGGGCCCATTGGTCACTGGTACCCATGTGCCCGCATCGACGTCTGCCTCAAAGACCTCAGCCTTGCGAGTGTGGTGGGTTGGAGTGAAAGCCGAGCATAGCCACTCATGCCTGACCATGAACAACTTACCATGCAACTCAACAAGGTGTCTTCTTATCAGGATGGCATGGCACCTTCCGTTCACACCCTCTTCACAATCGGACAAATCGTTGTTGTCCGCCGATTCGTGTTGTGCTTGTCGCGGACTCACCACATCATAGTTGCCTTGCTCATCTAAGGCTTCATCGTCCGACTCTTCCTCGTTGTCCTCGTAGCTCGACTCATCGGTATCTTGTTCATCTAATATACTTCATCGTCCAACTCTTCCTCGTTGTCCTCGTCGCTTGTCGCATCGTTGTCTTGTTCATCTAATGCTTCATGATCCAGCTCTTCCTCGCCGTCCTCGTCGCTTGACGCATCGATGTCTGTCGGTCCCATCCACACTCCATCGTTGTACATGTCATCTTTGTGGCCATCGTGCCTGATGATCCATTTGACGGTAGAGATAGTGGGTTTGCAGTCGCTGTCCTCGACAATTTGGAATGCGAAAAGGTCCCCAGCTTTGGTGATGGCATAGAGCTTGTCCCCGCTAAACGCAACATCGATGATACGGGAGTACAGCTTAGCTGCGAACCTCGGCATCCACGCGCTCTTCCCAGGACGGCACAGGATTAGGGGGCACCTCCAGATGTTGCACGTGACAGCAACAAGGTCGTCGGGGGTCGACCGCATGAGCACCTTGCGGATCTGGAATACCGCAGGTACCTTGCCGATGATCGAGTCCAGCTCCGGGAGCGGGACGGTGGCGCCGGTGAAAGGGTTGTGGAGCGAGTACGCATGCGTCAGAGCAACCTCGTCGATGCAATCGAGGGCGAGCCAGTCGTTGGTGGCGCCGACGCACCTCGTGTTCTTCGGGAAGAAGGGGAGACGATGGGTGGTGGCGCTGTCCAACGGCGTCGAGAAAGAGCCGTCGGGAAACACGATCCATGGCAGCTGCTTCGGAGGGGAGACGTGCAGGCGCAGGGCCGACCGCCATGAGCGGGACACGGCGCGGAGGCGCGCGCGGTCGGCGGGCAACGGGAGGCGGGCGATGACGCGGCCTACGAGATCATGAGGGAGGTTCAACCAGTCCGGAATCGACGCCATGGGAATCGGATCTGATCATGTGAGCGTGCGAAAATTGTGAAGTTGCGTCCGTGCCAGGGGGTGATATATGTAGCGCGCGAGTTCAGGTGGTTCGGTTCGGACTTTGAACGGAAAAGAAGTGGATCGATTCCGAATATGACCAGGGACGATTGACGTCCGAGTGCGTGCTGGCTGCCTGGTTTGGGGTTGGGGATATACTCCATATATCGTGTTTAATTATATTACTCCATTCCCGTGTCGACTTTGGCTCTTTGACTCGTCATTTATAACTTGGCTAATGACGCAGCAAGAAGCTTCGATTTTTCTGAACAACCTTTGGTTGTTCCGAGAGCAAATATAAAAGTTCGAAAATATTTTAGAATAAATGGCCTCGTTTATATCTGTTTAGCAAGGTAGATCGGAGAACCAACCTGCTGTGGTTGGATGGTTAGAAGGACAGTGGTATCCGATCCATCACAGATCAAATCTCATATTTGACGCTTTGATGTCCCATTAAAAGGAAGAATAATTTAAAGGAAGAATAATTTTTAATGGAAGGTGACGGTCGATAGTGAGGTGTCTATAATGACAGGGGCGGATCCATGTGCAGCCTTGTGGGTGCACAGCACACCAGGTAAAACTGATTTCCCTTGTAAATTATTCCATGTATCCCCTAATACAGCCTTGGGGGCACCCCTATCATCACTTCTCTAGCTCCGCCACTGCGCGCAATAGCTTCTTCGTCAACATCTATCATCGTGGTTGAATGTCAGGGCGCACAATAGAGCGCCCTCACCGCCTACCGTCGTCGGACTTCAAGAAATGAGGACTCACTACTGTGCAGAGAATCGTCACCACCTCGCTCGGCACCATGCTCCATGCAATCCCTAGTTGTCCACAACCCAGAGCGACAGGGCGGCTTCGTCATCCCCAGCCCGGAGCCACGGGAGTCGCCTGCCTCTACTAGTATACTACGACATCCTTGCATTCTTGGCGAGGATGGTGACCTGGATTACACGTCATGTTTCATAGACACCTTGCGCGAGTTGGAAAATACTGTGCAACCGCAGCCACTGCCCTATCACCATCTCGCTGACCGGGGTGACACGTCAGGCCTAACGATGGTGAAGCAATGGTCAAGCCTGGAGGTCGGCTTCATCTACATGCCCTCTGATGACGAGAAGTATACATTAGATTTAGTTTAAATTTCTTCCAAATTCCCTTGTAATAAAATTTTCTAAAATTAGAATGAGATTGTTCAAATTTGTGAGTTTAAATTTTTTTAAAGAAAAATATGGGTGGCAAATGTGGGCACCCCTGTGGGAGCCACCCCATACATGGGTCCGTGGTGGCCGGTGACCCGCATGTCAGTGAGAGAAAAATTGTCTCCAACGTGCGTACCGATTTCCGCACCAAATCTACCGGCCGCGGCCGCAGGTACTTTTGACAGTGCTCAACGGCTTAGCCTGACACGTTGTGCGTCGACGGTGTAAGAGCATCTCCACTCGTTACAAATCTAGGCGAAATTTGTCTGTTTTTCGATTCTGAAACTGTTTTGCCCTGACACGCCCATTCTCCACTCGTTGCCAAATCTAGGCGAAATTTGGTTCGCTTTTTTCGGACTGAACTTGTTTCGTCCGATACGTCCATTCTCCCACCCGCGTATCTAGGCCGAGCCCCAAGTTCGGCTAAAATTCACCAAATTAAGGCGATTTTCATTAAGTTGGGCGAAATATAGGCGGATTACATCAAATTTAAACGAAACTACTACATAAATAAACTTAAAAAGGTCGTCGCCGGTGCCTTCGCCGTCCTACATGCCGAAGTTGTCGTAGAACGACGTGTAGTCCGGGGCGGCCCGACCGTCATCCTCGCCGCCGCCGTCGTCGCTACGGCTTGTTCGCGGGAGCTCGCCGGTCGCCGCACCTCCATGGCTGGTAGGACGCCTCGCCCCTCGTCGCCCGTCCAGACGAGCGAAGCCTGGCGTAGGCGGTAGCACGCCGCATAGCCGCCGTCGCGTTTGCCTCGCCTGCCGCAGCGAGGATGCGTTGATGTTCGCTTCCCGATCCTCTCGACCATTCCAGATGTCCGACGAGGAGGGCTCGACGAGCGGCAGCGTCGGCGACAACGGCGGCGCTTCGCGGAGCGATTGCTCCAGCGCCATCTTCAAGGCGGCGTCATCGGCCGGCGCCGAGCCTTCTGTCTTGGGGAGGCATAGGCGCAAGTGGCATGTTGGCGGCGTGGGCGCAGACGGCTCGCCAATGACGATACCACGCCGGCGAGACAGCTTCGCACTTCACGGTCACGGCGTGGTTGCAAGGCCGGAAGAGCGGACGCCAAGCGAGGAGGACGAGCTCATGCTCGCCATCCTCCTCGGCGCCCAGTTCGCCGGAGCACGCCGACCCGTCCTGGCCGCCGGCGTTGGGTTGCGCGGGAAGCTGAGCCGCGGAGTGTTCCCGCGGTTGATGTGTTCCAGCACGGCGGCGAGCGTCTGTTGGAGATATGCCCTAGAGGCAATAATAAATATAGTTATTATTATATCTTTGTGTTTATGATAAATGTTTACATTCATGCTATAACAGTATTAACCAGGAAACATTAATACTTGTGTGATTTGTAAACTAAATTAGAGTCCCTAGTAAAGCCTCTTCATAATACTAGCTTGTTGGTTAATAGATGATTGTGGTTTCCCTATCATGAACATTGAGATATTATTAACAACAAGATCATATCATTAGGAGAATGGTATGATGGACATACTCCTAGAGATAAGCGTAGCATAAAGATCAAGTCATTTTAATAGTTCAATTGCTATAAGCTTTCTGATACATAGTAACCTAATTCCTTCGACCATGAGATCATGCTTATCACCATCACCGGAAGGATACTTTGATGACATCAAACACCACACCGTAACTGAGTAGCTATAAAGGTGGCATTGAGTGTTCGGAAAGTATGGGTTGAGACACATGGATCAAGAGTGGGATTTGTCCATCCATATGACGGATAGATATACTCTGGGCCCTCTCGGTGGAATGTCATCCAATTAGCTTGCAAGCATGTGACTGGCTCACAAGGGATCACATACCACGGGAACGATAAAAGAGTACTTATCGGTAACGAGTTTGAACTAGGTATGTAGAGATACCGACGATCAAAACCTCGGATAAGTAAACTATCGTGAGACAAAGGGAAATTGGTATCATATGTAAGTGGTTCATTCGGTCGCAAAGTAATCATAGAAATATGTTGGAGCCATATGAATTTCCAGATTCCTCTATTGGTTATTGGTCGGAGAAGTGTCTCGATTCACGAACCGTAGGGAGACACACTTAAGGATTCGATGTTGTTGAGTAGTTATGGAATCATGAGTAAGAGATGAATGTTGTTCGGAGTCTCGGATGGGATCCGGGATATCACGAGGAGATCCGGAATGGTCCGGAGAATAAGATTCATATAAGGAAAGTCATGTTTCGGAGTTGGGGAATGATTCCGGTGTTTTCACCAGGAATGTTCTAGAAGGTCTGTAAGGTCCCGCACTCCGAGGAAGGGTACATGAATGTGTCATGACAATGTGGAATGGTTGCATCATGTACTAGGTCACTTGGCTGGGCAAAATAAAGAGAGAAATCAAATCCTAGTTTGAAAGTCAAACGCCAATTTGAAAAAGTCAAATGGCAAGTTTGCTTGGTGGAGGGAGAGTAGGAAACCTACTTGGGGAGGAGGGGTAGGGCTGCCCCTCTCCCTCACACCTCAAACCCTAGCTTTGGCGCCTCCACCTCCAAGTGCAGCCGCCGCCTAGGGTTTCCCCTCCAACTCGGCGACTTAGGGCTTCCCCAAGCCCTAGCCGCCGGCCACACCCTCCCCTTGGTGCCCTCTAAACCCTAGATCACCAAGACCTCTCTCATACTCCACCATACTCGCTCCGGCTTAAGGCGAAGCCCTCCGAGATCTCCCCTCTACTTCCGATACCACGCCGTGTGCTGCCGGAATCGCGAGGAGAGTGCTACAACCTCCGCTGCCTGATGGAACAAGGGATAGGAAGGTCTTCATCGAGTACCGAACGTGTGACCGACTGCGGAAGCGCTGCCGGAACACAGCGCCAGAAGGATCGTCTACGCGATCTTGAGATCGGTGTCAACACCCGGATTTTTCAATCCTAGATGCCTGTTATGCCATACATCGCAATCCCAAGATTACCATTTTTGCGAGACATAACAGAATTGGATACCATAGTACTTCATCCATTACAAACGATACATAAGTTCTTACACAAATAGGGATCTCATGATCCAGTTCTTAATACAACATCAAGCAGCGGAATACGTAATAATAACGGTAGCGTAGGCGAAGCTCCATCTTCGGGGTCACAGGCAATGCTGACGATGGGAGATGATCCTAGTTGTCGTAACCTTCCTGGGGTCCATCTTCCAGGTACTCCTCTTCATAGTCTGGCCATGGGAATAGCCAGGGACAAAGCCATGAGTACTCTTTAAGTACTCGCAAACTAATACTAACAGGTAAGGGTTTTTTGGATAATAGGACACTAGGCTCTACGGTTGTTTTGCAAAAAGCTAGGTTTATCTCTAGTAAGTTCCAAAGCTAGTCACAATTTTATAACTCCTAAGTGGGATCTTGTAATTCAGGTCACAACTCTGTTGTGGTCAAGTCAAAGTCTCAATTCATTTCACAAGTCATTTTGAAAAGTCTGACGGGGGAACAGTATGGCCACTCCAACTGTCCATAACCGCGGTCTCTCTCGTGGATGGTCTCTTCCAGAGATGAGATGCAGTGGAAAAGACGGACAATAATGCGCTCCTTCTTGTCGAGCTGACGGCGGCGAGACTTGCGATCCTTTGCTAGCATGGCGATGGTCTGGTCCTTCGTCTTGATGATGGCAGACTTGTGGTTGCAATAGTCACGGCAGTTGTCCAATTCCTGCTGATGATCATACATCATGAAGCTAAGGTGGTCCAATTGAGTCTTCAGCTCGGGGTGGTATGGGGCTTCCAATGGTTGGCCATTGGCATCACGCCTTGGGCAAAACTCAAAGCGATTACCCTTGATCTGATTGATGCTCTGCCCACACAGACGGGAAAGAGCTTCCTGCATTGCTCTGGCAAGTCCATCGAGCCAGTTGTTTTCCCTCAAGGTAAACTGAATTCCCTCCGCAGTGGGAGGTTCAATCTTTCCTTGGAGACTTGCAACAATTAGCCACTGCAGATCTTCTCCCCCTTGATCATTGAGATGAGCTCTGAAGAACTCGGGATGTGGACGCTCCAGAAGTTCCGAAAGCTGATCCAGATCCCTCTCAAAGATAAGGTCTCCTCCATTCCCAAGTTGGTAAAACTTGCTGTACTTCACGTCCATCTATAAAAATAGAGGATGAGTAGATTAGCAAAGTGATCAAGTGTGTCAAAAAATTTTCTATTTTGCAAGAGTTTTTGAGGAACATGAAGTTTTATTAAAGAATTAAAGAGGTAAGAATGAGAATAAGTTTTCGTAAATTTTTTTGTTCTTTGGTTTTGAAACTAAGTTTTTGGTTCAACGTCCAATCTAACTAGGGTCTCCTATGGTCAGGACTGCTCTGATACCAACTTGTCAACACCCGGATTTTTCAATCCTAGATGCCTGTTATGCCATACATCGCAATCCCAGGATTACCATTTTTGAGAGACATAACAGAATTGGATACCATAGTACTTGATCCATTACAAACGATACATAAGTTCTTACACAAATAGGGATCTCATGATCCAGTTCTTAATACAACATCAAGCAGCGGAATACGTAATAATAACGGTAGCGTAGGCGAAGCTCCATCTTCGGGGTCACAGGAAATGCTAACGATGGGAGATGATCCTAGTTGTCATAACCTTCCTGGGGTCCATCTTCCAGGTACTCCTCTTCATATTCTGGCCATGGGAATAGCCAGGGACAAAGCCATGAGTACTCTTTAAGTACTCGCAAACTAATACTAACAGGTAAGGGGTTTTTGGATAATAGGACACTAGGCTCTAGGGTTGTTTTGCAAAAAGCCAGGTTTATCTCTAGTAAGTTCTAAAGCTAGTCACAATTTTATAACTCCTAAGTGGGATCTTGTAATTCAGGTCACAACTCTGTTGTGGTCAAGTCAAAGTCTCAATTCATTTCACAAGTCATTTTGAAAAGTCTGACGGGGGAACAGTATGGCCATCTAATCGCTCCATAATCATGACGCTATTCGAATAGTTTGACACTCTGCAGAGATTATACACTTTCACCACAACATTCGATACATCCTTCAGAACAAATCCTGAATTCACCATACCAAGATGGATAATCAATCCTAACCTTTCAATTACACGCCTAGTATAAGCACCTCTCTTGTGAGTTTGGCCTCCCAACCATGACCACCGTCATCTTGGTACCGCAGTGGACAATCTTCACAAGGTAGCCTCGGCTTCAGACCTTGGCCGTGAGGGAACTAATACTAAGGAATATAAGTTTCCAGTCAAGCCCTACCCAATCTTCGGGTATTGTGGTTGTACGATAAAATTGGAATGGTATCGCATCCAGACAACCATCAGTTTTATAAAGGGCTAAGTCTCATGCCTCAACATTTTCATCACCAAAATCATCAAGTGTTTTGAAAACACATGTGCAAAACATTTCAATAGAATGATCCATCATTCCAAGGTTTTCATAACCATTTTTCCACCAACTATTCCCATCTAAAGTTGATCAAGTTTTATGCTTAGCACTAGCATCTACAAGTGGGGGGTATTACTAATGAGGGGTGGTAAACTAGTGGCGGTTTAACTAGGTTCAAACTCATGCCTTAGGATGACATCAAGGTTATCTAGCTTAGGCCAAATTTTATGCTCTTTATGCAACCTTCAGCACAACTGTCTAGTATCTACCAAACTCTTAGGTAGACTCTAAGTAAGCTTTGATAAAGAAATAAAGTAAGAAGCTTGCACATAAAACTAGGATTTGGTTTATCAAGTGGGTATGATCACATATGCTTAAGGCATATAGTAGTCATATCACAAGTATGGGTTTGTGGCATCAGTAGGGTATCTGGCAAGGGTTAGCTTGCATCAATATCAGTATAAGCTTGCATAGGTATAGTATCTTGCAAGTGTTAGCTTGCCTTGTACAGAGCAGTGGTTGAAGTTCTCCTCGGCTTCCTCTTCGTAGTATCCTCCTTCCTCCTCGTATCCTTGGTCGGTACTAGCATCTATGAATAAGTACGAGGTACACAATCACCAAACAATACTTAACTACTTGCTATCATCACACACAAGGGTCCTATAGATTATCTAGCATCATCTCTAACATTACAAGGTTAAGGCTTGGTTTAAATCTTTTTATTTTTAGAAAAGTAATTTCTACTCATTGAAAAATTACTTAAGATTTAATATTCTCCAAACTAAACATGGGATCATGTTGACACATGTCATCACCACATATTGTAGTCCATGGGAATGTGATTTAAAGTGGTGTCACAATTTAATAAAGTTTTACCCTTTTATTTTAATTAATTAAAGTGGCTAGAAATGCTTATGAAGCATTCTTTTATTACTTGAACAATATTTCTGCAAGTAAACTTATATATTTTTATATGTTCTGAAAGGTATGGTTAAATGTGATTTTTGAGAGTTGGAAACAACTCAAAAGATATTATGGTTTAAATTAGAAAAATGTTTGAATGCAAAAAATCTTCTGCCTTGTTATTTTTACCAGGGGTGATCTATAGATCCAAATGACTTAAATCCAACGGGCTTGGATTAAGCATTCACAGACCTTTCCAACAAAATTGGTTTCAATCAAATTGGTGCAATGAATCGATCTGGGTTGATTTTTAAGTTGAGTACAGAAGTGTGTTTGAATTGAAATAGAAAAAGATTTAATTTGAATAACTGGGTTGCGCGGGAAATTCTAACGGGCCGGCCTGCTAAGCGCAGTGCTCCCGCGGGCTGCTTAAGTGGGTGTCCCCACTCGTCAGTGACACGGGGCTGGGCGAAGCGGTATGGGGCAACGTGGATCGTTCGATCTAGTTCTAATCCAACGGCTAGGAGTCATCGTCGACGCTAGACAACTCCGGCGAGAACGAAACCTAACGCGGACAGTGAGGGGTGCTGGGGGCTCACCGGGGTACGGGCGAGGGTCGGCGAGGCGGGCGAACGACGAAGTCGACGACGGCGAACCTCCTGCTACCGGTGGCTTCTCCTGGGGCGGCTCCAATCGCTGGCTCTCTTCTTCTCCAGAGGCGACGGGCTCCGGTGAAATTCCGGCGAGGTGGTGCTCGCCTTGCTCTGAGGACGGTGTGGCACGGTCAGTGAGGAGAGGGGAGTGAGATGGTGTGAAGAAATCGTGCGGGGGTGGCCTCTATTTATAGTCGAGCGAGGGGACCGTCGGGGCGCACGGTGAGCTCATCGGGGGCGACGTTACAGGCGGCTAATGGCATGGGCAAGGGTAGGGGACGGTGCTGTGTCTCGTGGCGATGCTCAACGACATGGTCGCGAGGCATGGGGCGGTGTGGTTTGGTCTGAATGGCGGTGCTCTGGCAGAGGCGGCGTCTTGACGGCGGGCGGTGGCATATGGCACGGGCGGCAAACGGGATGTCTGCGGTCTCTGGGTCGGTGATCGTGTGCATGCGGTGAGGGCGGCGCGCGGTCTGTGGACGCTGGTCGAGGTTGGCGCTCTGGCACACGCTCGGCATGGTCTGGGCGCGGCTTGTGCGCGTGGTCCAGGGCTTGGCAACGCTCGCGACTGGGACAGGGAGTGGCGGTGGACGGTGGCTGCCTCCTGCAAGTTTGGCAGCTAGTTCTTCCTCTAGCCTGCTGTCCACAATGGGGTGACATTGGGGTGCTCTTATTCACCATTAATGGCAATGGCAAGCTCACGGGGTGCTAGTGTTGGGCTAATCTTTCTAGATGATCTCTTGAGCTGTGTGAGCTAACTAGGGAACAAGTTAGGCAAGAATCACTGCACACTATAGTGTTTGATGTTTTGTTTGATTTTTGCCTGCAACCTGTTTGATGAAATGGCCGCATGAAATCAAGTTTTAAATTTTGAAATGAATTTTGGTGGGTTTGCTAGATTGGTGCTGGTGAGTCTGCAGATGCTTGGGTTTTGAAAGTTGAGCTTGTTTGAGTGGGTTTTGGAAAAGTGGGATCTTCCCATATGATAAAGATTCAATTTTGAATTGTCATTTAAACTATGCATTTGAAAGTTTCTGGATGATCACAAAGTGGGCCTTGATACCTTGTTATGAGTACATTCAAGGGGTGCAAAGATCCAGAAAAGTTTCTGTTAGGTTTTGAAAGTTTGAGACAGCCAAAGTAGGCATGGGAGTTAAATTGGTCAAAATGACCATTCACTTAATATATTTGTTTTGATTTACTTGTCTTTAGGAAAAGTGTGGGAAATGTTTTAGATGATGTTCATTTCACCTAAGAAACATTTTACAAGCAATGGATCACACAAACAAGGTGGTTTTTAAAGAAATTCAAAATCCATGCATACACATATACATGCATTCATGAGTTTATTTAGAAAAGTTTTTGTTAACCCTAATCTTGATGATTAGTGTTTGATGATCTAAGTTTGGTATTTTTGGGATGTTACAAACCTTCCCCCCTTAAACAAAATCTCGTCCCGAGATTTGAAAAAGGACGAAAAGATTACCTAGGATTTGAACAGATCGGGAAACTCCGTCGTGATGTGATCTTCGCGTTCCCAGGTAGCTTCCTCTTCTGTGTGGTTGCTCCACTGAATCTTGAGAAACTTGATGCTTCGGGTTCTGGTAGTTCGAAAGGATTCTTCCAATATACGGATGGGTACTTCGGGATAGGTTAGGTTATCGTTGATCTCTATGGTCCGGTGATCGATATTCTTGAACACTTCGGTCTTCTCGGGGACTTCGAGACACTTGCGAAGTAACGAGATATGGAACACATTGTGCACCGACATCTCTTCGGTAGTTCCAGTTGATACGATACTTCTCCTTGACGGTTCGAATTTTGAAAGGTCCGATATATCCGGGGCTAACTTTCCTTGAGTTGGAAACGGCATTCCCTTCAATGGCGACACTTTCATAAACAAAATCTCCTATGTTGAAGGCGAGGTCTCGCGTCTCTTGTCGGCGTAACTCTTCCGCCGGATTGGGCTGTCTTGAGGTGCTCACGAATCTTGTGAACCTTCTTCGCTTCTCGTAGGATGTCGGGTCCGAAAATCGACTCTCCCTACTGACCAGTTAAGGGGTGCGGCACTTTCTTCCGTACATAAATTCAAATGGGGCCATTTGCAAACTGGCTTGGTAACTGTTTTTGTAAGAAAATTCTGCGAACGGCAGACAGTCTTCCCACTTGGATCCATATTCTAGCACACATGCTCTAATCATATCTTCGAGTATTTGATTTACTCGCTCCGTTTGTCCATCGGTCTGAGGGTGATACTGTGATCGAAATCTAGGTGGGTTCCTAAACCTTCTTGGACTTTCTTCCAGAATCTCGAGGTAAACTGAGTTCCTCGATCCGATACGATGTTCTTGGGGACTCCATGCAAACTAACGATTCTAGCGATGTACAAATATGCTAGCTTCGAACTCTGATAGGTGGTTTTGACGGGCAAGAAATGGGCGACTTTGGAAAATCTGTCCACTATGACCCAAATAGAGTCATTTCCCCTACTAGAAGTAGGTAGTCCAGTGATAAAGTCCATTCCTACAGAATCCCATTTCCATTCCGGAATTTGCAAAGGTTGCAACAATCCAGCGGGTCTTTGATGTCCGGCCTTGACTCGCTGACATATATCACACTTGGCGATATAGCTTCCGATTTCTCTCTTCATCTTATGCCACCAAAATTGCTCTTTCAAATCTTGATACGTCTTAGTTCCTCCGGGATGGATAGAATAAATAGTATCATGAGCCTCCTTCAAGATAACTTATTTTAAATCAGAATCTGCTGGTACACAAAGGCGTCCTTTGTACCACAGAACTCCTTCTTCGTCCTCGGTGAATCCGGTTACTTTGCCTGTACCGATACTACGCTTGATTCCGTCGATACTGGCATTTCCTTTCTGCGCCTCTTTAATCTGACTGATCAAAGTGGGATGAAGTTCTATGCTAGCCAAAAATCCTTCACTTACTAATTCCATTCGAAAATCTTCCATCTCTTTGTGCAAACTTGGTTGCTCCTTCAAAATCATGGAGTTCAAGCAGCACGGCAATCTGCTAAGGGCATCGGCTACTACGTTGGCTTTACCAGGGTGATAGTGAATGTCTAGGTCGTAATCCTTGATTAGCTCAATCCATCTTCTCTGCCTCATATTCAGCTCCTTCTGAGTGAATATATACTTTAGGCTCTTGTGATCCGAATAAATCTCACAACGGTTTCCCATGAGGTAATGTCTCCATGTCTTCAGGGCTAGAACTACGGCTGCGAGTTCGAGGTCATGGGTTGGGTAATTTTGTTCATGTTGCTTCAATTGTCGATATAGATAAGATATAACTTTGCCTTCTTGCATTAGCACACATCCGAGACCAATCTTGGATGCGTCACAATACACATCGAAGGGCTTCGTGATATCCGGCATGATCAAGATTGGGGCTGAAATCAATCTCCTTTTGAGTTCTTGAAAACTCGCTTCACATTTGTCGGTCCATTCAAACTTCGTGTCCTTGTTCAGCAATTGGGTCATGGGTCTGGCGATACTAGAGAATCCTTCTACAAATTTGCGGTAATATCCCGCCAATCCGAGAAAAGCACGAACTTGGGTTTGAGTAGTTGGGGCTTGCCAATCTTCTACATCTTTCACTTTGGCAGGGTCAACGGCAACTCCTCCAGCTGATACAATGTGACCGAGGAATCCCATTTGCTAAACTTTGCATACAGCTGATGCTCTCTAAGGGTTCCAAGAATGGTCCTTAGGTGTAGCTCATGTTCTTCTTCTGATTTGGAATAAATCAGAATGTCATCGATGAAAACAACGACAAACTTATCTAGGAAGTCCATAAAAATCTTATTCATGAGGTTCATGAAATAAGCGGGGCATTGGTTAATCCAAAAGACATGACTGTATACTCATACAATCCATATCTGGTGGTAAAGGCAGTCTTTGGGATATCCTCCGCATGAATTTTGAGTTGATGATAGCCAGTTCTAAGATCAATCTTAGAAAACACCTGGGCACCGGTCAATTGATCAAACAAATCTTCTATCTTAGGCAAGGGGTACTTGTTCTTGATGGTGACATCATTCAACTTCCGATAATCCATACACAAACGGTTACCTCCATCCTTCTTGTCCACAAACAAGACAGGTGATCTCCATGGGGACGCACTTGGTTGAATCAATCCGATTTCCAACATGGAATCCAGTTGCTTCTTCAGTTCTTCTAGTTCCGACGGGTTCATACTATAGGGTCTCTGGGCTATGGGTCCTGTTCCGGGGATTAGTTCGATGATGAAATCGATATCCCGATCTGGGGGCATACCGGGCAAAACATCTGGAAATACATCGGGGTATTCACAGACTATCCAGACTTGGTCAATGGTAGGTTGGGCTATACTCTTGTTACACTTGAATTGGCGAGGTAAGGTTTCAGATATATGCTCGACTGATATTCCGGCGGTACTGGTCATGGTGATGGCTTTCTTGGCACAGTCAATCAATCCTTTATGTTTGGACATCCAATCCATTCCTAGTACTACTTCCAAACCTTTAGTTCCGAGTACTATTAGGTTAGCATAAAAATCTATGCCATGGATTCGGATAGGGACGGCCTTGCAAATTTGCCTAGCCTTGGTGGTTGATCCGGGAATTTGTACAATCATCACATGCTTCAATTTGGTTGGTTGAATTTTACTAGTGCAGGCAAATTCTTCGGTGACAAATGAATGCGATGCACCAGAATCAAACAACACTCTTGCAAGTACTGAATTAACATAAAACATACCCAGCACGGCGTCTGGCGCTTCCTGAGCTTCTTCAGCATGCATGAGAAAAAGACGGCCATTGCGGTTGAGTGAATTCCCTGGGGCAAATCTCCTCCCTGGCTGGACACGACGCTGCTGTTGAGCTGGGGCATTGGCATTGGGGGCTGTAGCATTCTTCTTGTTGGGGCACTCGTTCGAATAGTGGCATTTATTTCCACAGTCATAACAGGTCACTTGTGACTTGTCCTTGGTCGAGCCTGACATTGCTTCCATCCTCGGGCAGTGTTGGGGTTGGCGGTAGCATTGTTGGTGTTGAACTTGGGGCACGGGTGAAATTGCTAGGGTTGCCGGGTTGGTGTGATTTCCTCCGGTCTAGGGTTTCCACGGTTGGGATAGGTTGGACGGGTCATAGAGGGTCTTGGTTCTTGGGGCAAATCACGGAGATGGGTTGGGGCGATACTTTGGGGTCGGATGGGTTCTGGTTGATGCATCATGCGACGCTATGATTCTCATTGGCCTGGTTGATCTTTCCTTCCATCCGGATAGCGAGTTGACAAGGGCTTCAATATCAACAAAGGGATATTGATTAACACCGTCTGCATCTCGTCATGCACCATTCGTGAATCTTTCTTTCTTCTTGGCTTCGTGTCTATCTAGTCCGGGCATACCTAGCTAATGACAAAATTTGTCACGGTATTCCACTACAGTCATCCTTCCTTGCTTCAACTCTCAACTCGTCTCTCATTATCTTGATCAAACTGGTGGCACATGGGTTCTACTAAACTTGACCTTGAATTCCTCCTGGTCATCATCGGCCTCCGGTCATTGCACGAACACTGCTCCACCATGCCCGCATCTCGGCTAGATAATGGGTGGCGAAGGACTTTTCGTTGGCTTCACTCGCTTTCTAAGTTATTTTCCATGGTTTGCAGCCAATCATCAGCATCTAGTGGTTCTTCTGACTTGGTGAAAATGGGTGGGTCGGTATTCTGGAATTCTTGAGCTTAGATCCATGGTTGTCCTGATTTCCGTGGCCTTGGTTGTTGTGGGCTAGCTGGGCTATCTATTGCAGAGTGGCTAGGTTGTCTTGACGTTTCGCTCTTTCAGCTTCGCGGTCAAAAGTCAACATTTGCAGGATCTGCAACATCGGGTCCGGGGCTGAACCACTTCCTCCACGTGGCATCTGAAGATTGATATAGATCATGAGAAAAGAGGGAAATTTCTAAGGTTTTGGGTTTTTGAAAAGTTTTTTTTTAGAGTTTGACTCAGCTTTTTATAGCAACTTGCTTTTTCATTCATGCATTCACTCGATACAACGCACACCACAGCAAGGAAAAACATATGGTTTTAAGAACCATTCTGGAAACTACGATACAGTGGGACCGACTACTACTCACTACGCTAGTGCTCAGTGCTACTACTCCTCGGAGTCTGTGGCTTCATCATCTTCAGCATCATCGATGAAGGCGAAATCATCCTCATCGGTGAAGAAGTCCATGGCCTAATCCTCTAGAAAATCATCGTCATCACTGAGATAGGAGTAAGGGTCTCCACGAAGATCCTCTCCGGCATTCTCCCTTTCCTCCAACTGCATGTATCTCTCGTGGATGGTCTCTTCCAGAGATGAGATGCAGTGGCGAAGATGGGCAATAATGCGCTCCTTCTTGTCGAGCTGACGGCGGCGAGACTTGCGATCCTTTGCTATCATGGCGATGGTCTGGTCCTTCGTCTTGATGATGGCAGACTTATGGTTGCAATAGTCACGGCAGTTGTCCAATTCCTGCTGACGATCATACATCATGAAGCTAAGGTGGTCCAATTGAGTCTTCAGCTCGGGGTGGTATGGGGCTTCCAATGGTTGGCCATTGGCATCACGCCTTGGGCAAAACTCAAAGCGAGTACCCTTGATCTGATTGATGCTCTGCCCACACAGACGGGAAAGAGCTTCCTGCATTGCTCTGGAAAGTCCATCGAGCCA
Organism: Avena longiglumis; assembly: GCA_030063025.1. Lineage (NCBI taxonomy): Eukaryota > Viridiplantae > Streptophyta > Magnoliopsida > Poales > Poaceae > Avena > Avena longiglumis. Next base: position 481,461,054 of record CP125978.1, on the reverse strand, counting down.
GTTGTTTTCCCTCAAGGTAAACTGAATTCCCTACGCACTGGGAGGTTCAATCTTTCCTCGGAGATTTGCAACAATTAGCCACTGCAGATCTTCTCCTCCTTGATCATTGATCTGAGCTCTGAAGAACTCGGGATGCGGACGCTCCAAAAGTTCCGAAAGCTGATCCAGATCCCTCTCAAAGATAAGGTCTCCTCCATTCCCAAGTTGGTAAAACTTGCTGTACTTCACGTCCATCTATAAAAATAGAGGATGAGTAGATTAGCAAAGTGATCAAGTGTGTCAAAATTTTATCTATTTTGCAAGAGTTTTTGAGGAACATGAAGTTTTATTAAAGAATTAAAGAGGTAAGAATGAGAATAAGTTTTCGTAAATATTTTTGTTCTTTGGTTTTGAAACTAAGTTTTTGGTTCAACGTCCAATCTAACTAGGGTCTCCTATGGTCAGGACTGCTCTGATACCAACTTGTCAACACCCGGATTTTTCAATCCTAGATGCCTGTTATGCCATACATAACAATCCCAGGATTACCATTTTTGCGAGACATAACAGAATTGGATACCATAGTACTTCATCCATTACAAACGATACATAAGTTCTTACACAAATAGGGATCTCATGATCCAGTTCTTAATACAACATCAAGCAGCGGAATACGTAATAATAACGGTAGCGTAGGCGAAGCTCCATCTTCGGGGTCACAGGAAATGCTAACGATGGGAGATGATCCTAGTTGTCGTAACCTTCCTGGGGTCCATCTTCCAGGTACTCCTCTTCATATTCTGGCCATGGGAATAGCCAGGGACAAAGCCATGAGTACTCTTTAAGTACTCGCAAACTAATACTAATAGGTAAGGGGTTTTTGGATAATAGGACACTAGGCTCTAGGGTTGTTTTGCAAAAAGCCAGGTTTATCTGTAGTAAGTTCCAAAGCTAGTCACAATTTTATAACTCCTAAGTGGGATCTTTTAATTCAGGTCACAACTCTGTTGTGGTCAAGTCAAAGTCTCAATTCATTTCACAAGTCATTTTGAAAAGTCTGACGAGGGAACAGTATGGCCACTCCAACCGTCCATAACCGCGGACGCGGCTATTCGAATAGTTTGACACTCTGTAGAGATTGTACACTTTCACCACAACATTCGATACATCCGTCAGGAAAAAATCCTGAATTCACCATACTCAGTATGCGGATAATCAATCCTAACCTTTCAATTACACGCCCTAGTATAAGCACCTCTCCTGTGAGTTTGGCCTCCCAACCATGACCAGCTGTCATCTTGGGTACGCAGGTGGACAATCTTAACAAGGTAGCCTCACGGACCTTGGCCGTGAGGGAACTAATACTAAGGAATATAAGTTTCATCAAGCCCTACCCAATCTTCGGTATTGTGGTTGTACGATAAAATTGGAATGGTATCGCATCCAGAACCATCGCTTTATAAAGGGCTAAGGCTCATGCCTCAACATTTTCACCAAAATCATCAAGTGTTTTGAAAACACATGTCCAAAACATTTCAATAGAATGATCCATCATTCCAAGGTTTTCATAACCATTTTTCCACCAAGTATTCCCATCTAAAGTTGATCAAGTTTTATGCTTAGCACTAGCATCTACAAGTGGGGGGTAGTACTAATTAGGGGTGGTAAACTAGTGGGGTTTTAACTAGGTTCAAACTCATGCCTTAGGATGACATCAAGGTTATCTAGCTTAGGCCAAATTTTATGCTCTTTATGCAACCTTCAGCACAACTGTCTAGTATCTACCAAACTCTTATGTAGACTCTAAGTAAGATTTGATAAAGAAATAAAGTAAGAAGCTTGCACATAAAACTAGGATTTGGTTTATCAAGTGGGTATGATCACATATGCTTAAGGCATATAGTAGTCATATCACAAGTATGGGTTTGTGGCATAAGTAGGGTATCTGGCAAGGGTTAGCTTGCATCAATATCAGTATAAGCTTGCATAGGTATAGTATCTTGCAAGTGTTAGCTTGCCTTGTACAGAGCAGTGGTTGAAGTTCTCCTCGGCTTCCACTTCGTAGTATCCTCCTTCCTCCTCATATCCTTGGTTGGTACTAGCGTCTATGAATAAGTACGAGGTACACAATCACCAAACAATACTTAACTACATGCTATCATCACACACAAGGGTCCTATAGATGATCTAGCATCATCTCTAACATTACAAGGTTAAGGCTTGGTTTAAATCTTTTTATTTTTAGAAAAGTAATTTCTACTCATTGAAAAATTACTTAAGATTTAATATTCTCCAAACTAAACATGGGATCATGTTGACACATGTCATCACCACATATTGTAGTCCATGGGAATGTGATTTAAAGTGGTGTCACAATTTAATAAGGTTTTACCCTTTTATTTTAATTAATTAAAGTGGCTAGAAATGCTTATGAAGCATTCTTTTATTACTTGAACAATATTTCTGCAAGTAAACTTATATATTTTTATATATTCTGAAAGGTATGGTTAAATTTGATTTTTGAGAGTTGGAAACAACTCAAAAGCTATTATGGTTTAAATTTGAAAAATGTTTGAATGCAGAAAAGTTTTTGCCTTGTTATTTTTACCAGGGGTGATCTATAGATCCAAATGACTTAAATCCAACCGGCTTGGATTAAGAATTCATAGACCTTTCCAACAAAATTGGTTTCAATCAAATTGGTGCACTGAATCGATCTAGGTTGATTTTTGAAGTTGAGTACAGAAGTGTGTTTGAATTGAAATAGAAAAAGATTTAATTTGAATAACTGGGCTGCACGGGAAATTCTAACGGGCCGGCCTGCAAAGCGCAGTGCTCTCGCGGGCTGCTTAAGTGGGTGTCCCCACTCGTTAGTGACACGGGGCTGGGCGAAGCGGTATGGGGCAACGTGGATCGTTCGATCTAGTTCGGCTGTGAGTCATCGTCGACGCGAGACAACTCCGGCGAGAATGAAACCTAGCGTGGCCATTGAGGGGTGCTGGGGGCTCACTGGGGTACGAGCAAGGGTCGGCGAGGCGGGTGAACAACGAAGTCGACGACGGCGAACCTCCTGGTACCGGTGGCTTCTCCTGGGGCGGCTCCAATCGCTGGCTCTCTTCTTCTCCAGAGGCGGCGGGCTCCGGTGAAATTCCGGCGAGGTGGTGCTCGCCTTGCTCTGAGGATGGTGTGGCACGGTCAGTGAGGAGAGGGGAGTGAGATGGTGTGAAGAAATCGTGCGGGGGTAGCCTCTATTTATAGTCGAGCGAGGGGACCGTCGGGGCGCACGGTGAGCTCATCGGGGGCGACGTTACAGGCGGCTAATGGCATGGGCAAGGGTAGGGGACGGTGATGTGTCTCCTGTCGATGCTCAACGACATGGTTACGTGGCATGGGGCGGTGTGGTTTGGTCTGGAATGGTGCTGTCTGTGGCAGGGCGGCGTCTTCGACCAATGAGGCGGGCGTATGTACGGCACGAGGCAAACGGGATGTCTGGCGGTCTCTGGGTCGGTGGTGATCGTGTGTGCACGCGTGAGGTCGGCTGCGCTGATCTGTGGACGCTGGTCGAGGTGGCGCCTGGCGCACGCCGCATGGTCTGGCGCGGCTTGTCGCGCGTGGTCCAGGGCTTGGCAACGCCACTGCTGGGACAGGGAGTGGCGGTGGAGTGGGCTGCCTCCCAGACAAGGTTGGCACGGCTAGTTCTTCCTCTAGCCTGCTGTCCACAATGGGGTGACATTGGGGTGCTCGGCTGTTCACCATTAATGGCAATGGCAAGCTCACAGGGGTGCTTGTGTTGGGCTAATCTTTCTAGATGATCTACTGAGCTGTGTGTGAGATAACTAGGGAACAAGTTAGGCAAGAATCACTGCACACTATAGTGTTTGATGTTTTGTTTGATTTGTGCCTGCAACCTGTTTGATGAAATGGCCGCATGAAATCAAGTTTTAAATTTTGAAATGAATTTTGGTGGGTTTGCTAGATTGGTGCTGGTGAGTCTGCAGATGCTTGGGTTTTGAAAGTTGAGCTTGTTTGAGCGGGTTTTTCCATGTTGAAATCTACAGAAGTGGAGATCAAGAAAGAGCACCAAGTGTTGTTGGTCAATAAGACCACCAAATTCAAGAAAGGCAAGTCTAAGCAAAAGGGAAACTTCAAGAAGGGCGGTAAGAAAGTTGCCGCACCAGCGAAGAAGACCAGGGCTGGACCTAAGCCTGATACTGAGTGCTTTTACTACAAGGGAGAAGGTCACTGGAAGCGGAATTGCCCGAAGTACTTGGCGGATTTGAAGAACGGCAACATCAAGAAGAAAGGTATATCTGATATACATGTTATTGATGTGTATCTCACTAGTACTCGTAGTAGTGCCTGGGTATTTGATATTGGTTCGGTTGCTCATATTTGTAACTTTCAAACAGTCTTTGCAGAATAAACGGAAGCTAGCGAAGAACGAGGTGACTATGCGCGTTGGAAATGGATCAAAGGTTGGTGTGATCGCGGTCGGCACGCCACCTCTTCATCTACCATCAGGATTAGTTTTATACTTAAATAATTTTTATTTGGTGCCTGCGTTGAGCATGAACATTATATCGGGATCATGTTTATTGCGAGACGGTTACTTGTTTAAGTCCGAGAATAATGGTTGTTCGATTTATATGAGTATTATGTTTTATGCACATGCACCTTTGATAGATGGTATATTTTTATTGAATCACGATTGTAGTAATACACACATAAATAACATTGAGGCTAAACGTTTGAAATTGAGCGATAACTCGACCTATACGTGGCACTGTCGTCTTGGTCATATCGGAGTGAAGCGTATGAAGAAACTCCATTCCGATGGACTTCTTGAATCACTTGATTTTGAATCACTTGAAAGATGCGAAGCATGTCTGATGGGTAAAATGACTAAGACTCCATTTTCTGGTATGATGGAGCGAGCTACGGACTTATTAGAAATCATACATACCGATGTGTGTGGACCAATGAGTGTAGCATCGTGCGGTGGTTATCGTTATGTTCTTACCTTCACGGATGACTTGAGTAGATATGGGTATATCAATTTCATGAAACATAAGTCCGAAACTTTCGAGAATTTTAAGGAATTTCAAAGTGAGGTAGAGAATCAACGTACCAAGAAGATTAAATTTCTACGATCTGATCGTGGAGGTGAATATCTAAGTTACGAGCTTGGCGAACATTTGAAGAAATGTGGCATACTTTCACAATTGACACTGCCGGGAACACCACAACGTAATGGTGTGTCAAAACGTCGTAATCGAACTCTCTTAGATATGGTTCGTTCTATGATGTCACTTACAGATTTACCGCTATCATTTTGGTGTTATGCATTAGAAACAGCCGCATTCACTTTAAATAGGGCAGCATCTAAATCCGTTGAAATGACACCGTATGAATTATGGTTTGGAAAGAAACCTAAATTGTCGTTCCTTAAAGTTTGGGGTTGCGACGCTTATGTAAAAAAGTTACAGCTGGACAAGCTTGAACCCAAAGCGGAAAAATGCGTCTTCATAGGATAACCGAAGGAAACTATTGGGTATACCTTCTATCATAGATCCGAGGGCAAAATTTTTGTTGCCAAGAATGGATCCTTTCTAGAGAAGGAATTTCTCTCGAAAGAAGTGACTGGAAGGAAAGTAGAACTCGACGAGGTTGTTGAACCTTCTCTCGAACTTTCGAGTAGCGCAGCACCGGAAATAGTTCATGTGGCGCCTACACCAATAAGAGAGGAAGCTAATGATGATGATCATGAAACTTTGGTTGAAGTTGCTACAGAGCCTCGCAGGTCAACGAGAACTCGTACCACTCCTGATTGGTATGATCCCGTTATGAGTGTCATGTTGGTGGACAACACCGATGACCCTGCGACATATGAGGAAGCGATGATGAGCCCAGATTCCAATAAATGGCAAGAAGCCATGAAATCCGAGATTGGATCCATGTACGAAAACCAAGTATGGACTTTGGTGGACTTACCGAATGGCCGGAAGGCTGTCGAGAACAAATGGATTTTCAAGAAAAAACAGATGTTGATGGTAATGTTACTGTCTATAAAGCTCGACTTGTCGCAAAAGGGTTTCGACAAATTCAAGGAGTTGACTACGATGAGACTTTCTCACCAGTAGCGAAGCTAAAATATGTGAGGATTATGTTAGCAATCGCTGCATATTATGATTATGAGATATGGTAGATTGATGTCAAAACGGTGTTCCTCAATGAAGACATTGATGAAGAGTTGTATATGATGCAACCCAAAGGTTTTGTCGATCCTAAAGATGCAAACAAGGTGTGAAAACTTCAAAGGTCCATATATGGATTGAAGCAAGCATCCCGAAGTTGGAATCAACGTTTTGATAAGGTAATCAAAAGCTTT